>OZ014524.1:547600574-548115574 GCA_963966055.1 Lathyrus aphaca
ATAGACTAACATTATTATACAGAATGTTATAATCTTGTTTTTCAGATTAATTCTCCAGCAGACAAATTTCATCAACATATCAAAACTTTGGGCCGTTGTTTATCTTCCCAAAGGTTACATCACTACCTCAGGACGTTGTTTATCCTCCTGAAAGCATATTATTTCCTCAGAACGTTGTTTATCCTTCTGAAAGCATATCATTTCCTCAGGACGTTGATTATCCTCCTGAAAGCTATTACCACGACCTTGGGCCGTTGTTTATCTTCCCAAAGGTTACATTATTTCCTCAGAACGTTGTTTATCCTTCTGAAAGCATATCATCACCTCAGGATGTTGTTTATCCTCCTGAAAGCATACCACTACCTCAGGACGTTGTTATCCTCCTGAAAGCATATTATTACCTCAGAATGTTGTTTATACTTCTGAAAGCATATCATTACCTCAGGACGTTGTTTATCCTCCTGAAAGCATATCATGGGACGTTGTTTATCTTCCCAAAGGTTACTTTATTCCCTCGGGACGTTGTTTATCTCCCTGAAAGCATATCAAGACTTTGGGCCGTTGTTTATCTTCCCAAAGGTTACCTCATTATCTCAGGACGTTGTTTATTCTCCTGAAAGCAACCATTACATCGGGACGTTGTTTATCCTCCTGAAAGCATATCATGGGATGTTGTTTATCTTCCCAGAGAGTTATACCTTCATATCTTGAACTGCTTTATCCTCCAAGAGACATACTTTGAAGAATTTTCCTCCAAGTGGCATCTTTAAGCCCACTCAAACTAGTCATCAGTACCACTCTACACACCGGTGAGTGCAAATTTTTGGGCTTTTGTGTTCAATCCCCTTCAACCTTCCAAGTCACGACTGGCAAATATACCAATCTAACCCCTCAGGTTTCAGAAAATTGAACAGGGGCAGCTGTTGCACCCCAAAATTTGCCCTCTATTTTTTAACTCTAACCAATTTTTTTTTGTTTCACATTCATTTGCATCATCATCATAGCATAACATTTTTTTTCTGTCTTAAATATTAGCCGGAATAATTTCTCGGAATTTACAAACAGACTGGTCAAATTAACTTTTTAACTGTGCCTAAAATTAGTCAACGAAAAATGTCAAGTTTAAGTTTGCAAATGTCGGTAACATTAATCTGCGGTTCACGTGGTTTAATTTAACATGCTAAAAATATTTTTACGACTATTTTTGGTCATATGTTGATCAGTCTGAGCAGTTTAAACGGTCATAATTTTTATTTCAAAATCCGACCAAACGCTGTATTTTTCCGAGTCATTTATTTTGCGCTAATTATTTTGACGTATTCATTTTATTTTTTCGAGCATTTTGGTGCCCGGATTTTATTTTTTTGAGTCTATTTATTTTTATATTGGGTCTAGAATAAATAAATAGGATTATTAGTTTTTTTTATATTTTATTTTAACTAATTTAATTATTAAAACTTTATTTGTTTTTTAAATTAATATTTTATTGGGTCTAGAATAAATAAATAGGTTAATTAGTTTTTATTTTAATTTTAACTATTTTAATTATTTAACTTTATTCAGTTTTTTAATTTAATATTGGGTTTCAAAATAAACTTAGGCCCATTATCATTAACCTAATTTGTTCCTATATATATTTACTAGTATGACTGATAGAGGGGACCGAAAAAAAAAGAGAAAAAAAAGAAATAGAAAGCAAACGGCGGATCTGCCTGAAGCTATTTGTTTTTACCTGGTATCTTGTTTCTCACTGCACATTCATATGATGCTCACATGTTAGATGATATTATGTTCATATATTGTTTTCATAGAATAATCTAACCTATATATAATTTTTTCCTTTACTGCATTGTATTCCGTTAATATACTTTGTGCAACATGCACATGTTTTAATATATATATATATATATATATATATATATATATATATATATATATATATATATATATATATATATATATATAATTATTTTGTTAAATAATTTTTTTATTTTATAATTTGATAATTTTGTTCGGATCGTGTCGATACGCTGTTTGTACATTGGTATGCATGATGCGTGACACTTATATTGATCCAATCCAGTTGCGATGATCGCTATTTTGCGTTAGCAACGTCGTTGTTCCTTTTTTCATATTATTTTTATTTTTATACATATATTTAGATCTGCACAGATAACTAACTACTCTGATTTTTTCATAAACCTTAAGTTTTCGCCACAAACTCAAAATTTCAAATCTAAAACTTTGACCCTGATTTTTTCCTAAAACCTCAAACTTTTCATAAACCTTAATTTTTTTTGTAAACCTTAAAACTTTCTCATAAACTTTAACCGTGTTATTTCCTCTAAACCATAAACATTTTCTCAAACCTTAACAAACATGTTATTATTTCTTATTTTCGCTCATGTTTATGTTATTCATACATTGTAATTGCTTTGCCCTTGTAATATTTTAAGTTTTAACTTGTAATATTTTCAGTTTTATTTTCCGCCATCTTTATTATGTAACTGCCCCAAAGCGTTGTAATAGTTAGGATTTTATTTTCTGCCATTTATTTTCTGCCATTTATTTTTCTGCCATTTATTTTTTGCCATTTAAATTCCGGCCATTGATCCTATATTAACTGCGTGGTTTAGTAATGTAGGGCGTGAAAACCTACTAAATTAATTATTTAATATTTTTGTATAATCTTCATATTTTTTTGTAAATAAATAATAAATACTAACTATTTTAATAACTTTTTTTATTACTTACTTATAATAATAAATCCTTATATATTTTGTAAATAAAATCTAATTATATTGTAACTTTTAATTTATTTATTTATAAACTTTAATTATGTACATTATTTTATAATTTGTTTAATTCTTGTATGTAAATATGCTTAAAATAATTTTATAAATTTAATAGTATGATTATTTAATTATAATTAATCCTATTTTCATAATATGTATGTATTCTATAACTTGTTTATAATTTAATTTTTAATATATGCTTAAAAATAATTAAAACTTGTTAATTTAATTTTGTAAAATATAATTTATTTTCATAATATGTTTATAATTAACTTAATTCTTATAACATGTATATAATTTAAAACTTTATGATAATTAGTATATAATTGTTTATATTTTCTTATTAATCTTAAAAAATAATTGTTCATATAAAAAATTGATCTTTTAATTATTATGCTAATATTTTTGTTTATATTATTAATTATGTTTATTTTCATATGATATTTATTTTATTATTACTAACCCCATTTATATATTGTGATTTATTATTTTTATTATTACTAACCCAATTATATTATTATTATTGTGTTGCTTATTTATTTAATTTGTTATTATTTTGTAATTGACTCCTTTATGTAATATTTTAAATAGTAATATTGAATATTTATTTTAAATGCTATGGTTAGTAAAATAGGGAGTGTAAACATGTTTGTATTGTAAAATTAATTTAGATCACTAACTTAAAAGATAAATATTTAAAATTGTACACTCACACACGTAAGTCGATCTTTGATCGCCATCTCACTTCCATAAGGATACCTCTCATGTTGCCTATTACAAAAAGGTCAAGTAGGGTGTATAAATAAAAAGTCCCTCATCTCACATCATCTAGTCCCTTAAACAGATAAAAGATCAAGTCCCTTCGAATGTTGCCTTCGTAATGATCTTGTCCCTTTCGAATAAAGATGATAAGTCCATTCGAAATACTTATACACCCCACAGTTGCCTAAATAACAGATGACCCTTCAGTTGTCCCCCACATCCAAGGTAATGACTACCTATTCCTTAATAATAGGGATAGTCTTACCATTTAAAGGATTCAAGAACAGAAAAGACTTAAACTTAGGGTAGGTTCCTCTTAGATACTTGCTCACTCTTCACAAAAACTTTTCAAACACTTCACACATTTCAAACAATTTTCAAAACAAAGGTTTATACGCATCCGTACATGGATCATTATAAACACTTAAGAAAATTTCTATTCACACACTTCACATTTCAAAAACATTTTAAAGTGAGCTAAGTAACTAAGAGCCCATGGATAACCATGGATGTAAAGGGTGCTAATACCTTCCCTTTACATAACCTACCCCCGAACCCAAAAATCTTTTAAAAGGTCTTTCCTGTTCTTTTATGCCTTTCCTTTGGATAAAATAAAAGTCGGTGGCGACTCTTGCTATCCGCAACATAACTAAAGTCAGTTCTCCCACCGTGTTACACATCCTCACAACAAAAAACCACAAGAGAGAGGAGATTGACACAAAGCAAAGAAAAATTCAGCAACATCACAAAGTAAAGGGGTAGAGAAGAAGCTACACAAAAGAGGAATAATAAGCTTACCATTGCGGATTCTTCACCCCGATAACTTTCGGGTCGATAATGTTCTCCTTTTCCTCCACCTCTTTTCAGCATATCGTTCATCTTACTTGATTCCACCTTTAGCCATGTTTATATTTACGGTTTGATTTCGATTCCGAATAGCTAGGTTTTTTTTTCGATTTCATTTCATCACTCCTCATCCTGCATACATAAAGCCATAAAAAGAGAAAACTTCAAAAACTTCAGAAAAAAACTTCCTACGAAAGTAACGAAAACTCAGCAACAACATCAAACAAAAACCATAAAGCAAAAGACAGCAGCCACATTTTCACAAAAAAGAACTACAACCAAGCACTTAAAATCATACACAAACCATCAACGATACCATAAAAATAAAACTAGTAGGAGCCTTTAGAAAAAGCCACAACAAAGAAAATCAGAAACTTCATCAAAAGCAAAACACCAACTTCCTCCATACACAAAACCAGCAGCCAATTTCACTCGCACAAAAAAATCTATCTAACATACACAGCAAAAAAGAAGAAACTGAGGAATTTGTTTGAGTACTAACCTGAGTTTTTCTGCTATCATTCGTCTACCTCTTTCATAAACCACCTATCCGCACCAACTCAGTGAAGCTGTCAAAACCATATACACCACACAAAACTCATGGCCAGGGACGGAGGAATAACACAGGCCTGAGAACAAAAAAAAAACATAAAACAAACATTCATTTTTCTCACACCTTGGACAAACCATTAACAGCACTCAACCACCTTCAATAAACTGGGCACTCTCCATCTGTGTGCGGCAGCTACAACAACCATTGAATCACCTTTAAACTCACCGCCCAAACCTTCAAAACTCACCACCCATTTACCATGACAATGACAACGCCATGCTAACCTGTCTCCTCCATTCAGTACTCAAACTTTTACCAACTTTCCCCTTCAACAAAAAACTTCCACAAACAAAAACTCTTCCTCACTGCAAATCACCAAAAACACAAACGAATCTCAGAATACAAAAAAACACGCGCTAACTTCTAACTCACCTCCAATTCGCACAGACGAAGACGACGAAAACTCAAACAAAACTTCAGCCACCGGAAATCCGAACCAAACGCAATCACTTTCATCATCCCAAACCTCCACCGCAAACATCCAAAACACAGACGCAGTCCAAAATTCATCCACCGCTGAAGCTTCACTGTTCGAGCCACCCGCGAAATACCACCAAACAGCCAACACTGAACCGCACCACAACATACCCAAACACGAATCCATGAGGGAGACACCCGTAAACCACCATCTCGCCGCTCCGCAGAAAAACCAACAAACCTCAAACCATCACTCAACCTCATAACAGCCACCGAAAATCAACAGTCAAATGCGAATAAGAGGTCTGAGAGACGGAGACGCTGTGAAAGCCGGCTGAGAGATTGAGAGAGATCTTTGAGGGGAAAACGGAGGAGCAGAGAGTGAGAGTCGCGAGTGCGAGAGACAGAGGCGATTGAGAGGAAGAACTTTGACGATGAGAGTGTGAGACGGACAAGGGGGATTTCTTCCCCATTTCGTAAAACAGCGCCGTTTTGCCTAGGGTTTGTTTTAACTTGGAGCGGGTCACGGGTTGGACCCGACCCGTCTCTCTCCAGCACCTTGGGCTCCTCCTTGTTGGGGCTTTTGTTGTTTATATGCACCCCCTGTTTTCTCTTTAATCAGCCTTTCTTTTTCTTTTTCTATTTTTCATAAAAAAATCTAAAAATATTTTATAATTAAATCTTTATATTTAATTTTAACTAATTAGGTTAATTTTTATTAAATATTTAGTTAATTTATTATTTTCTCATTTAATATGTATATACAAATAAATAAATAAAAATTTTAATTTTAATATTTTCTTTTCTATTATTATTATTATATTAGAAATCTATATGTATATACAAATAAATAAATAAACATTTTAATTTTAATATTTTCTTTTCTATCATTATTATTATATTTAGTTAGAAATCTATATGTATATACAAATAAATAAATAAACATTTTAATTTTAATATTTTCTTTTCTATTATTATTATTATTTAGTTAGAAATCTATATACATATAAAATAAATAAAAAACTTTTTAATTTCAAAATTTTCTTTTCTATTTTATTTTTATTATTATATTTAGTTAGATATTGATATATACATAAAAAATAATACAACAAAAAAAATATTTCGAATTCAATTTCTTCTTTTCTATCTTATTTATTTTAGTACATATTTAATTAATCATTTATTTATTTTTATATAAAAATCCAAAAATATTTGTATAGTTCTTCTTCGTTTAAGATAGAGATTGTTTAGCTTAGTTTTAGATCTTATTAGTGTGAGAGGTTTAGATTTAAGTTTATCCCTTAGTGAGAGTTTTAATTTAATCTTTCGGTGTTTTGGTTGTATGCACGCTATGTTTGTATTTATTTCATTTCGCATCATGACCATATATTTGTTAAGATAAAATTGAAAGCGCACACCTTTGAGACTTTATTTTCAAGATAATAATTCTTGGTCCAACGCCAAGTTGAGTTTACACACTTCACTCACACACGTAAGTCGGTCGTTTTACGATCGCCATCTGCACAGTCTTTACACCTTACAGCTTTTCAACTTAAGCAAATTGACGCACCACGCTTGTCTTCCACCCCCGCATTCTCGATCCATATATCGAGTCATAGCCCGGTTACTAAGCCTTTTACCTTGTATTTCCATTTACTTCATTCAATTTATTTTTGCAAGTTGCAACCTATGCCTTAGACTTAGGAGCTTGCACCCTCATTTATTTGCTTTCTTTTTTTTCCGCATTTAAATCCAAAAGGGAAAGAACTCCTGCAGTTGACTCAATGTCATAGGAAGTTTAGCCACCCCTAGTTCCTTTTCAACCTTAACCATTAGGACTTTTTATTTTACAACTTTTTGTGACTTTCCTAAAGTCACGTGAGTGTTTGCCATAACACTTACCTTCCCCCGCGAACCTTGAGCGTAATCAAGTGTTCGTTAATCCTTAGGAGAACTACGAGTGCTCTGATTCTACACCTGATACGTAGGCATCAATGCGATGTTGTGCGAGCACCATTAGAAATAAAACCTTAGGTTCCCATAATTCTATCAAGCAATAAATAACAAAAACACAAATTTTAACAAGAGGTTCCCGTAGGATACTGCGGATGCTTAGGATGTTAACACCTTCCCTAGGTATAATCAACCCCCGAACCTAGTTTCTCCTCATTTAGGGTTTTTACGATCTTTTTCCCTTTTCCCTTTGGATTAAATTAAAGTCGGTGGTGAACATTTAAAAGTTTTGCGATTCAAGCTCACTTAATAGCTTGGTATCCGATTCTCACCGCAACACAAGTTTAATAAAATTGAAGTCATACTTCAAACAAAACAGCTTGATCTTACTTCACAGTTTCAATCAAGACACAAATACACTTTTGCTTAAAAGCTCATAAAGTGGTACAATAAAAACAACCTGCTATTAAAACATAAAACACTCTATTTGGTCTTCTGAAATTTGTGCTCTATTATGAGAATTTATGTTGCTTAAATAGGTGTTTGGATTTTGGGCTTTCTGTAGGTTAATCCAGTCCTAAAACGCATGCAGCTTCCACCTTGAATTAGGGTTTGTTACTTCCTAGATTCTAGGTGATTTAGTTCTTCTAATTATGCTGAAGTCTCATAACAACACTCCCTACAGATGCGCCTTATTCTGTTTTTGTCCATCCATAATTAATTCCAGATAACTTTCCTTAAATTACTCAGATCAGTTAGTCATTAATTAATTCTGGTAGCAGGTTTGAGATGTCACAACATCTGTTGGGACATCCTGAAAAACTGAACTTAAATCATTAACACAATGTCCCAACATCTGGTGTGACATCCTGAATTAAGTTCTTATACTCTGTTTGATAATGTCCCAACATCTGATAGGACATCCTGAACTGAATTCAACATTTCTTGTTGGTCAAAAATTCTGCCAATTCTAAACATCTACAAACTCCCCCTTTGGCTAATTTTTGGCTAACATTCTTTTCTGATTTTCAGAGTGCAGCAGAAGTTCTTTTATCAGAGTATAGCAGTTCTTTTCTGTTGAGTCATGTGTGAGTTTACTCCCCCTCAAACATACATGTATTCAGTCTTGTTGTAACAGAAATATTCTTCATTAACATCACAGATTTAGTTCAGAAGCAAACAGAGATTTTTCATTAATAACCAAACAGCATTATACATTGTTGTTGTTGTTCTTGTTTCTTGTTCTCCCCCTTGTTAGACATAAATTTGGGGCCAAAGTTACTAATTCAAAATTACAATGCAGAAGCTGTCATTACATATTCCTCACATACAATTTTCACTCAGATTCCTCATAGTCAGTTTCTTCCTCTTCCTTAGTCTCCTCATCAGAAGTAGCATCTTTCTGAGCACTTTCTTCAATCTCCAGCCTTTGGATAATCTCCTCAAGCTTCTGCTTCCTTGCATCCAATTCTTTGCAAGTGCTCTTCAGTTCAGCAATCAATGCAGCTTTGGAGATTGGAAACTTTTCCTTTGAAGGACCAGCAGATGTCCCAGAGGGAGCTTCAACATCAGCTGCATGATGACTCAAAAACAACTTGTAGTGGAAGGCCAGAGGGCTTTCTCTTTTGCAAATTGTGTCCTTCTCAGTGAGGATACCAGGATACTGACTCAGCACTATTCCACACAGCAAGGAAGGGAAGGCAATTGGCAGCTTTGTTGCAGATGATCCATCATGCTTCAATGTCTGATCAAAGATATAAGCTCCATAATCCAGCTTTGTTTGGGTGCCTACATCATATATGAACCTGCCCAATCCAATTGATATTGAGGATGTATGATTGGTAGGAACCTAGTTTGTTGTGCCAATCCTATTCAGCATGTCATATTTCCTTGTCAGCATGCTAACTGAGAGCTTCCCTTTAACTGGCCAAGTCTTGACCTGATTAGCAGTGATAACTTTGCAAACTTGGTTATCAGTCTTCCCTAACTCATTTGGACCATCAGATTCTCTTCCAAGGTATTGGTTGATAACCCTAGGAGAGAATTCTACACACCTTCCTCTTACATATACTTTTCTAAAGTCAGCAGACTTACCATTAGCACAATCTTCTTGGAGGTTGACTATGAATTCCTTAACAAGCAGCTCATAGCAAGGAGAGAAGTTGGAGACAGTTTTGAAAAGGCCAGCAGAAGAAATGAGATCAATTAGCTCTGTGCACTCAAGTGCATTACTGCTCAGCTCTCTTTCAAGTGCTACCCTTCTTTGATAAACAAACTTCCATCTATTCACACTTGAAACATGATGAAAGGAGATGTTGTCCAAAGGAGCTTCTGGAACAGCAGTTGATGACCTTGAGGGTGCTGGTTTCTTCTTTGGAGGAGATGTTGGGACATCTTCTTCAACATCTGAATCTGGAGGAGTGACAGCTTTCCTCTTTTGTGTTTGCACCTTTCTCCATTGTTTTGTAGGACCAAAGACAACTTTAGCTTTGTCCTTCTTTGGTGTAGCTTGCTTCTTCTCAGGAATTGCATGTCCTGCATTCATCTTTTCTTTCCTAGTCCTAAGCCTTTTGGCTATGCTAGGGTTTACAGAAGCAATGATTTCTGTATCAGAATCATGCTCTAGGTTCACAACAGGAGGAGGTTGAGCAGTCTCCTCTTCAGCTGGTGGTTCAACAGAAATTTGATCTTCAGTGAAGACCTTGTGCTGGTCTTCAGATATTTCTTCATCACTATCAGTGGAGGCCTTTTTCTGGTCCTCAGATGTTTCAACAGCATCATCAGATGAGGCCTTTTGCTGGTCCTCAGATGTTTCAACATCTATTGGGACATCTTGTTGAGCAGGAGTGTCCTTTTCAGCCTGAGTTTGTTGATCTTCTTGTGGAGCTGGCATGGTGTTCAGAGGGATAGATATGCCACTTACCACTCTTTGCTCAGTTAAGATCCTGTTTACCAGCTCCTTTATGGAATCATCCACATATGCAGAAGCACTTGGAGTGGTGTTTAATGGTGAAGGCAAGCCTCTGGCCTTGCTGAATATAGGATCTTTTGTTCTTTTTGGAGTTCTTGGCTTTTGAGCAAGAGGAACACTTCCTCTGATTTCGTCCATTGGAGTTGAATCCATGGGTACCACAGAGATGGGGGTTGCATGCACCACATCTTCCTTGTTGAGGATTTCTTCAGAAGTGTTAGGGTTTTGATGTTGAGACATTTTCGAAAAAGATGGATGAAGAGTTTTAGGTTTGATGAGTTCTGAAAGACAGTTAGAGAATGCAATTCGTTTTTGAGAGTATGATGAGAAGATGGATAGCTGAAAACAGGCTGATATTTTATAAGTAGCCGTTACTTGGAGAAATTTTAGGAGAGGAATACCAAAGGTGCTTGACCAGACTGATGTTGTCATCTGGTGCTCATGCCACACAATGTCATATGACATGTTGGCACATCTCCATAACTGCTAAATTTCACATAAGCAGATTCCCAATTTACCCCTTAGATTTTCAAATTGAGTAGCATCCAAGGCTTTGGTAAATATATCAGCCAACTGCAGATTTGTAGCTACATGTTCCAGTGAAATCACTTTCTCTTCTACAAGATCTCTGATGAAATGATGTCTGATATCAATATGCTTGGTCCTTCTATGTTGGATAGGATTCTTTGATATGTTAATTGCACTTAAGTTGTCACAGTACAATGTCATGACATCTTGTGGGACATTGTACTCAGTGAGCATTTGCTTCATCCAAACCAACTGTGAACAACTGCTTCCAGCTGCTATATATTCAGCTTCAGCAGTAGATAAGGATACACAATTTTGTTTCTTACTGAACCAAGAAATCAAATTGTTTCCTAGAAAGAAGCATCCTCCTGAAGTGCTTTTTCTGTCATCAGCACTTCCAGCCCAATCAGCATCACAGAAGCCAGTGAGAATTAGTTTGCATCCATGAAAGTACATTATGCCATAGTCACAAGTACCATTAACATATTTCAGAATTCTCTTGACTTGGTTAAGATGACTAACTTTTGGATCAGCTTGATATCTTGCACAAACACCTACTGCAAATGCTATGTCTAGTCTGCTAGCAGTCAAATATAACAAGCTTCCAATCATGCTTCTGTATAGGCTTTGATCTACATTCTCACCCTTGTCATCTTTAGTCAGCTTTAAATGTGTGGGGGCAGGAGTTCTCTTATGAGTAGTACTGTCCATCCCAAATTTCTTGACTATGTGTTGCACCCCAAAATTTGCCCTCACAATACAAGACTTTGTGTGCTAAGAAGGTTCACAAGGTTCACAAGACACTTTATGAGGTTCACAAGGTTCACAAGGCCTCCCATTAGGTTCACAAGGTTCACAAGACATTTTATGATGGTTCACAAGGTTCACAAATAGTCAGAAGATTTGACAATTCCCTCAGACAATGCACCTCCTAAGCAGTGCATTCAAAACTAGGGTTTTGACTTTAATCAGGCTAAATGGACTTACAAGACTTCAAGTGAGCTTCATAACATCTTATATGTGTTTAAGAACCCCCATGACAAGTTTCAATACTTTTCTCAAAAGTTTGCTCACTCAGATGATCAGATAAGTCAAAACCAGTCAAAGCAGTTAAAAAGTCAAACTGAGGTCAACTGTGGTCAAACCAAAGTCAAACTTCATGATTTTTTGCCAACATCAAGTATATGAAGTAAAATTCATCATTTGATCAAGGGTTGATCATGATTCATCAAGGAGATTTCAGATCATCAAGAATTAGAGGTTTCTAAATTAGGGTTTCCTCAGGAAAAGTCAACTAAACTTTGACCAGCCATAACTTTCACATGCTTCATCACCAATTTTCCATCCAAAGCTCATTTTGAAGGAAATTGAATTCTCTACAACTTTGTGTCTCATAAGCCAAGCCCAAAAATGCTTCATTTGGAAGGTATGAGCTAAGACATTATAGGTCCTTTTAAAAGTCAACAAAAAGTCAACAACTTCAAAAGGGCATAACTTGAGAATGATAAATGATATGGACATGAAACCAGTGGGGTTGGTTATAGGACTCTTCAAGCTTTCCAAAATGTCCAAGAACACCCTCATAGCATTAAAATTGAAGGATTTATGCCCTTGCAAAGTTGGGAAATTTTTTGTTGGTTTATGAAGAAAATGGAGGTTTAAAACCAAATTTTTCTAAATGGGCTTGCCATATGATGATCCAATCCATACCAATACTTCATGCACGACCCAACCCTCAAATATTCAGATTTTTTTATTATTTTATTTTATTTATTTTGATTTTATTCATTTAAAATCATTTTAAATTAAAATAAAATAGAAAAGTCAAATATTTAAATGGGATTTTGTTTCTAGAAAGTCATAAAGGTGATTTGGATCAAATTGGTATGAGAATCATGGTGATTGGCTTGAAATAGAAAGGTCTAATTCTCAAATATTTGAATTTTAAGTCTTAATCTTTTTCAATCTTTTTCAATCAAATTTTCCACACAACAATCAATTTTTTTGACCTAGTTCCATTGCACTATAAGTATACAACACAACCCTATGCATTGCACACGAAATTCTGGCCTCCAAGAGTAAGTTGCAATTTTCAAAAATCTCACAAAAACCCCAATTCGGTTTCCATATTACAAGGCTTGTTAAGGTATATTAAGGACATGAGAATGATCCTTGGACTTCACTGATCATGTACCAATGCTCATTTGCATCCAAGACACTCTATAATGCATGAACCGAAACATACATGTTCTTCATATTTTTTTTCCGATTCACTACATTTACTTGTTTATAATGAATTTTAAAGATGTATTGATGTTTGTTGTTGACTATAGATGGTTTCTGGACAGTTTGGTGAATGATTATGGCCGAATCATGAAAACACCATAGTTAGGGTTTTGAACTCTAAATTGGGATTTTGTGATTTACTTAATTTAAATTGATTCTAAGACCATATTTGAACTGTATGAAGGTTGTGGATCACAACCATGTAACCAATTTAATGAATCGTTGCATATTGATGAGTGTATGAGATTGGCAGGTTTTGAACGCAGGAGAAATCGTAGGAAATTTCCCAGGAAATTTCGCAGGAAAACCTACGAAAATCCAAGGAAGAAGATGAAGCCAGCGCGCGCGTTTTGAAAATTCAAATATTATTCATAATATTTTATTCAATTGTTTCTGTTTTTGTTCACAAGTGCAGCGTTGGCCTGGTGGTAAGAAACGCGCGTGTGTTGTTTGAGGACCCTGGTTCGAAACCTGGCTGCAGTGGTTTTTTCTATTTTTATCTTTTAATTGTTGTACTTAATATATTATGTGTTGTTGTGAACATATTACCAGTAGCGCCCTCCCGGCTGGATGGAAAGAACGTTTGTGTGTTGTTTAAAGGTCCTGGGTTCGATCCCCCCCAGGTCTTTTGTTTTGTTTCTTTTTTTCATGATTTTTCAGGTTAGGCAACAAAACCAAATGAAGTTGTTCCCATATCACACGCGCGCCTGTAGCCCAGTGGCAACTCTTCATTTAGGTACTAGGGAGGTCCTGGGTTCAAATCCAGGCTTCCCAATTTTTTTTAAACCTAGTAATTTTCTTTCTATTTTCTTTTTCTTCTCTTATTCTTTAAATTTTAATTAATTATTGTTAATAATAGGATAATATTATGTTTTCATAAAATAAATTATATATATTTTACATTGATATTTTATTTTATAATTTACTATATGTATATATTATTATTATATATAACTTATTTGTATAATTGAATTAATATTTAATATTTAATACTTTTGTATGTAAAACCTAATTTATTTTTATAAACCCTAATAATTTGTCACAAACCATAATTTGCTTCTATTAAAAATGTAATTTTATTATAATTCTTAAATTAATTTTGTAAATATAATAGTATGATTATAATTAATTCTATTTTATCTAATAATGTACATATGTTTTTTTAATTTGTTCATAATGTAATTCTTGTATATAAATATGCTTAAAATTAAAATTCTTAATTTATTTTCATAATATGTAAATATTCTATAAATTGTTTATAATTTAATTTTGTATGTAAATAATTTTTATTATATGTTTAAAAATAGTTAAAAATTGTTAATTTAATTTTGTAATTATAATTTTATTTCTATAATATGTTTATCATTGACTTATTTTTATAATTTACATATAACTTAAAACTTTATAATTATTAATATAATTGTTCATATTTTCTTATTAATCTTAAATAATTGTTTATATAAAAATTTGATCTTTTAATTATTATAATGTTTTTGTTTATATTATCTATTATATTTATTTTCTTATGATATTTATTTATTACTAACCCCATTTAACTTTGTATTATTTTTGTTATTATTTTCTACTAACCCAATTATTATTATTATTATTTATTATTTTGCTTATTTATTTAATTTGCTTTAATTATTATTATTATGTATTTGTTCCTTTGATGTAATATTTAGTAGTAATGTTTAAATATTTATTTTATGCTATGGTTAGTAAAATAGGGAGTGCAACATGTTTGTATGTTTAAAATTAACTTAGCTCATTAAATTTAAAGATAAATATTAAAATTGTACACTCACACACGTAAGTCGATCTTTGATCGCCATCTCACTTCCTTAGGGATACCTCTCATGTTGCCTAAACAAAGGTCAAGTAGGGTGTATAAAGCAAAGTCCCTCATTTCACATCATCTAGTCCCTTAACAGATAAAAGATCAAGTCCCTTTCGAATGTTGCCTTCGTAATGATCTTGTCCCTTTCGAATAAAGATGATAAGTCCCTTCGAATTGCTTATACACCCCACAGTTGCCTAAATAAACAGATGTCCCTTCACTTGTCCATCACATCCAAGGTAATGACTACCTATTCCTTAATAATAGGGATAGTCTTACCATTTAAAGGATTCAAGAACAGAAAAGACTTAAACTTAGGGTAGGTTCCTCTTAGATACTTGCTCACTCTTCAAAAACATTTCAAACATTTCACATTTCAAACAATTTTCAAAACAAAGGTTTTATATACATCCGTACATGGATCATTATAAAACACTTAAGAAAATTTCTATTCACACACTTCACAAATTTCAAAAACATTTTAAAGTGAGCTAAGTAACTAAGAGCCCATGGATAACCATGGATGTAAAGGGTGCTAACACCTTCCCTTTACATAACCTACCCCCCGGACCCAAAAATCTTTTAAAAGGTATTTCCTGTTCTTTTATGCCTTTCCTTTGGATAAAATAAAAGTCGGTGGCGACTCTTGCTATCCGCAACATTTAACTAAAGTCAGTTCTCCCACCGTGTTACAGAACTGGCGACTCTGCTGGGGGTCTAATATTAAAGAGGGGTACCCTTAGGAATTAGATCAATTTAAATTGTTTGCTTTGTTTGCTTTACTTTACTTGTTGGGTGCTCTTATGTGTGAAAGATCCTAACCCGGATCTAGTGTACCTTAGGTAAATGGCAATAGACCAAGAAAACTGTACGGCGTATACCGATATGGTTGATCTGGTGGCCATAGTTAGTGTGACTTCTTGGTTGGTGCTTATGTTCCTTAAGTCGAGTTGAGGATAATATGAGGCTGCCATATGTTGTCAATGCACTAACTAACTTTTAGAACCCTAGTTATCCCATCTTGGCCTTTAGAAAGTAGTGAGATAACCGGCTTTGGTGAAGACTGAAGTTGATTGATACTCGATACTACGCTCATTGAGATCTTAAACTTGGAGGGTTTTGGTTGGCAAGTAAGTTGCCTACTGAACAACCACCCTTGTGAAGGATCAATGATATTGAGATCCCTTAGAACCTGGTTACTTTTGTAGGACAGGATGAACCATCTAAACTTCTGGGGAGGGTACTTACCTTTGAACCTCATGCAAGCCTTTAAACCTAGGGCTATGGTGTGACTTGTTTGTGTGTGCCACATGTTTGTGATTGAGCATAACATCATGACATCATCATGCATCATAAGCATAGCATTTTCACTAACCATTTCAAGGACCAAAGGATTTATCTTTGTTCTTTGTTGCAGGTCATGGCTTCTGCTCGTAGAAACACTATCAGGATCAACTTTGTAGGCATACCTGCTAAGCTTAAAGAGATGGTTTCTCAAGTGCCTGATCACTCCCAGTTCATCAAGAGACATGGTCACCTATTGGATCTAGTCACCTCAGGGTTCAATGAAGACATGATGAGTGTTTTGTTTCAGTTCTTTGATCCTAAGCACCATTGCTTCACATTCCCCGACTACCAGCTGGTTCCTACCATGGAGGAATTCTCCAAACTTCTGGGCATACCTGTTCTTGATCAGAAACCATTCACAGGCTTGGAAAAAGAGCCTAAACCTGAGGTTATTGCTGCAGCTCTACATCTGAAGAAGTCTGACATTGTTCTAGAAACGAGAAGCGCGGTTAAAGGTATTCTTGCTAAGGTGTTGATAGAGAAGGCTCAAGTGTTCTTGAAAGCTATGAGCTATGATGCTTTTGAGGAGATCTTAGCCTTGTTGATCTATGGCTTAGTATTGTTCCCCAATCCAGATCAGTTCATAGACGTTCATGCCATCAACATATTCCTGAGTCACAATCCAGTGCCTACATTGCTTGGAGACATCTTACACTCTCTTCATACCCGTACTACAAGAGCAAGAGGAACTCTGATGTGTTGCATACCTTTGCTATCTAGGTGGTTTATTTCTCACCTTCCTCGGTCAATAATGAAGAATGAACAGGGGTTCAGGTGGTCCAAGAGGATTATGTCACTCTCTCATTCAGATATCCATTGGTGCTCCAGATCTATGGAGAATGTTATTATCATTGACCGTTGTGGGGAGTTTCCTAATGTGCCACTTCTAGGCATAAGAGGAGGCATTACTTACAACCCATCCTTAGCTTTACGACAGTTTGGTTATGCTCGGAGTGATGGTCCACATGAGATGTTGATTCAGGGTATTGTGTTTGACTACAACAACGATCTGCAAGGTTACCGTCAGAAGTTCATACGAGCATGGGGAAAAGTGAACAAGGTTGACAGCAAGACTCTGGAGCCTAAGTACACTATTCCTATGAAAGCTTATCTCAGATGGGTGCGATCTCGTGCTCAGACTCTCATGATGCCATATCCTGCTATCCTGCCAGTTACCATGGAACCTGTTGCTGAAGGAGATACTTCTTATACCATCCTTCACCCAGACATGCCTAGTGACATGGAAGATTTACAGAGATCCTGGATCCAGTTGAAGGAGCAAAGGGATACTTTCGAGGTTCATTACAAAGCAAGCCAAGAAAGAATCCTGGAACTAACAAAGCAACTTCACGAGGAACAGAATCTCAACTCATACCTCAACACAAAGAGGAAACGTCCATGGGAGACTTAAAACCCCATCTCTTGTATTTATTTCATTTCATTTTCTGTAAGCCCAAGAGGCAAAACAAATTTATTACTAATAAAAGTTTACCTTCTTGTTTGTTTAAGCAAATTTAAATCCTGCGGTCCTTGAAAACATTGCATATACATTTACATTCCATATCATTGCATCACAGGTTTATTGTGCACAGGTTTCTCATCTTCTCGCTGTTTATTTCAGCAATGGCTCTTGAACAAACAGTTAAGGATCTCCAGGCACAAAATGCACAGTTCCAAGAGCTGATCCTGAACTTGTCCAAAGGGCAGGATGAATTGAAGACACTGCTGGCCAAGAAGACTAAGAAGACTAGGAGGTCAGGTGGCCTGATCAACATGGGAAGAAGGTTCAGAGGTCCTGTCAAGACCAAGGAACAAGTTGAAGATTATGAGTCTGAAGAGTCTGAGAAAGAGGGAGGCAGTCTCCACAATACAATGGGGGACTCTGATTCTGAGGCTAACTACTATCATGAGCCTAATGAGGACAAGTTCAAGATGCTGGTGGATAAAATGGATGCTATGGAATTATAGAAATCTTCTGGGCTGGATTTTGAAGACCTGAGTTTGATATCTTGGGTAGTCATACCTATTGGTTTCAAGGTTCCTACTTTTGTTGTTTATGATGGTGTCTCTTGTCCCAAGCTGCATCTGAGATCTTATGTCAGGAGAATCCAACCCCATACTGCTGATAAAAAGTTGTGGATCCATTTCTTCTAAGAGAGCTTATCTGGAGCCCAATTGGAATGGTACTATCAGTTGGAGAGTGTCAACATCCGTGACTGGAATGATCTTGCTGAAGCCTTCTATAAGCAGTATCAGTACAATGCTGATTTAGCCCCTACTCGCATGCAGCTTCAGAGCATGTCTATGGGTGCTAAAGAAAGTTTTAAGGAGTATGCTCAGAAGTGGAGAGATTTGGCTGGAAGAGTGCAACCACCTCTAACTGACAGGGAATTGGTTGATATGTTCATGTGTATGTTGAATGGTCCTTTTTACAGTCATCTCATTGGAAGCTCATCATCTGGCTTCACTGAGTTGATAATGACATGAGAACGTGTAGAAAGTGGTATCAGGAGTGGCAAGATTCAAGTGGGTGCTTCTTCATCAGGTGCTGCAAAGAAGCCTCCCAGTGGGAAGAAAGAGTCAAACGCTGTTTATGGTCAACCTGATCGTAATAGAAGGCATCAGTATGTGAGTGCAGTTCACATCTCAAATCCAACTCCTACAACACCAGAGCAGCCACAGGGAAACCAACAGAGGGCTAGAAGGCAGTTCACTAAGATCAACATGTCAATGGCTCAGGCATTGCAATACTTGTTGAAGGCTGAACTTATCACTCTGAAAGATGCTCCTCAGAATCCTAATGTTACCTCTCCCAGGTACAATCCTAATGCACGATGTGCATATCATTCGAATTGTCAAGGACATGATACCAATAGTTGCTGGGTATTGAAGAACAAAATTCAAGATATGATTGAGGCTGGAGAGATTGAGTTTGACCCTCCGGGTACTTCAAATGTGATTACTGCTCCCATGCCAAATCATGAGAAGACTGTTAATGCCATTGATGAAGATTCACATATTTATTCAGTTGCAGAGTTGACCACACCATTGTCTGTTATCAAGAAGAAGCTAGTACAAGATGGGTTCTTTCCAGGTTGTCGTGAAGATTGTCTATATTGTACCTATAAGCCAGATAGCTGCTGGAGGTTGAGAGATGGAATTCAACGTCTCATGGATAAATATACCATAGTGTTTGAAAGGACTCCATCTTCTTTAGAGAGTATGGTGGATCATATTACTAAAGGTAGGAAGATTGAAGAGGTGGATATGGTTGATAAAGTACCGGTAAGGATCACTTCCAAGGGACCTGTTAAAATCACTCATAAGGGTCCAATTAAGATTACTACTGAAGGCCCTGTGAAGATTGTTGCTGAAGCTAGAGTGGCTCCTATGGTCATTACCACTCCTGGTCCTATTCCATATACTTCTGACAAAGTTGTACCTTGGCATTATGGGTCTGATGTTTATATTCATGGTGTTAAGCAGGAACCCTTAGCTGATATGCCTGTTGATGTTGATAATATTGTTGGATCTAGTAAGATCACACGAAGCGGAAGAGTTTTCTCTCCTCCAGTTACCTCCAAGAATGCAGTTACTCCAGCTGCTACCTCCACCACTGATGCTCGGGGAAAAGGTCCTGTTATTGAATCTATACCAAATGATGTGCCAGCTGCTGATGATCTCTCTAAGCAGATGGAAGAAGTATTGAAAATCATTCGCAAGAGTGATTATGACATTGTTGATCAGTTGGGGCATACTCCCTCCAAGATTTCTATGTTGTCTTTGTTGTTATGTTCTGAGGCTCATACCAAGGCCTTGATTAAGTTTCTGAAGACTGCTCATGTACCCAATGAAATTTCTGTTGACCAGTTTGAGAATTGTGTGGCACACTTGACCTATGATAATGGGTTAGGTTTCTCTGATGCTGATTTGACTCCTGCCAAGAGAGATCATAATAGGGCTCTACATATCTCTATTGAATGCAGGGGCACTACCCTGTCACATGTATTGATAGACAATGGATCCTCTCTGAATGTGTTGCCCAAAGAAGTCCTGAATAAGCTTAGTCCTGAAGATGCTGTGTTGAAACCCAGTAACATAGTGGTGAAGGCTTTTGATGGATCGAGAAGGGTGGTGCATGGAGAAATTGATCTCCCAATCAAAGTTGGTTCTCAGGTTTTCAATGCTACCTTTTATGTTATAGATATTCGTCCGTCATATTCTTGTTTGCTTGGGCGTCCCTGGATCCATGGGGCAGGTGTTGTAACCTCTACATTACATCAGAAGCTGAGATATCCGGTAGAAGGGAAAGTTGTCACTGTTTATGGAGAGGAAGGATATGTTGTTAGCCATGTAAATACTTTTAAGTATCTAGAAGTGGAAGGTGAATATGTTGAAACTCCGTGTCAGACATTTGAAGTGGTTCCTTGGGTTGTTAATGATTATGAAGCTCCTCCTGTTGTCAAGAAAGTTCCTGTGGTCACCAGAGTACCTCCAACAATGGCTTCCCTTAAAGATGCTAGAGCTGTAGTGGATGAAGAATCCCAGAAGGTTGTTCGTCGTGCTCGTGCTGTTCGTATCACCAATCAGGGGATTATGAAGAACCAGATCAATGCTGTGGATGACTATGATGAAGACTACAACTTGGATGCTTGGATTTTTCCTACTGTGGGTGCTGGGCTCAACAACTGGAAAGCTGAAGATGTTATTCCTATCTGTCGCTCCCGGGATTTTCATCCTAGTACAAACGCAAAAGTGGCGCGAAAAAGGTAGAGTCGCCAGCCAGACATTTTTATCCCGAAAGAATGGGAAAGGTAATGTTGCACAAACCTATGGAAGAAGGAAAGGACAAGGTCCTGCGAACCAAAGATCTGAGTTCGGGAGTCGGTTACGACCTGGGAAGGTATTAGCACCCCAGATCGTCCGCCGTACCCGACGGGATCCACGCTTGCTTGTTTTGTTTCAAAGGGTGAGAAATAAAGCTGCTGAATAAAACCGCTAACTGGAATGGAAATGAAATGAGAATGGAATAAGAAGGGGAAATGTAGGGAAAATAAAGAATGTGCTCGAACGGGCCCTACCCCGCTGCCTACGTACCTCATCGGGATAATGAGGATCAGAGTCGACGTAGTTCGCCTAACTAAGGCGGGAACTATTTGTTTGTGTTTTTTATGCTGGAACTGCGTATGTCTATGCTCAGGTGTTGCAGGCTCGTCTGGTACGAGTGCGTTTACCGTCTTGCATGTGTGACAAGTCGTCGCGAGTTCGCGTTGTGAGTGAATGAGATGAGAAGAGAAGTTCCCGCAGGATAGTCGCTTATTGTGTGTTTTTTGTCTTTTATGAGAAGTGTTTTGAATTTGTTTGTGAACGGTCTTGTACTAAGACCTATCCATCGCGGGAAGTATCTACACCTCGCCCCGAAACAGGACGCGTATAAACACTCCGCAACAAAGTCTCGTGTCGTACAAGATTGTTCGGTTTTTATTAAATGTTTTATTGCTTTTCTTTTTGAGATGAGAAAGAATGACTCAAGTTGATAAAAGGACAAAATCTAAGGGACTAAGACTCAATCCTAATTTTGTTTATTTATTCACAAGAGATCCTATGGTTTGTGAAGTTTTCTATTCCTAATGAGAAACTTGAAACTACTAGAATTCAACTTACTTCCTAATGAAGTTAAGTTGATTCTAAGAACAATGGGGAAACCTATGCAAGTTGTAAAATCAAGTGATAAGGAAAAACAAAAGAAATGGACATAAGAAATAAAATTCTAAAATGCATTAAAGGCATGAATTTAAAAATAGTCCTATTTTATTTATTCTAGTTCTAATGACAATGAACCTTTAAGCCTAAGTACTAAATCCAAGTTAAGCCTAATATTCATTCTAAAAAAAACAAATTTTAACTAACCTAAGTCTAAATTAAATTCTAATACTAAATCTAATCTAGACTATTATTATTTTTGACTTTATTTTCATGACTTAAACTAATGAGAATTATGCATCACTAGGCCTAAGAACTAATATTCTAAAAAATATTAAAACTTATGGAAAAATTATGAAAATTAAACTATAGGGACCTAATACTATCTATAATATTGTGTTAAAAGGGATTCTAAAAAATCATATTTTTTCTATGCCTAAAAATGATTATTTTCACCTAAGAATTAACCACTAATTTCTAAGGATTACACCACTAAAACCTAAGATAAAAGGTCCTAAAAAATACATTAAAAATATCCTAAGCACTATTATGAGTCCTCTAATTACAGTAAAAAGAGTGGGCAAAAAAAAGTTACTGGAAGTCACAAAAATAAAATCAACAAGTTCAAGCACAATTAAAAGAAATTCACTAAAAGCTAATTACAAGGAAAAACCAAATAAAATCAAAAATGCAAAAAAAATCAGAAAAATAAAGTGTCAATTATTTCTAATAGGGGTTAAAAATCTATTCAAAATTTTGGGGAATTTTCCTAATCATTTTTCTATTTTTATGGGATTATTTTCTAACTATGATATTAAAAAAATAAAATTCTGAAAAAGAAATAAAGGGGGGGTGCTGCTAGAAATTTATTTAGTTATTATTTTATGGACTTTTAATACAGGGGGTGAAAATAACAACAGGGCTAAGCCCATTTCGCATAAGCCAGTGGGGAGGTGCAGGAAGTGATTATTTCAGTTCATTTTCATCATGGGCTCAAAATGGGATGTGTGATTAGTAAACAACTTAGGCCCAGAACGCAGGCTCTTGTGAGGGAGGGTGCAGGAAGGAATTCGTTTTAGTTGTTTTCATCATAATGGTAATTGTAATTAACTTAATTGATCTTTATTGATCTTAATGTATTTTAATAATCTTAATTGCTTTTTTAATTAGTTTTTTAATGATTAGAATAAACAATGATACTAACCAAGAAGACCAAAAGAAAGAACTCCTACACTGCTAACTCCTTCTTCCTCAAACTCCCAAAACCCTAACCTAAAACGGCGCCCCCTTTTCTTCCTCGCTCATCACCACCATTCACCTTCACCATTTCTCCTAATCCTCCTTCTTCTTCTTCATTTCCTGTCCTTCGGCCTCAACTTCTCTCTGCCGTCACCTTCATCTCACCCTAACCTTCTTTTTCCTTGCCTCCGCCGCCGAAGCTTCCATCACCATCTTCTTCACCTTCGTCTTAACTAACCACTGTCATCTTCTTCGTTCACATAAAACCCTAAAGACCTAATTTGATTTTCTTCGCCGCCAACATCTTTCTTAAACCTAACCTAACCTCCACCGGCCTCAATCCGAAACCAACCCTCAAGCGAAGCAAGAAACTAACGCAAGCCATGTTCAGAATCGCAACGAGAAATTATATCCTAAGATCAGATTCGTACCTGGAAGTGATGAAACTCCAATGAATGTTACGAGCGATTGAGAGCTCCGTGATGCTTCAAGTAAGCTTGACCTCGTGATGCTCTTCTTCTGTTTCTTCTGTTTGTTCTTGCTCGCGGCTTTTACTGATGCGCTTTCCTCACTTGATTTATCATACTGATATCATGTCCTGCTGATTAATGAAACTTCTTTGCGATTTTCCCTGAATCTTGCAGGTGATGATCTTGTTGATACTGCGATCAAAAGCACTTTGCGTGAATGACGTTGTTGCAGCTGCTACTGATGGTCTAATGGTGGAATAGTCGGGGCTTGGAATTGCATTGATGATTCTTGATGATGTTGAGATGATGGGTGATGGATGATGAATGTTGTGTAGGTATGAACACTGAATCCAGAATCTGAAAAATGGAGGGGAATCAAGGATGTAGTTCAGAATGAAGGTGAAGGAGAAGTGGAAGGAGAATCATGATTGAAGACTGTTGAAGCCATGAGGAAGAAGGTTGAGAGAAAAAAATGATGGAAGGGATTGAAAATTGTGGAGAAGAAGTTGGGATCGTGAAGAAGTAGGAGTTTGATTCTAATTATAGGGACAGGGATTGAAAAATTGTGGAGAAGTTGTGAAGAAGGAGATTGAAGGGGAAGGGAGAAGGATAATGTGTGGGAGAGATGAATGAATGTTGAACCCCCAAAATGAAGAGGATTGGCTCTGTTTTATAGAGTAAGATCAAGGATTGTTCTAGAATTCCTCAAGTAAGTTCAGTTATGATTCAGTTAGAATTCAGTTAGGATTTGTTATTTTCAGTTATACATCTGTCATGAGCTATTATGAATCTGTTATGAATCTGTTATAGTTTCTTTTTGGATATGAAACTCTCACTTCTGTTTTTTTTTGTTGGAAATTGGCTGACTTTTCTTATTGGATCTTGCAGGGTCTTTGTAAAGTTAGTTAGAACTGATTTTTTTTATATGTAGGATTGAAGAGGTATTGATGAATTAGTGGAAATATGGTTCTGGCCGAAGATTAATCAAGAGAGAGCATGAAGATGTTATGAAGTTTTTTTCAAGATTGAAGTTTTCACTGAGTTTCCCATAATTACACTGACTCTGAATTCTGTAACTTTCCTTTAGATATAACTGAGTTTTTGGGTTTTCGCGATTAGTCGTAGCTGAGAATTTTATGATTGTTGTTGCGAATCGATGCGCTGCTGATGAATGTCTATGCTGCAGGGGGTTAGAAAATTGTAATTTTTCTTTTTTCTATCGTGATGAGTTGCGTGTGGCTCAAGATCTATCCTTTCTTCATGGATGTGCCTCTGGTCAAGTAAAAGTATTATGCCGCAATCACTCAGGGAGCCTCTAGTCGATGATATTGAACACTACAAAGTGATTGATCTTTCAAAGAGTACTGGGAGTTTTTTCTGCAGTAGCTGGTTCTGTTGGCTACATTCCTCCAGGTCGGAATTCTTTCTATTTCTTTCCACTTTGTCTAATTCCATAAACATTTGAGTGACTCCTTCTATTTCTATTTTGAAGATCTAAATTATTTTGTTTGTATCAATTTCTGATAAATTATCTTCTCCCCTGATTTTTCTGTCTCTGTTGTATGTTGATGCAGAGTGTTAAAGAGTGGATGAAGAAAGATGAAGATTGGATGCGAGAGGGATCAACATTATAAAAGTTTTTCTATGAGTTTTGATATCAAGGAAGTGAAGGTTCAAGATGATGCTGGTGATGTTGATGCGTTGGTTGATGAAGAGGAAAAGAAGCAGATTGAAGAAAAAGAGGTTGGAACATCCTGAAAAATTGCAGGAGATTAATGACTCTAAATCTCTTTTCTGTTTTTTCTGTTAGGCTTTTTGTTATCCATTGTAATTTTCCAACTAATTTTTGTTGTAATTCCATAACTGCTATTATGTTATCAGCTTCTCTTGAGAGTTTATTTTCTCTGAACTTTTGTCACATCATTTATTCCAGTAATGGTTCCAGCATGATTTTTGCTTTCCATAACTTTTCAAATACTAGGACCAGAACCAATTGTTGAATATGTAAAAGGCATAACAACAGCAACAATGGAAAGCCATAAAAATTGATTAAAAAAAACTGAACTTTGAGCGAATACAATCTCCACTGCGCCAAACACAATCATATAAAAAAATATCTGCCATGAATCCTTTCCTCCTTCCCTATGAAAACAATTTGACCTTTCAATACTGAATTAACCCACTTATCTGTACTTGAAAACCACCAAGATTCAAATGAACAACTTCCATGTAGGTGTAATATCTTTTGCCTTTGACGGGATTATTCACATAGAAAAAATGGAGGTGTAAAAAGTAACCCAAGCAAAGAGAAGCATGACAATAGGTCCTACAATCCATCTAAGCTGATTTATTGCGTTGAAAACTTAGAGTCTATTTGTTGAAAAATGGATACCTCAGATGTATGGTGATGATGATTCTTGTTACCATTCTTCTCAACAACCATAGTAATTGTTGAAATTAGTGAAGAAGAGAGAGGTGGAGAATAAAGACGGTTATTATGAGGAAGAAAATTGTGCAATGCATAATCAGTTCAACTAAAAGAAATTCAAATATGGATAAGTGGATTTTCACAATGGATTATAGAAATATGAACGAGATAAAAATGGGTGAATAGATTAGCAAAAATGGTTAATGGATAATGGGCTTGAAAATTGAATATGGCTTTGGACAACTAGACTTTAAAAGGGTGGTTCACAATGGATTATGGACAAAAATAAATGGATAGGTGAATGAAAGAAACTGAAAATGAATTGATGAAAACATATAGAATAATAAAAATTGAAAAGAAATGAAAAATTGAAAAAGAACGGAAGTGGAATGGAATAATCGGGAATGGTTTATAACGATGAGAACAAAGCAATGAATGGATATGAAGTCTCGATTTTAGCCCAAAGCCTATTTTGAATTCTTTCCACAAGCCTATGGGCACGTCCACTTCTGAGCCACTGAATAATTTTTCCAGATAAATCACACCCCTTTTGAATCGTCTGAAACATGCCATGACCATTCAAAACCAGATGAATTACTGATAAACTGAAGATTCAAACCAAACTTCCCACAAAACAATGCTCGATAAACTGACGAATCTCAGCGCACGACAAACTGAACTTTGAATATGCATTGTCTAAGAAATAGACCAGTGGCCCAAATAATCTGGCAGTTGTAGTAATCTTTTGATAGTTTGACCAAAATTAAGTCAAACTCCCATCTGAATCGAAACATAACTGAACAACTGCGTTTGAAGTGGAATCGTTGTCCAATGAATATTCTTCCCCATTTCCAACCCTGGCAGGTACAGATAAGGAACGAAACCCTGGATTCGAAGAGCCTGAATCACATGCCTCAGTAATCCATGAAATGCACTTATTATGATATTAATGAACTAATGAGAAATGTAGATGAATGCGAAATGATACGCCAGTAGAGGGAATAAATATGAGGGCAAATTTTGAGGTATTACAGCTGCCCCTATTCAATCATCTGCAAGCCTGAACGAATAATTGCAACGGCTTTTATACGTTCAAGGCATGGAGTGATTGAATAATCGAATAAACCTGGAAATTTGCACACCGAGGGTAATGGAAATGCCATTTGCCCATTTATTCATTTATGTATTTTTTCTTTGGCCTCTGAATAGGTAATGAAAGTAGAACCAGGTGGAAATATGCTAGGAAGAATGCCATCCTCGAATGACAACTCAAAAGATCCTCGGATCTAACACGAAACCATCCTCTAATGGAGACGCAAAGGTATACCAGCCTCGAATGATAACCAAACACAAAGCTGACCTCAGACAGACTTTGCAAAAGAGACAAACTGACCTCGATCAATAAGCTCGAAAAGTGAACTACTATCCTCGAATAATAGCCACACAAAACAAACAAGACCAACCGCAGAAGGACTTGAAGAAAAGAAATGCCATCCTCGAATGACAAATCAAAAGATCCTCGGATCTAACACGAAACCATCCTCGAATGGGGACGCAAAGGTATACCAGCCTCGACTGATAACCAAACACAAAGCTGAATAGGACAAGATGGAACAGGATCATTGTACATAAACGAGAGCCCAAGCAAACATGATCATTGTATTTAAATGATAACCTGAAACGCGATCGTTGTACTTAAACGGAGACGCGAAAAGATGAGACTGTCGCTGAAACAAGACTCAAAGACGAGACCATTGTACTTAAATGGAGACTCGGAGAGAATGGGATCGTTGTACTTAAACGAGAACCCAAGACGCGACCGTTGTACTGAAACGGAGCCGCGAACCAATGAGACTGTTGTACTGAAACAAGACTCAAAGATGAGACCATTGTACTTAAATGGAGACTCGAAGAGAATGGGATCATTGTACTTAAACGAGAACCCAAGACGCGACCGTTGTACTGAAACGGAGCCGCGAACCAATGAGATTGTTGTACTGAAACAAGACTCAAAGATGATACCATTGTACTTAAATGGAGACTCGAAAGGAAAGGGATCCTTGTACTTAAATGAGCCCAAGCAAACAGGATCATTGTACTTAAATGATAACCTGAGACACGACCGTTGTACTGAAACGGAGACGCGAAAGAATGAGACTGTTGTACTGAAACAAGACTCAAATACGAGACCATTGTACTTAAATGGAAACTCGAAAGGAACGGGATCGTTGTACTTAAACGAGAGCCCAAGCAAACAGGATCATTGTACTTAAATGATAACCTGAGACGCGACCGTTGTACTGAAACGGAGATGCGAGGAACTGAGATTGTTGTACTGAAACAAGACTCAATTGGGGATAACAACAAGACTTGGTAGAAGCATCCATCCTGGGAAATGAAGTTGCATTCTGTGGGGAACACTTCAATCTGATTGGAGATGTAACGGGTCTTATGTAATATACCTCAAAACTGGCCCATGCTGGCATGCACATGTTTGAATTTATGGCGTAATGCTCCATGACGATGGAAATGCTACGCTCTGGAGGATGCAGACGCAATGATGATTATGCGAATGACAGAGATCTCCTGATAAGAAGACTGCAGGTATCCCAGATGGCTTGACTGGGAGGAACTGATGATCACTGCATTGATATAGTTAATCCTTGTGAAGAGGAAACAAACTCTGCGGGGAAAGTTGTCAATAATTCACTGGCTCTGAACAGCTGCCACTGCCAAAAATAAATTGGACTTTGAGATTGGAGCGCCAAGACCCTGCTGGAAATGGACCCTTCTTGAACTCTGATGGGGAAGTGAGGACTTCCTGGGAACCAAAGGCATGACACTGCTGAGGAAGCAACTGCTGGGGAGGCAAAACACTCCTTATACTGCCGAGAATTGCCCCTGTCTGAAAGGAGACTTCTGCTTGGGGACAACACCCACCCTCTGCTATCTTGCTGGGTGAAATTTCACCTTTCAAATGGCTGGGGATGATTGGAAACACCCTGGGAAACACTTGTTTCTGTTCAAACTAAAAGGAATGCCCATCCTGGATAATAGTTGTTAGCTTTGTTAGCAACACCAGTACCTGTACCTGCATGAACACAATCGATAGTACCTGCAACATAGAGAATTAGTTTGGGACCTGCTTGCCCCAGGCTCATAGCATGAATCATTGTGTAGGTATCTCTACACCCTTTCAGAGTTGTATTAAATGTTTCTATTCTCCTGCACGAATTAGAAAGTATTCAAATGTTCATAGCACAATGCAAGTTACCATTTACTAGACGTTTTCACAATCAATCAATGCTAGACGAAGAAAGCAAAAAAAAAGAAGCAAAATAGTCAATTGACTGAAGTTGAATTCTTATTGATTTGAAAAGGTGGCCCTGAATAGGCAATACAAAGGAAGCAGTTCCCTGGAATGAGGGAACAACTAAAAGAAAAACAAACTATCCTATTGGCAATGTGAAAAGTGAATCTCATCAAGTCTCAACCCAGTTATGACTCGTATGTCTTCAAGACGCTCCGCTCGCTCTGCCTCTTGAGAAAAAGTAAATGAACTGATCTTCAACCCCTAGGATAGCCTCAACTGTAGGTAGGTCATGGATCTCGCAGATCGCAGTCGTTCGTGTTAATCCCTCTTTTGCGTGGATCGCCCTTTCAGGTTTTCAATCCACCGGGATACCCTTTTTTGCCTGAGTTGTCCGATGTGGCTTTTCAACTCAGCGGGTGTACATTTTTTTCAAGATTTCCCTAACTTTTGCCCGAGCCTTTTATTCTGTTTCTGGCTCGCCGGGATGCCCATTTTTGCCTGGATTATTATTCTGTTTTTATCCAGCGGGTCCTTTTTACACGAAGTATTTTCTTACTGCGTCTGCGTTGACAGTGGATTGGAAATCTTCTCCGTCCATGGTTGTCAGCATTAAGGCTCCGCCTGAGAAAACCTTTTTAACCACGAACGGTCCTTCATAGTTGGGTGTCCACTTGCCCCTGTGATCGTTGAGAGGAGGAAGAATCCTTTTCAGCACTAAATCTCCTGGCGTGTATCTCTGTGGTCGCACCTTCTTGTCAAAAGCCTGTTTCATTCGTCTCTGATACAACTGTCCATGGCATACAGCTGCTAGGCATTTCTCTTCAATGAGCCTCAATTGATTATACCTGGATCGGAGCCACTCAGCTTCATCTAGCTTGATATCCATCATCAACCTCAATGAGGGGATTTCCACTTCGATTGGTAAGACTGCCTCCATACCATATACTAATGAGAATGGAGTTGCCCCGGTTGAAGTGCGTACTGATGTCCTGTACCCATGCAACGCGAATGGTAACATCTCGTGCCAGTCTTTGTACGTCACAACCATCTTCTGCACAATCTTTTTGATGTTTTTATTAGCCGCCTCGACGGCGCCATTCATCTTCGGACGATATGAAGAAGAGTTGTGGTGTTCTATTTTGAAGTCTCGACAAAAGTCAGTCATCATCTTGTTATTGAGGTTAGAACCATTATCAGTAATGATTCTTTCAGGGACTCCATACCGGCAGATGATGTCCCGCTTAATAAATCGAGCGACCACTTGTTTAGTGACATTGGTGTAGGATGCCGCTTCAACCCACTTCGTGAAATAATCAATAGCGACTAAGATGAAGCGATGTCCATTAGTAGCTGTTGGCTCAATCTTTCCAATCATATCGATGCCCCACATAGCGAACGGCCATGGTGAAGACATGACACTCAACGGATTCGGAGGCACATGGACCTTGTCGGCATAAATTTAACACTTATGGCATTTACGGGAATATTTACAACAATCAGATTCCATGGTAATCCAATATTATCCCGATCTCAATAATTTCTTGGCCATGGCATGTCCTCCAGCATGGGTACCAAAGGAGCCTTCGTGAACTTCCTGCATTAACAGGTCTGCCTCGTGTCTGTCCACACATCTGAGCAGCACCATGTCAAAGTTCCGTTTGTACAACACACCATCCTGATTCAAGAAGAAACCTCCTGCCAGTCTTCTAAGAGTCTTCTTATCCTTACTAGATGCCCCAGCCGGGTATTCTTGAGCCTTCAGGAATTGTTTGATGTCATGGTACCAAGGCTTGTTATCTTCACCATCACCAACTGTAAAGACATAAGCGGGTCTTTCAAGCCGGGAGATCGAAATTCGAGGCACGAAATTTTCTCGACAAACTTTAATCATGGACGATAAAGTTGCGAGAGCATCGGAGAACTGGTTTTCGTCTCTAGGAACATAGCTCAGCTTGACTTTAGTAAAGAAAGTTAACAGCCTCCTGACATAATCTCTGTAAGGAATCAAACGAGCTTGATGAACTAGCCATTTGCCATTGACTTGATTTACCACCAAAGCAGAATCTCCGAAGATCTCAAGGTTCTTGACTCGCAAGTCTATTTCCTCTTCGATCCCCATGATACAAGCTTCATACTCTGCCTCATTGTTAGTGCACTCGAAGGTCAACCGAGCGGCGAGAGGTGTGTGGACCCCTTCTGGCGAGATAATAACAACACCTACTCCACTCCCATTCATGTTTACAGCTCCGTCAAACATCAACTTCCATTTGGATTTGGGGTCGGGCCCCTCCTCCGGAAGTGGTTCTTCGTAGTCTTTAGACTTGAGGAACATGATGTCCTCATCCGGAAACTCAAACCTCATGGGTTGATAATCGTCGATCGGTTGTTGGGCCAAGTATTCTGACAAAACACTCCCCTTGATCGCTTTTTGTGAAGTGTATTGTATGTCATACTCTGTGAGTATCATCTGCCAACGGGCCACTCTTCCTGTCAAAGCCGGCTTCTCAAAGATATATTTCACAGGATCCATCTTGGAAATTAAGAGAGTAGTGTGAGTCAGCATGTACTGTCTTAGTCGGCGAGCAGCCCATGCCAAAGCGCAGCAAGTTTTCTCGAGTAGTGAGTATCGTGTCTCACAATCGGTAAACTTTTTGCTAAGGTAATAAATGGCGTGCTCTTTTCGACCAGACTCGTCCTGCTGACCCAGCACACATCCCATCGATCCTTCAAGCACAGTAAGATACATAATCAGAGGTCTCCCTGGCACTGGAGGCATAAGAATTGGTGGTTCTAACAGGTACTCTTTGATTCATTCAAAGGCTTGCTGACAGTCTTCGTTCCATTTAATGGCCTGATTCTTCCTCAGAAGCTTAAAGATGGGCTCGCACGTGGCCGTCAAGTGAGAAATAAACCGTGCAATGTAGTTTAGTCTCCCTAAGAAGCCACGCACTTGCTTTTCAGTCTTCGGCTCAGGCATTTCTTGGATAGCTTTCACTTTGGCCGGATCGACCTCAATTCCTCGTTCACTAACAATGAAACCGAGTAACTTGCCAGAACGAACCCCGAAGGTACACTTATTCGGATTCAACCTCAGTCTGAACTTCCGAAGCCTGTCAAACAATTTCGCTAGGTTAACCAAGTGCTCTTCCTCTGTTTGGGATTTTGCTATCATGTCATCAACATAAACCTCAATTTCATGATGGATCATGTCGTGAAACAACGTCACCATTGCCCTTTGATAGGTAGCTCCTGCATTCTTTAAACCAAATGACATGACCTTGTAACAAAAGGTGCCCCAAGGAGTGATGAAAGTTGTCTTTTCCATATCCTCGGTAGCCATCTTGATCTGATTATAGCCTGAGAATCCGTCCATGAAAGATAACACGGAAAACTGAGCAGTATTATCGACAAGTACATCTATGTGAGGTAGAGGGAAGTCATCTTTGGGGATAGCCCTATTCAAATCCCTGTAGTCCACACACATCCTGACTTTGCCATCTTTCTTGGGAACCGGCACGATGTTAGCAACCCATGGAGTATAACTGGTCACGGCCAAGAAGCCAGCATCAAACTGTTTTTGTACTTCTTCTTTTATTTTAATTGCCATGTGTTGCACCCCAAAATTTGCCCTCACAATACAAGACTTTGTGTTCTAAGAAGGTTCACAAGATTCCCATGAGGTTCACAAGACATCTTATGATGGTTCACAAGGTTCACAAAGTTCACAATTGGTCAGAAGAGTTGACAATTCCCTCAGACAATGCACCTCCTAAGCAGTGCATCTAAAACTAGGGTTTTGACTTTAATCAGGCTAAATGAATTTCCAAGACTTCAAGTGAGCTTCATACCATCTTATATGTGTGTAAGAACCCCCATGACAAGTTTCAAGACTTTTCTCAAAAGTTTGCTCAGTCAAATGATCAGATAAGTCAAAATCAGTCAATGCAGTTAAAAAGTCAAATTGAGGTCAACTGTGGTCAAACCAAAGTCAAACTTCATGATTTTTTGCCAACATCAAGTATATGAAGTAAAATTCATCATTTGATCAAGGGTTGATCATGATTCATCAAGGAGATTTCAGATCATCAAGAATCAGGAGTTTCTAAATTAGGGTTTCCTCAGTAAAAGTCAACTGAACTTTGACCAGCCATAACTTTCACATAATTCATCACCAAGTCTCCATCCAAAGCTCATTTTGAAGGAAATTGAATTCTATACAACTTTGTGTCTCACAATCCAAGCCCAAAAATACTTCATTTGGAAGGTATGAGCTAAGACATTATAGGTCCTTTTGAAAGTCAACAAAAAGTCAACAACTTCAAAAGGGCATAACTTGAGATTGGTAAATGATATGGACATGAAAACAGTGGGGTTGTTTAGAGAACTCTTCAAGCTTTCCAAAATGTCCAAGAACACCCTCATACCATTAAAATTGAAGGATATGTGCCCTTGCAAAGTTGGGAAATTTTGGGTTGGTTTATGATGAAAATGGAGGTCTAAAACCAATTTCTTCCAAATGGGCTTGCCAAATGATGACTCAATCCATACAATAACTTCATGCACGACCCAAACCATTAAAAATCAGATTTTTTATTATTTTATTTTTATTTATTTTTATTTAATTCATTAAAAATCATTTTAAATAAAAATAAAATATGAAAATGTAAGATTTGATTTAGATCAAGCTTCTAGAAAATCATAAATTTGATTTGAATTGAAGAGGAAAGAAATCATGAGGTTTAGCCAAAAAAAGAAAGCATTCACACATGAATATTTGATTTTTAAGGCATGATCATTTTGAATCTTTTCATATCAAATTCTCCACACAATGACTTGATTTTTCTGACCTAATTCATTCTCCTATAAGTACTAAACACAACCCTATCAAGAGACACGAATTTGGACTGCCCCAAGTGTAAGTTTGCATCTCACAAAATACCTCTCAAAACTCACATTCGGATTCATTGATACAAGGTGTTTGAAGGTAAAATAAGAACATAGCAATGTTCCTTGGACCTTCTTGAAGCAAAACCAATACTCATATGCATCAAAACCATGCCATAATGCATAACCCGAAGCTTGGTTGTTCTTGAAAATATTTTTTTCGATTTCCATTATCTAACCATTATTAATGAAATTTGTTTGTTGATTTGATGTTGTTTGAAGCTTTGGATGAATTCTGGAAAGTTTAATTTGATTTTCATGACCCCATACGGATTTTGCCATGGTTAGGGTTTATGACCTCCATTAGGGTTTTGCGTTCTAGCCAATATAAATTTATTCTGAAAACGTGGTTCAATTCCAGATGGTCTTGTGATCATGTTTGAACCATTAATTTGTTGGAATTTTACAGTTTTGGCTGTGTGTGAGATCCATAGGTGTTGCTGCAAATTTGTTTTTCGCAGGTATGTTGGCAGAGAAATTCGCAGCTAAATTCGTAAGTCCCAAGGAAGAAGACGAAGTTGTTTGCGCGCGTTCTGGAAATTCAAATTGTATTTTAAATATTTTATGTTTTGTGGTTGGTTTATTATCACAAGCACACGCTTGTCCCAGTGGAAAGTCAGGCATGCGTTTGATGAAAGGGCAGGGGATCGAATCCTGGCTGTGACAAATATTTTTGAGTTTTTTTCTCATTTATGCATTGAATATCATATATTATGAATTGTTGTTGGTTTATAAACAGATTTGCTCACCTAGCTGGAATGGTCATGCGTGCGTTTGTGTGTTTAAGAGGTCCTGAGTTCGATTCCTCCCCCAGGCCTTTTGTTTTTCCATTATTTTCCTGATTATTGGTTTGAAAGAACAAAACAACTTGGAGTTCATTCTTCTTGCACCACCAGCGCGCAGCCCAGTGGTAGGGCATGGGTATTGTGAAACAAAGCCTCCTGGGTTCAAATCCCAGCCAGGTAAGTTTTGTTATTTTTTTCTATTTTATCTTATTTAATTGATTTTGTCTAAATTATTATAAATATATAATTAAATAATTTCATTATAATATATATGTATTCAATATTTTCTAAAATTCTAAATTTTTATTTTCTTAATTCAAATTTCTTTTTTTTTATTATTATTATGTAATTAAATTATAATATATGTATATTTATTAAAATAATTTTGTATATTAAATTGAAAACCCTTAAATATTTTTCTAAACAAACCCTAATTTTATAAACCCTAGTTTATTCTTTTCTAAACAATTATTAAAAAACCTAATCTTTAATTTTGAAAATATAATTACCATGTGCATATTTTATTTATTAAATTTTGTAAATATAATTATGATTAATCTATTTTTTTTTTATAAAAATCTTATAATTGTTTATAATTAATTATATATGTAAATAATTTCTAAAATTGTAAATTTGATAATTTCTTATAACATGTTCATAATTTATTTAATTTGTTTATAATTTTAAATTTTATGATTAATTAATATGATTGTTTTATTTTTCTATTAAGCCATTAAAATTTTATTTTTGTTATTATTATCACTAATCATGTTATTATTAATCCATTTATTTTTTTATTATTATTTCACTAACCTTGTTTATTTTTTTTTATTTTTTTATTATTATTATTACTAACCCCTATTATAATTATTATTACTTATTTATTTATTTTGCTTATTATTTATATTTTGCTTATTTATTTATTTTTGCTATTTATTATTAATTGCTTATTATTATCATGTAAATGCTCCTGGATGTAATTTTTGTAAATATTTAAATTATTTAATTTGCTTGCTATGGTTAGTAAAATAGGGAGTGTACACATGTATTATATTTTAAAATTGAATTTAGGTCATTTAAATTATAAGATAAATATAAATTAAACACTCACACACGTAAGTCGATTTTTTTAATCGCCATCTCACTTTCTAGGGCTACCTCTCAATGTTGCCTAATCATAAGGTCAAGTGGGGTGTATAAAGCAAAGTCCCTTAAAAGAAAAGTCATCAAGTCCCCTAAATGGTTACCTTCATAAAAGATCTTGTCCCTTTCGAATAATGATGACAGTCCCTTCAAAAATTGCTTAATACACCCTACAGTGGCCTTCATTAAACAGATGTCCCTCATATGTCCCTCACATCCAAGGTAATGACTACCTATTCCTTAATAATAGGGATAGTCTTACCATTTAAAGGATAAAGAACAGAAAGATTTAAACTTTAGGGTAGGTTCCTCATAGTTACTTGCTCATTACTTCAAATACTTCACAATTTCAAACAATTTTCAAACACAAGTTTTTTACGCATCCGTACATGGATCATTATTAAACTCTTATGAAAATTTATATTCACACATTTCACATTTTCAAAAACAATTCAAAGTGAGCTAAGTAACTAAGAGCCCATGGATAACCATGGATGTAAAGGGTGCTAACACCTTCCCTTTACATAACCTACCCCCCGGACCCAAAAATCTTTTAAAAGGTATTTCCTGTTCTTTTATGCCTTTCCTTTGGATAAAATAAAAGTCGGTGGCGACTCTTGCTATCCGCAACATAACATAAAGTCAGTTCTCCCACCGTGTTACAGAACTGGCGACTCTGCTGGGGATTTAATAAAAGAGGGGTACCCTTAGGAATTAGATCACTTTAAATTGTTTGCTTTGTTTGCTTTATATTATCTTGTTGGGGTGCTCTTATGTGTGAAAGGTCCTAACCCGGATCTAGTGTACCTTAGGTAAATGGCAATAGACCAAGGAAACTGTACGACGTATATCGATACGGTTGATCTGGTGGCCATAGTTAGTGTGACTTCTTGGTTGGTGCTTATATTCCTTAAGTCAAGTTGAGGATAATATGAGGCTGCCATATGTTGTCAATGCACTAACTAACTTTTAGAACCCTAGTTATCCCATCTTGGCCTTTAGAAAGTAGTGAGGTAACCGGCTTTGGTGCAGACTGAAGTTGGTTGACACTCGATACTACGCTCATTGAGATCTTAAACTTGGAGGGTTTTGGTTGGCAAGTAAGTTGCCTACTGAACAACCACCCTTGTGAAGGATCAATGATATTAAGATCCCTTAGAACCTGGTTACTTTATAGGACAGGATGAACCAACTAACTTCAGGGGAGGGTACTTACCTTTGAACCTCATGCAAGCCTTTAAACCTAGGGCTATGGTGTGACTTGTTTGTGTGTGCCACATGTTTGTGATTGAGCATAACATCATGACATCATCATGCATCATAAGCATAGCATTTTCACTAACCATTTCAAGGACCAAAGGATTTATCTTTGTTCTTTGTTGCAGGTCATGGCTTCTGCTCGTAGAAACACCATCAGGATCAACTTTGTAGGGATACCTCCTAAGCTTAAAGAGTTGGTTTCTCAAGTGTTTGATCACTCCCAGTTCATCAAGAGACATGGTCACCTATTGGATCTAGTCACTTCAGGTTTCAATGAAGACATGATGAGTGTTCTGTTTCAGTTCTTTGATCCTAAGCACCATTGCTTTACATTCCCTGACTACCAGCTGGTTCCAACCATGGAAGAGTTCTCTAAACTTCTGGGTATACCTGTTCTTGATCAAAGACCCTTCACAGGTTTGGAGAAGGAGCTTAAACCAGAGGTTATTGCTGCAGCTCTACATCTGAAGAAGTCTGACATTGTTCTAGAAACGAGAAGTGGAGTTAAGGGTATTCTTGCCAAGGTGTTGATAGAGAAAGCTCAGGTGTTCTTGAAGGCCATGAGCTATGATGCTTTTGAGGAAATCTTAGCCTTGCTGATATATGGTTTAGTATTGTTCCCCAATCCAGATCAGTTCATAGACGTTCATGCCATCAACATATTCCTGAGTCACAATCCAGTGCCTACATTGCTTGGAGACATCCTACATTCTCTTCATACTCGTACTACAAGGGCAAGAGGAACTTTGATGTGCTGCATACCTTTGCTTTCTAGGTGGTTTATTTCTCACCTTCCTCGCTCAGTAATGAAGAATGAGCAAGGGTTCAGATGGTCCAAGAGGATCATGTCACTTTCTCACTCAGATATCCATTGGTGCTCCAGATCTATGGAGAATGTCACCATCATTGACCGTTGTGGGGAGTTTATGTGCCACTTCTAGGCATAAGAGGAGGCATCACCTACAACCCCTCTCTAGCTTTACGACAGTTTGGTTACGCTCGGAGTGATGTCCCACATGACATGTTGATTCAGGGAATTGTGTTTGACTACGACAACGATCTTCAATGTTACCGTCAGAGATTCATACGAGCATGGGGAAAAGTGAACAAGGTTGACAGCAAGACACTAGAGCCTAAGTACACTATTCCTATGGAGGCTTATCTCAGATGGGTGCGGTCTCGTGCTCAAACTCTCATGATGCCATATCCTACCGTCCTACCAGTTACCATGGAACCTGTTGCTGAAGGAGACACAGCTTATACCATCCTTCACCCAGACATGCCTACTGATATGGAAGACTTGCAGAGATCATGGATCCAACTGAAGGAGCAAATGGATACTTTCGAGGCTCATTACAAAGCAAGCCAAGAAAGAATCCTGGAACTAACAAAGCAACTTCATGAGGAACGGAACCTCAACTCATACCTCAACACAAAGAGGAAACGTCCATGGGAGACTTAAAACCCCATCTTTTGTACTTATTTCATTTCATTTTTTGTAAGCCCAAGAGGCAAAACAAGTTTATTACTAATAAAAGTTTACCTTCTTGTTTGTCTAAGCAAATTTAAATCCTGCGGTCCTTGAAAACATTGTATATGCATTCCCATATCATTTCATTGCATCACAGGTTTATAATTGTGCACAGGTTTCTCATCTTCTCGCTGTTTATTTCAGCAATGGCTCTTGAACAATCAGTTAAGGATCTCCAGGCACAAAATGCACAGTTCCAAGAGCTGATCCTGAACCTGTCCAAGGGGCAGGATGAATTGAAGGCACTGCTGGCCAAGAAGGCTAAGAAGACTAGAAGGTCAGCTGGTTTGATCAACATGGGAAGAAGGTTCAAAAGTCTTGCCAAGACCAAAGAACCAGTTGAAGACTATGAATCTGAAGAATCTGAAAAAGAGGGAGGCAGTCTCCACAACACTATGGGGGACTCTGATTCTGAGGCTAATTACTACCATGAGCCTAATGAAGACAAATTCAAGATGTTGGTGGATAGGATGAATGCTATGGAGTTGCAGAAATCATCTGTGCTGGATTTTGAGGATTTGAGTTTGATATCTGGGGTAGTCATACCCATTGGTTTCAAGGTTCCTACCTTTGTTGTTTATGATGGGGTCTCTTGTCCCAAGCTGCATCTGAGGTCTTATGTCAGAAGAATTCAACCTCACACTGCTGATAATAAATTGTGGATCCATTTTTTTCAAGAGAGCTTATCTGGAGCTCAGCTGGAGTGGTATTATCAGTTGGAGAGTGTCAACATCAGGGACTGGAATGATCTTGCTGAGGCTTTCTATAAGCAGTATCAATATAATGCTGACTTAGCCCCCACTCGCATGCAGCTTCAGAGCATGTCTATGGGTGCCAAGGAAAGTTTTAAGGAGTATGCTCAGAAGTGGAGAGATTTAGCTGGAAGAGTTCAACCCCCTTTGACTGACAGGGAATTGGTTGATATGTTCATGTGTACACTGAATGGTCCGTTTTACAGTCATCTCATTGGAAGCTCATCATCTGGCTTCACTGAGTTGATCATGACAGGAGAGCGAGTAGAGAATGGTATAAAGAATGGCAAAATCCAATTGGGTACTTCTTCATCAAGTGTTGCAAAGAAGCCTCCCACTGGAAAGAAAGAATCCAATGCTGTTTATGGTCAACCTGATCGTAATAGAAGGCATCAGTCTGTTAGTGCAGTCCATATTTCAAATCCAACTCCTGCAACAATAGAGCAGCCACAGGGCAACCAACAGAGGGCTAGAAGACAGTTCACGAAGATCAACATGTCAATGGCTCAGGCATTGCAACATTTGTTGAAGGCTGAACTTATTACTTTAAAAGAGGCTCCTCAGAATCCTAATGTTACCTCTCCCAAGTACAATCCCAATGCACGGTGTGCATATCATTCGAACTGTCAGGGACATGATACTAATAACTGCTGGATCTTGAAGAACAAAATTCAAGATATGATTGATGCTGGAGAAATTGAGTTTGATCCTCCAGGTACTCCAAATGTGATTACTGCTCCAATGCCAAATCACGAGAAGACTGTCAATGCCATTGAGGAAGATCTTCATATCTATTCAGTTGCGGAATTGACCACACCATTGTCTGTTATCAAGAAAAAGTTAGTACAAGCTGGGTTCTTTCCAGGTTGTCGTGAAGATTGTTTGTACTGTACCTATAAGCCGGATAGTTGCTTCAGATTGAGAGATGGAATTCAACGTCTCATGGATAAGTATATTATAGTGTTTGAGAGGACCCCATCGTCTGTAGAAAGTATGGTGGAGCATATTACTAGAGGTAAGAAGACTGAAGAGATTGACATGGTTGACAAAGTGCCGGTGAGAATAACTTCCAAGGGGCCTATTAAAATCACCCATCAGGGTCCAATCAGGATTACTGCTGAAGGTCCTGTGAAAGTTGTTGCTGAAGCCAGAGTGGCTCCTCTGATCATTACTACTCCTGGTCCTATTCCATATACATCTGATAAAGCTGTGCCTTGGCACTATGGGTCTGATGTTTACATCCATGGTGTTAAGCAAGAGCCTTTAGCTGATGTTCCTGTTGATATTGATAATATTGCTGGATCTAGTAAGATCACTCGTAGTGGAAGAGTCTTCTCTTCTCCAGTTGCTTCTAAGAATGCAGCTACTCCTGCTACTAATTCCACCATTGATGCTCGGGGCAAAGGTCCTGTTATTGAGCCTGTACCTACTGATGTGCCAGCTGCTGATGATCTCTCTAAGCAGATGGAAGAAGTATTGAAAATCATTCGCAAGAGTGATTATGACATTGTTGATCAATTGGGGCATACTCCTTCAAAGATTTCTATGTTGTCCTTGTTGTTATGTTCTGAGGCTCATGCCAAGTCCTTGATCAAGTTTCTGAAGACAGCTCATGTACCCAATGCTATCTCTGTTGACCAGTTTGAGAATTGTGTTGCCCACCTGACCTATGATAATGGGTTAGGATTTTCTGACGCTGATTTAACCCCTGCCAAAAGAGATCATAACAGGGCCTTGCATATCTCAATTGAATGCAGGGGCACTACCCTGTCACATGTGCTGATAGACAATGGTTCCTCTTTGAATGTGTTGCCCAAGGAAGTCCTAAATAAGTTGAGCCCTGAAGATGCTGTGCTGAAGCCCAGTAGTATTGTGGTGAAGGCTTTTGATGGTTCTAGAAGAGTAGTGCATGGAGAAATTGATCTCCCAATCAAAGTTGGCTCTCAGGTTTTTACTGCTACATTTTTTGTGATGGATATTCGTCCTTCGTACTCTTGTTTGCTTGGTCGTCCCTGGATCCATGGGGAAGGTGCTGTAACCTCTACATTGCACCAAAAGTTGAGATATCCGGTGGAAGGAAAGGTTGTTACTGTCTATGGAGAAGAAGAATACTTTGTCAGCCATGTAAACACTTTCAAGTATCTGGAAATGGAAGGTGAATACATTGAAACTCCGTGTCAGACATTCGAAGTGGTTCCTTGGATTGTTAATGATTATGTAGCCCCTCCTGTTGCGAAGAAAGTTCCTGTGGTTACCAGAGTACCTCCAACAATGGCAATGGCCTCCCTCAATGATGCTAGAGCTTTGGTGGATGAAGGTGGTTGTACTATTTGGGGTCAGCTTCCTGATATCCCATACAAGTCTGACAAATTTGGTTTGGGTTTCACTGCAGAGTCCCAGAAGGCTGTTTGTCATGCTCGTGCTGTTCGTATCACCAATCAAGGGGTTATGAAAGATCAGATCAATGCTGTGGGAGACTATGAGGAAGACTACAATCTGGATGCTTGGATTTTTCCTACTGTGGGTGCTGGACTCAACAATTGGAAAGCTGAAGATGTTATCCCTATCTCCTTTAGTCAGGAGTAAATACTATTACTGTGTTGTTTTTTAAGTTTGTAATTTCTTGAACAATTGAACTCTTAAGCCATGTGCCTTACCCGGGGCATAATGGTGTGCTTGTTACGGGCTGTCATTTCATTCGCATACTTCATTCAATAAAATCAGTGGACGTTTCGTTTTCATAAATATTGTGTTCTTTGCCTTTCTTTTCTTTTATTTTTGTTTTATCAGCTATGTGTTCTTACACACACCCACATCACTAAAATGCAGATCCTCATCCACTCTGGATCTTGTTGACAACAGTTCTACTATTGCCAATTATAATTTCGAGAATCCGATCTATCAAACTGAAGACGGAAATGAGGACGATTGTGAAATACCTGTAGAGCTTGCTAGGTTGTTACAACAAGAAGAGAAAACTATATAGCCACATGAAGAGCCAGTCGAAGTTGTGAACCTGGGAACTGAAGAAAATAGTAAAGAGGTCAAGATAGGGGCTGATTTAGAGGATAGTGTCAAGAGCAGGCTGATTCAGATGTTACGTGACTATGTGGAGATCTTTGCTAGGTCTTATGAAGATATGCCAGGGTTGGATACAGACATTGTGGTTCACCGTTTACCAGTAAAAGAAGATTGTCGTCCAAAGAAGCAGAAGGTTCGTCGTATGCGTCCTGAAATGTCAGAAAAGATCAAAGCAGAAGTAATGAAACAGTTCAATGCAGGGTTCTTAGCAGTGACTTCTTATCCTCAGTGGGTTGCAAATGTGGTACCAGTTCCTAAGAAAGATGGTAAGGTACGTATGTGTGTAGACTACAGAGATTTGAACAAAGCTAGCCCCAAAGATGACTTTCCACTTCCTCATATTGATATTCTGGTAGACAACACTGCTCAGCATAAGGTATTCTCTTTTATGGATGGTTTCTCTGGTTACAATCAAATCAAGATGGCTCCTGAAGACATGGAGAAGACAACATTTGTGACACAGTGGGGCACTTTTTGCTATAAGGTGATGCCATTTGGTTTGAAGAATGCAGGGGCAACATATCAGCGTGTTATGGTGGCTTTGTTTCATGATATGATTCATCATGAGATAGAGGTATATGTAGATGATATGATAGCCAGATCTCAGAATGAAGAGCAATATCTTGATCATTTGCATAAACTGTTTGAAAGGTTGAAGAAATACAAGTTGAGATTAAATCCAAACAAGTGTACTTTTGGAGTTAGATCTGGAAAACTCCTGGGTTTTATTGTTAGTGGAAAAGGTATTGAAGTGGATCCTGCAAAAGTGAAAGCTATACGAGAGATGCCAGCTCCCCGTACTGAGAAAGAGGTTAGAGGTTTCTTGGGACGATTGAATTACATTGCAAGATTTATTTCCCAATTAACTGCCATCTGTGAGCCAATCTTCAAGTTGTTGAAGAAAGATCAGGTGATGGAATGTAATGATGAGTGTCAAACTGCTTTTGATGAAATCAAGAGATACCTGCTAGAACCTCCAATTTTGATGCCACCAGTTGATGGAAGACCCTTGACTATGTACTTAACTGTGTTAGACAACTCAATGGGGTGTGTGTTGGGGCAACATGACGAGTCTGGTCGAAAAGAGCAGGCAATATACTACCTTAGCAAAAAGTTTACCGACTGTGAAACAAGATACTCACTGCTCGAGAAAACTTGCTGCGCTTTGGCATGGGCTGCTCGCCGACTAAGACAGTATATGTTGACTCATACTACCTTATTGATTTCAAAGATGGATCCAATCAAGTACATATTTGAGAAACCTGCTCTCTCCGGAAGAATTGCAAGATGGCAAATGATCTTGACAGAATATGATATACAGTATACTACTCAGAAGGCCATTAAGGGAAGTGTTGTAGCAGATCATTTGGCTCATCAAGCAGTAGATGATTACCAGTCAATGAGTTTTGAGTTCCCCGATGAAGACATTATGATTATTACCAAAGAACCTGGACAATATGACGGACCTGAACAAGGATCCCGATGGACTATGGTTTTTGATGGTACCTCCAATGCACTTGGTAATGGTGTTGGTGTTGTGATTAGTTCCCCTGAAGGTTGTCATACCCCGATTACTGCCAGACTTTATTTCTATTGTACCAATAATATGGCTGAGTATGAGGCATGTATCCTGGGTATTAAAGCTGCTATTGATATGAAGATCCAGTTCCTTGATGTGTATGGAGATTCAACCCTGGTAGTAAGTCAGATTAAAGGAGATTGGGATACTAAGCATGATAACCTCATTCCTTACAGAGAGCATGTGTTGTCTTTGATCCCACATTTCAAAGAGATTACCTTTGGACATATTCCACGAAGAGAGAATCAGTTGGCAGATGCATTGGCCACCATGGCATCCATGTTTGAGATTAGTTGGGATGATGAAGCTCCAAGGATTACTATTGATAGATTTGAAAAGCCTGCATACTGCAATGAGATTGACACTGAAGGGGCAGAGGAGAAACCTTGGTTCTATGAAGTGAAAAGATATCTTGAAGCTCAAGAGTTCCCTGAAGGGGCATCTGTCAAAGATAGGAAGTTTCTGAGGAGGTTCTCTGCTAAGTTCTTTTTGAGTAATGGGATTTTGTACAAGCGCAATCATGATTCAACTTTGCTTCGTTGTGTGGACAAGAAGGAAGCAACTGAGATTATGGAGGATATGCATGACAGGATCTTTGGCACTCATTCTAGTGGTCATACTATGGCAAAGAAGATTTTGAGAGCAGGTTACTATTGGTCTACCATGGAAGCTGATTGCTATCAGCACTCCAGAATATGTCACAAATGTCAAATTTATGCTGATAAAGTCCATGTACCTCCATCACCATTGAATGTGTTGACTGCTCCTTGGCCCTTTGCCATGTGGGGCATTGATATGATTGGTGAGATCAAACCTACTGCTTCTAATGGGCATCGTTTCATCCTGGTTGCTATTGATTACTTCACGAAGTGGGTAGAGGCAGCTTCATTTGCATCTGTTACCAAGAATGTTGTGGCTCGATTCATTAAGAATAATCTCATATGTAGGTATGGCATCCCTGAAAGGATTATCACTGACAATGGCTCTAATATGAACAACACTATGATTACTGATCTCTGCATGCAGTTCAAGATTAAGCATCACAACTCTTCTCCGTATCGTCCAAAGATGAATGGGGCAGTTGAAGCTGCTAATAAGAACATTAAGAAGATTGTACAGAAGATGACTGTTACTTACAAAGATTGGCATGAGATGTTACCATTTGCTCTTCATGGTTATCGCACTACAATACGTACTTCAACAGGGGCAACCCCATTCTCCTTGGTCTATGGTATGGAAGCAGTTCTGCCCATTGAGATTCAGATTCCCTCCTTGAGAATTATGAAGGATGCAGGTTTGGATGAAGATGAGTGGATTCAGACTCGACTTGACCAGATAAATTTGATTGATGAGAAAAGGTTAGCAGCAGTTTGTCATGGCCAGATGTACCAGAAACGAATGATCAAAGCTTTTAACAAGAAGGTTAAGCCAAAGGTATATCAGTCCGGTGACTTGGTAATCAAGCGTATCATATTACCACAGGGTGATCCTAGGGGCAAGTGGACTCCAACATATGAAGGACCATTTGTAGTCAAAACAGTATTCTCAGGAGGAGCCATGATACTCACTACAATGGATGGTGAAGACTTCCCACAGCCTGTAAACGCAGACATAGTTAAAAAATACTACGCATAAAAAGAGACCCGCTAGGTTGACAAGCCTAGGCAAAAATAAGGGCATCCCGGCAAACCAAAAGGGTTTGGGCAAAAATTAGGGATATATATAAAAAGATGTACACCCGGCAAGTCGAAAACCTGAAAAGGCGGCTTGGGCAAAAAAGGGTATCCCGGTGGATTGAAAACCTGAAAGGGCAATCCAGGCAAAAGTTAGGGATTAAAGTGTATGACTATGTCTCGTTTGGATCACCCATGAAACTGCAACCAGTTGTACTACTTACTCAAGCTCGAACAGATAAAGCTCAATCCAATCATTTCCGTCTCAACAGCAGAAGATGAGATACTTGAAGATAATGGCAATAGTAGAATTGAAACTCAATAGGATTATTTCCCACATAGCTGATTTTCTTTGTTTTGTAAAATTTTATGACAAAATCCTCTTAGTAGGGTTTATGTCTCTTTGTACAAATTTACCCGTGTACGGGTCACTTTTGATATAAATAAATTCCATCTTTTGAATCCAGATTTACTTTTACCCTATTTACATAAACGAAACGTCCATTGGTTGTGTTTGAATGCATGTATGCTTTTGAATATGATTGATGTTTACCAAAAATGCATGTATGCTCTTTAATATGATTGATGTTTACCAGAAATGCATGAAAATGCAGTAATAGTATTTACTAAGGACGAACGAGGGAAGGATTTCAATGAAGCTTCGTCGGTTCATCTTAACAAGACAACTACAAACCCTCAGTAGGACTAATCCATCTTCATAAAGTCTCATCTCCCCTGGAATTTATATCCATCTCTTTTATCCTCATACGGATATTCGGGAATTTACTTTCCAATAAGGATAAGACGAATGAAGACGGGAGGTTGTATCTACCCTACTGTCAAACGAAGACGAAGGTTGTGTATACCTTGCTATCCCCAGCAAACGGGAGGTTATATATACCTTGCTATCCCCAGCAGACGGGAGGTTATACCTTGCTATCCCCAGCATACGGGAGGTTATGTATAATATATTATCAAACAGGACGGGAATGAGTTCCTCATATCCTTCAACAACGAATCGGGATTTATTTTCCCTGGCCAGCAGTTGTCATACAAAGATATCCAGACGCCTCCGGCAGCATCATACCATACATACGTCATTTATATCATACCATAACATACATATCCAGGGATACATAAAACATTACTTAGGTACATACATACATAATGCATAAACTAATACTACTATACAGAATGCTACCTTGTTTTCAGGTTAATTCTCCAACAAACAGACTTGTGATTATCAGGACTGCTTCATCCTCCTGAAAACTTCAATACATCAGGATTGCTTCATCCTCTTGAAAGCACATTACTACATCAGGATTGCTTCATCCTCCTGGAATCATATTATCATTGCCTCAGGACTGCTCCATCCTCCTGACAGCTATCATTATACCTTCATATTCAGGGCTGCTTCATCCTCCTGATAGCTATCATCATTACCTCAGGGTTGCTTCATCCTCCTGAAAATATATTATCAATCTCTCAAGACTGCTTCATCTTCTTGAAAGCATATCACTACATCAGGACTGCTTCATCCTCCTGAAAGCTTATCATCTCATCAGGACTGCTTTATCCTCCTGAAAGCATATTATCAATATCTCAGGATTGCTTTATCCTCCTGACAGCTTCTTCTACATCAGGACTGCTTCATCCTCCTGAAAGCTTATTATCTCATCAGGATTGCTCTATCCTCCTGAAAGCATACTATTACCTCAGGATTGCTTTATCCTCCTGACAACTCATCATCACCTCAGGGCTGCTTCATCCTCCTGATAGCTATTATCAATATCTCAGGACTGCTTTATCCTCCTGACAGCTTCTTGTACCTCAGGATTGCTTTATCCTCCTGAAAGCATCATTACATCAGGATTGCTTCATCCTCCTGACAGCTTATTACTACCTCAGGATTGCTTCATCCTCCTGACAGCATATTATTACCTCAGGATTGCTTCATCCTCCTGACAGCTTACTATCAACCTCTCAAGACTGCTTCATCCTCCTGAAAGCACATCAATACCTCAGGACTGCTCCATCCTCCTGACAGCTATCATTATATCTCCATATTTTGGACTGCTTTATCCTCCAAGAAATGTACCTGAAGTATCTTTTCTCCAAGTGGCATCTTTTAAGCCCACTCAAGCATATTAAACTAGCCATCTGTATCACTCTATGCACTGGTGAGTGCAAATTTTTGGGCTTTTGTGTTCAATCCCCTTCAACCTTCCAGGTCACGACTGGAAAACATACCAATCTAACCCCTCAGGTTTCAGAAAATTGAACAGGGGCAGCTGTTGCACCCCAAAATTTACCCTCACAATACAAGACTTTGTGTTCTAAGAAGGTTCACAAGGTTCACAAGATTCCCATGAGGTTCACAAGACATCTTATGATGGTTCACAAGGTTCACAAAGTTCACAATTGGTCAGAAGAGTTGACAATTCCCTCAAACAATGCACCTCCTAAGCAGTGCATCTAAAACTAGGGTTTTGACTTTAATCAGGCTAAATGAATTTCCAAGACTTCAAGTGAGCTTCATAACATCTTATATGTGTGTAAGAACCCCCATGACAAGTTTCAAGACTTTTCTCAAAAGTTTGCTCAGTCAAATGATCAGATAAGTCAAAATCAGTCAATGCAGTTAAAAAGTCAAACTGAGGTCAACTGTGGTCAAACCAAAGTCAAACTTCATGATTTTTTGCAAACATCAAGTATATGAAGTAAAATTCATCATTTGATCAAGGGTTGATCATGATTCATCAAGGAGATTTCAGATCATCAAGAATCAGGAGTTTCTAAATTAGGGTTTCCTTAGTAAAAGTCAACTGAACTTTGACCAGCCATAACTTTCACATACTTCATCACCAAGTCTCCATCCAAAGCTCATTTTGAAGGAAATTGAATTATCTACAACTTTGTGTCTCACAAGCCAAGCCCAAAAATACTTCATTTGGAAGGTATGAGCTAAGACATTATAGGTCCTTTTGAAAGTCAACAAAAAGTCAACAACTTCAAAAGGGCATAACTTGAGATTGGTAAATGATATGGACATGAAACCAGTGGGGTTGTTTAGAGGACTCTTCAATATTTCCAAAATGTCCAAGAACACCCTCATACCATTAAAATTGAAGGATATGTGCCCTTGCAAAGTTGGGAAATTTTGGGTTGGTTTATGATGAAAATGGAGGTCTAAAACCAATTTCTTCCAAATGGGCTTGCCAAATGATGACTCAATCCATACAATAACTTCATACACGACCCAAACCATTAAAAATCAGATTTTTTATTATTTTATTTTTATTTATTTTGATTTAATTCATTAAAAATCATTTTAAATAAAAATAAAATATGAAAATGTAAGATTTGATTTGGATCAAGCTTCTAGAAAATCATAAATTTGATTTGAATTGAAGAGGAAAGAAATCATGAGGTTTAGCCAAAAAAAGCAAGCATTCACACATGAATATTTGATTTTTAAGGCATGATCATTTTGAATCTTTTCATATCAAATTCTCCACACAATGACTTGATTTTTCTGACCTAATTCATTCTCCTATAAGTACTAAACACAACCCTATCAAGAGACACGCATTTGGACTGCCCCAAGTGTAAGTTTTCATCTCACAAAATACCTCTCAAAACTCACATTCGGATTCATTGATACAAGGTGTTTGAAGGTAAAATAAGAACATAGCAATGTTCCTTGGACCTTCTTGAAGCAAAACCAATACTCATATGCATCAAAACCATGCCATAATGCATAACCCGAAGCTTGGTTGTTCTTGAAAATATTTTTTTCGATTTCCATTATCTAACCATTATTAATGAAATTTGTTTGTTGATTTGATGTTGTTTGAAGCTTTGGATGAATTCTGGAAAGTTTAATTTGATTTTCATGACCCCATACGGATTTTGCCATGGTTAGGGTTTATGACCTCCATTAGGGTTTTGCGTTCTAGCCAATATAAATTTATTCTGAAAACGTGGTTCAATTCCAGATGGTCTTGTGATCATGTTTGAACCATTAATTTGTTGGAATTTTACAGTTTTGGCTGTGTGTGAGATCCATAGGTGTTGCTGCAAATTTGTTTTTCGCATGTATGTTGGCAGAGAAATTCGCAGCTAAATTCGTAAGTCCCAAGGAAGAAGACGAAGTTGTTTGCGCGTGTTCTGGAAATTCAAATTGTATTTTAAATATTTTATGTTTTGTGGTTGGTTTATTATCACAAGCACACGCTTGTCCCAGTGGAAAGTCAGGCATGCGTTTGATGAAAGGGCAGGGGATCGAATCCTGGCTGTGACAATTATTTTTGAGTTTTTTTCTCATTTATGCATTGAATATCATATATTATGAATTGTTGTTGGTTTGTAAACAGATTTGCTCACCTAGCTGGAATGGTCATGCGTGCGTTTGTGTGTTTAAGAGGTCCTGGGTTCGATTCCTCCCCCAGGCCTTTTGTTTTTCCATTATTTTCCTGATTATTGGTTTGAAAGAACAAAACAACTTGGAGTTCATTCTTCTTGCACCACCAGCGCGCAGCCCAGTGGTAGGGCATGGGTATTGTGAAACAAAGCCTCCTGGGTTCAAATCCCAGCCAGGTAAGTTTTGTTATTTTTTTCTATTTTATCTTATTTAATTGATTTTGTCTAAATTATTATAAATATATAATTAAATAATTTCATTATAATATATATGTATTCAATATTTTCTAAAATTCTAAATTTTTATTTTCTTAATTCAAATTTCTTTTTTTTTATTATTATTATGTAATTAAATTATAATATATGTATATTTATTAAAATAATTTTGTATATTAAATTGAAAACCCTTAAATATTTTTCTAAACAAACCCTAATTTTATAAACCCTAGTTTATTCTTTTCTAAACAATTATTAAAAAACCTAATCTTTAATTTTGAAAATATAATTACCATGTGCATATTTTATTTATTAAATTTTGTAAATATAATTATGATTAATCTATTTTTTTTATAAAAATCTTATAATTGTTTATAATTAATTATATATGTAAATAATTTCTAAAATTGTAAATTTGATAATTTCTTATAACATGTTCATAATTTATTTAATTTGTTTATAATTTTAAATTTTATGATTAATTAATATGATTGTTTTATTTTTCTATTAAGCCATTAAAATTTTATTTTTGTTATTATTATCACTAATCATGTTATTATTAATCCATTTATTTTTTTATTATTATTTCACTAACCTTGTTTATTTTTTTTTATTTTTTTTTATTATTATTACTAACCCCTATTATAATTATTATTACTTATTTATTTATTTTGCTTATTATTTATATTTTGCTTATTTATTTATTTTTGCTATTTATTATTAATTGCTTATTATTATCATGTAAATGCTCCTGGATGTAATTTTTGTAAATATTTAAATTATTTAATTTGCTTGTTATGGTTAGTAAAATAGGGAGTGTACACATGTATTATATTTTAAAATTGAATTTAGGTCATTTAAATTATAAGATAAATATAAATTAAACACTCACACACGTAAGTCGATTTTTTTAATCGCCATCTCACTTTCTAGGGCTACCTCTCAATGTTGCCTAATCATAAGGTCAAGTGGGGTGTATAAAGCAAAGTCCCTTAAAAGAAAAGTCATCAAGTCCCCTAAATGGTTACTTTCATAAAAGATCTTGTCCCTTTCGAATAATGATGACAGTCCCTTCAAAAATTGCTTAATACACCCTACAGTGGCCTTCATTAAACAGATGTCCCTCATATGTCCCTCACATCCAAGGTAATGACTACCTATTCCTTAATAATAGGGATAGTCTTACCATTTAAAGGATAAAGAACAGAAAGATTTAAACTTTAGGGTAGGTTCCTCATAGTTACTTGCTCATTACTTCAAATACTTCACAATTTCAAACAATTTTCAAACACAAGTTTTTTACGCATCCGTACATGGATCATTATTAAACTCTTATGAAAATTTCTATTCACACATTTCACATTTTCAAAAACAATTCAAAGTGAGCTAAGTAACTAAGAGCCCATGGATAACCATGGATGTAAAGGGTGCTAACACCTTCCCTTTACATAACCTACCCCCCGGACCCAAAAATCTTTTAAAAGGTATTTCCTGTTCTTTTATGCCTTTCCTTTGGATAAAATAAAAGTCGGTGGCGACTCTTGCTATCCGCAACATAACTTAAAGTCAGTTCTCCCACCGTGTTACACCATGTCTGGACGCGTGCGCCTCAATTTCTGCTTTACCGGAGGACAATCTGCTTTGAGAGGTAGCTTGTGTACCACAATGTCAGTGTCTAAGCCAGGCATATCTTGGTAGGACCATGCGAAGACGTCAACGTATTCTCGAAGCATAGCCATCAAACGAGTCTTGACAGATTCTTCTAATGCAGCTCCGATCTTGACTTCTTTCTTGTCTTCTTCAGTACCCAGGTTTATCACTTCGACATCTTCTTCGTGCGGCTGAATCATCTTCTCCTCTTGTTTAAGCAGTCTGGCCAATTCTTCGAGTAAATCACAATCCTCTTCACCTTCCTCATCGGCTTGATAAATTGGATTGTCGAAGTCATACTCAGCCATAACAGGGTCGTCATTGATAAGATCCGGTGACGAGCGCCTGCATGAATGATGATTCATGCAAGGCTTTAGCAACAACTTGAGAAAATGAGAAACATTGCCATTTTAAAACTCTTCTTTCTTTTTGAAAAACAAAAGTAAAAAATGAAAGACAGAGAACAACATGAATGAATGTGAAACGTTAATTTTATTTATGATTGTGTTAATGAACAAATGAACCCTTACAAAGAGCCACTATGCCTCGGGCAAGACATAGTGTTTTAATACAGGAAAATAGAAACAAAACATTATTACTCTTCGAAAGAGGTGACCGAAATAAGCCTTTCCGATGTCCAGTTGCTAAGCTGAGTTCCTGGAGCGGCAGGCCTGATCCATTCATCTAAGTCACAATCACTATCGACAATGTCATCCTGCACAGCACTGATGTTTTCGTAGTCTACCACTCCCGCACTTGTGAAAGTAACCGGGCTCTGACAACCTTTAGCACTTGTTTCAAACGAAGATCTTCCAGGGTGATAGCCAATCCCGAACATGTCTTTCTTTTCTGGCACTTCTACCGGACTGCCCCAGCCTTCTCGTATTCCAGATTCTACAAATTCAAGCGCTTGTTTATAAGAGGCTATGGAAACCCCCTTCTTCGGTTCTTCAGGAGAAGTTTCTACTGCGGAGGCTTGCTCAGACTTCAAGGGCTCAAAAGCCTGACATGGGGTCTCAACTATTTCGCCATCCATCTCTACATATTTGAATGAGGCGAGATGACTAACGAAGATATATTCTTCCCCACTGACAGTCACAATTTGACCCTCCCATACAAACTTTAGCTTCTGATGGAGTGTAGACGACACCGCTCCTGCTGAATGTATCCAAGGTCTTCCGAGTAAGCAACTATACGCAGGTTGGATATCCATCACGTAGAACGTGGTATTGAAGACTTGTGGACCTACCTTGATAGGCAACTCCACCTCTCCAAACACCGATCTTCTTGACCCATCAAATGCTCGAACTACTAGATCACTGGGCTTTAGAACCACTCCATCATAGTCTAACTTCATCAGTGCTTTCTTGGGCAATACATTCAAAGATGATCCAGTATCTACCAACACGTGGGAGAGTACTGCACCTTTACATTCCAGAGAGATATGCAATGCCCGATTGTGAGCACGCCCATCAGAAGTCAAATCCAAGTCTGTGAAACCCAATCCATGACTGGCATTGACGCTGGACACAACCGTTTCTAACTGGTTTACAGAAATATCCTGAGGCACGTATGCCTTGTTCAGAATATTTAGGAGAGCTTTCCTGTGAGAGTCGGAACACATAAGCAAGGACAAGATGGAGATCTTCGACGGCGTCTGTTGCAGATGGTCCACGATCTTGTAGTCACTCTTCTTGATGATCCTCAGGAATTCTTCGGCTTCTTTATCAAAGGTAAGGTCTGGATCAGTTGATGGAGTTGGATCATTGACAACTACTGGTTGCTTCCCTCTGGCTCTAGCTTGGGCTTCGGCAGTATCTCTGGGTGGTATCACATTGTTTCTCAGTGTTTCAGGCGCAAACAACCTTCCACTTCGAGTAAAACCCCCTACTCCAACATTTTCTACTTGAGCTGGGGTTATACTAGTCGTGGCCAACTCTTGCTTCTGGCCGTTACAGTACACTTCACCACCATAATTCCAAGGAACAGCTCTATCACTTTGGTACATTATGGTTCCAGCAGTGGTAATGGTTATTGGTGCCGCTCGGGCCCGTGAAGGAACTTGAGATGGATCATAAAAGATAGTTACTGTGGATACTTCACTTTCTTTTACGATCTTGTCAAACTGCAGCACTCCTTCATCAATCATGCCTTGGATTCCTGCCTTCAATCGTTTGCAACCATTAGTAGCTTCAGTACATTCTGAACAATCCTCCTTGCACCCAGGGAAGATACCTTTCTTCAACAAACAAACCTTGATAGCAACCAATGAAGTCTGCAAGTCATCTACATCATCCACCAAATTCAAGTTCTCCCCTTCACAAATTGCACCAACTGTGCCCCTGTGAGGAGGCATGGGATTTTGCAGCACATTAGGAGAGGGAGCGAAATTGATCGCTTTAGAATCCAACAAGTCCTGAACAACATGCTTCAATGCTTTACAATTCTCAGTACTATGGCCGGGAGCTCCAGAATGAAACTCGCATCTAGCATTTAAGTCATAACCTTCAGGAATTTGGCCTGGCTTCGGAGGTTGCAAAGTCCGGAGCTGAATCATTTGAAGCTGCAGGAGATTCTTCAACAGTTGGGAGTAAGACATTGGTGGAGCTTCAATATGCCTATCCCTCGACCTCTGAGAGTAGTACGGACGAGGGGCTCTTGGCTGATACCCTTGTGAGCGCTGCGGCTGCGGAGGCTGGACCTGCTGTTGAACGGGTGGAGTTGAAATAGTGACAGGGGCCACTTGCTGATAATACCCTCAGTTAATCATTCCCCTCTGTGCGTATACTGCACCTGTTTCTCCTTCCCTCCTTTTCATAAAGGGCTTCTTGATACCAGACACCGAAGCGCTTCCATTCTGAATTTTCCCCTATTTGAGCCAGCTTTCAATTCTTTCTCCAGTCAGGATAATGTCCGAGAAACCACTTGAGGAACAACCAGCCAACCTTTCCATGAAGTGCCCTGGGAGGGTATTCAGGAATAGGTCGACCATCTCTCTTTCCAATAAAGGTGGTTGCACTCGGGAGGCCACCTCATGCCACCTCTGTGCATAGTCTTTGAAGCTCTCCGAGCTCCTTTGTGTCAAGCTTTGAAGCTGAGTACGGCTAGGTGCCATGTCAATGTTGTATTGATATTGTCTGAGGAAGGCCTCTCCCAAATCCTTCCAGCTTCTAATAGAGCTCCTCTCCAGCTTCATGTACCACTCCAAGGACCCTCCTGAGAGGCTATCCTGGAAATAGTACATCCATAATTTCTCGTCTCGCGTGTGGGCCGCAATCTTCATGTAGAAGGCCTGTAGGTGAGTTTTCGGGCAGGAGCTGCCGTTGTATTTATCAAATGCTGGTGGTCTGAACTTGTGTGGAATGACCACCCCAGGTACTAAACCCATATCTGACACGTCAATTCCCAAAGTGTCTTTGCACTCTAAGGCCTTGACCTTCTCCGCAAGCACCAAGAAGTCATTGAGATTTCCATCACCGCCGAAACCCATATCGTTATTGAAGTATTGGAATTGGTCCTCCTGCCTATCGTGCACAGGAACATACGTAGCCATAGATGGATCTGGAACATGAGGTCTACCTGGGCCGTTGTTAGTGTTGGGAGGAGCCCCTAGCCCGCCGGAAGTGGTTGCCTGAGCATTAGTATTAGGAGGAGTTAACCCTTGAATTGCATTTCTAAGCTCCTGCTGCCCCTGGGCCATCCCTTGCATTAGGGTCATAAACTCTGCCATCTTGGTACGGACTTCGTTGAGTTCTGTCTGCATGGCGTCCATTGTTGTTCTTTGATTGCTGCGGGTCGCGTACCGATGAGGGATATTTTGTCGTAGGTACCGGGTCTTGGCGGCCCTCGCAATCTTTGCCTGTTGAACACAGATAAATTAAACATCCCGTAGAAAAACCTGCAAAGACAAAGACAAAATGCAAATGATGCGTATGCAATGCAATGTGTTCCTTTTATTCCCGAGTATTTTCCTGTGTCCGGTCCTGGCATTAAGAAGATAAGAATTGGGAAGAAGACCCAAGTAATACTCGAATATAGTGACAGCTGTGAAGAGTTGGTGCTCATTACCCCGTGTCGGTGCAAATAACGAACAAGAAATCCAGAACAAACAATTATATAAACTGGAGTTTGAAAATACAAAGTCCCCGAAGGGTGCCAATCGCAATAACAACAAAAGTATATCACATATAGAGAATCCCACAACAAGCCTGTGGGTAATCCAAGTACAATAACATGAAATTAAACCCTAGGGAACTCTATATCTTTCAATCTCCAACTAAGGTGTTTGACGCTCTGGAACAGCTGAACTACATCTGGATGACCGGGCTCCTAGATGAGCTTCTGGATGAGGAGGTCCCTTGCATCAGAAGAAGCGTGTAACTCCTCGATCTGCTGTAGGAATGCTGCCTCATTCTCCTTGCTTTGACTCGACTCGGCCTTCGACCTTTTCACATCAGCTTTCAACTTCAAGTCCTCAATTTCCTTTTGAGCTTCCTTAAGTGCCTGCTGGCTTTCTGCTACGCGCTGGAGACGGTCCTTCTCTTGATGATAAGCCTTCCTGAGGAGTTCTTTCTGCCCATCCAAAGAATCCTGAAGACTTTTGATTTCCTGCTTGTGCTTGGCGTCTAACTCCTTTTGTTTCTTCAAATTGTCATCCCATTTCTCCTGCCATAACGTAACAGCTTCATTGGCTTCACTAAGATCTTTCTTCTCTCTTCGGCGCTGGGCAGTCTTGTGAGTCTCAGCTAAACCTTTCTTTCGGAAGTAGAGCTCTCTATCTTCAAAGTCCTTCTGCTTGAGACGGACTATTTCCTCGGCTTGCACAGTTCTATCTTCTAATTGGCGGTTCTGGATCATCAGTTTTTGACAAGAATTAAGAGCCTCTTGATTTTCAACTCTAAGTTGCTTAACCAAAGCTTCTAACTTCTGATATTCCTCCAAAGGTACCGTAGTAGGTGGTGGTAACGGTGCAGAGAAAGGGATTAGAGTCACTTGGGCTTTTTCTCTGACCCACGCTTCAAACTCGGGAAACATTTGGTTGTTGCTCCTGCCCAATCGATCTATACCTTTTTTAATAACCGTTTTCCAAGCACCTGCAGCCTCCCGCACCAAGGGGAGATTATCCTTCATAGGAAAATAAAAAGTCTAATCCAACTCTGAATCCTTGGGAACATTCTTCAAAGCGTACCCTAATTGTCTTCTCAAAAGTATGGGGTTGTAGTTAATGCACCCAGTTACTCCTAAGAGGGGAACATTAGGATACTTTCCACAGCTGGAGATAAGTTCTTTCCCTTTCAACCTTAAAGTGAACCATCTGATGTCTTTGGCAGTCAATATGTTGAGCTTCTGCGACCAGATTACTTTGGGATCCGTGAACACTCCAGCAATAGGGATGTGCCTCATAAACCAAGTGTAGAACAACTGAGCACAACATCTAACCAAGCCGCCTCGTCTCTTCTCATTCCTATAATGCACTGAATAATACAAGTCACCTAGGAGAGTAGGTATCGAATTCTTCAACACAAACAAATGAATTGCATTTATGTCCACAAACTTGTCCATATCAGCAAACAAAACTATCACATACACAGACAATGCCAAGATGGCACAAACTGAATCCCACTGCTTTTCCACGGCACATTCTTCAGCTTTTCTGACCAGAAATTCTAAGGGAAAACCAAGCACTCCAGCCTTGGTGGAAACCAGATTAGCAGATACTTCTGATGGGCTCAAATAAAGAGCCTTAGCAATGTCGGCGTGAGTCGGCCTCGTCATTTCTGAATTGAATGGAATCTGATCTTGGATCGGTAGTCTTAGAATCTCAACATACTCTTCTAGCAATGGACCTAGCTGGAAATCCGGAAATGTGAAACATCGGAGCCTAGGATCATAGTACTGTAGCAAAGTATGAATGGCACTCTTTTGCGAACTATCCAAGCTGAAAACCATATCCAAAATATCACCATACTGCTGTTTGAAGAAATCCAAATGACTCGGGGTAATGAGAGACACCATCTGCTTGAGCAAGTCCACTTCGGTATCAAAAAACTTGTAGAAAATATTCTTCTTTCTGACGTCTTCCATTATGAAGCAAAGATATGACCAGGAACCGGGAATAATGCAAACCCTGAGAATAAAAGAAACACAAATGATTAATGATGATATGATGTTTATGCAAGGCAAGGCATGTGATCAGTGAAGTGTCTGTGATGTGCCAATCATATAATCAGGTGTCTGTGCAAGGTCTCAAAATCCAGATATCACAATAATCATCCCTCTGATCCGGGATCCATAACTTAAGAACAGAAATCCAGATCACAAAACTGAACCAAAGGAAAAGTGGGTATGCTGAAGGTATTAGGGTTCCTGCAAGCCTGTAAACCCCTCCCAATCTCACGGGTGTGCTACTCGGGTCAACATCACGGACTCTCAAAGCCGAATAGCAATAATACGTTCACCATTTCCGAGAAATGGCTCATGACCAAATCAGGGAATCGGTTTGGTATTATGTACTACGCAGGGAGGTCTCAGTTGAGTCCGGAAAAACGAGCATCCCTCACAAGTCTCCAGCTTCAAGCACTGAATCGAGAAACAATAGTACATTCATCCCGAAGGGTACAATACTATCGTCATACGAACAGTTTGCTTTAACTGAATTCCTATGAGAGAACCAGGCCATCCTATGCGAGTTCCCAATGGACCCTCGGATGCGAGTGGGTTTGCCAACAAATGTGGTCTGCCACTGTCATCACTGGAGAGGGGTGTTCCCATTAAGGTCCTCGAAGATCGGTCACCAGATGCACATAACTATCAAGGTCGTACCCTGAAGTGAGGTAATCCCCACACAGAATAGTTCCAAGACGGTCGCAATCTGGGTGTGGAACACATCGCCACCCATCATGGTGAGATACCATAAGAGTACAATGTCTGTCCACGCTAATCCTATGGTGCACTCAAGCCGGGTATTTGGCTTATCTCACAGTAACTCCCAACCCACAGAAAAAATGAAAACCAGCACAGCCAGACAGTCCAGTATAATATGATGCATGGAAAATAAAATACTGAAAGCGGTAAATAAATGCGATAAAGTAAAGCTGTAAAGAACTGTAAATAAAAACAGTAAAGCTAAACTAAAGCACACAACAATAAACATATAAACACCCAAAGAAACAAAACCAAACAGGCGCTAGGATTGACTTTACAAGGGGAACCAGAAGATGAGGTTAGTCCCCAGCAAAGTCGCCAGCTGTCGCTCCCGGGATTTTCATCCTAGTACAAACGCGAAAGTGGCGCGGAAAAGGTAGAGTCGCCAGCCAGACATTTTTATCCCGAAAGAATGGGAAAGGTAATGTTGCACAAACCTATGGAAGAAGGAAAGGACAAGGTCCTGCGAACCAAAGATCTGAGTTCAGGAGTCGGTTACGACCTGGGAAGGTATTAGCACCCCAGATCGTCCGCCGTACCCGACGGGATCCACGCTTGCTTGTTTTGTTTCAAAGGGTGAGAAATAAAGCTGCTGAATAAAACCGCTAACTGGAATGGAAATGAAATGAGAATGGAATAAGAAGGGGAAAATGTAGGGAAAATAAAGAATGTGCTCGAACGGGCCCTACCCCGCTGCCTACGTACCTCATCGGGATAATGAGGATCAGAGTCGACGTAGTTCGCCTAACTAAGGCGGGAACTATTTGTTTGTGTTTTTTATGCTGGAACTGCGTATGTCTATGCTCAGGTGTTGCAGGCTCGTCTGGTACGAGTGCGTTTACCGTCTTGCATGTGTGACAAGTCGTCGCGAGTTCGCATTGTGAGTGAATGAGATGAGAAGAGAAGTTCCCGCAGGATAGTCGCTTATTGTGTGTTTTTTGTCTTTTATGAGAAGTGTTTTGAATTTGTTTGTGAACGGTCTTGTACTAAAACCTATCCATCGCGGGAAGTATCTACACCTCGCCCCGAAACAGGACGCGTATAAACACTCCGCAACAAAGTCTCGTGTCGTACAAGATTGTTCGGTTTTTATTAAATGTTTTATTGCTTTTCTTTTTGAGATGAGAAAGAATGACTCAAGTTGATAAAAGGACAAAATCTAAGGGACTAAGACTCAATCCTAATTTTGTTTATTTATTTACAAGAGATCCTATGGTTTGTGAAGTTTTCTATTCCTAATGAGAAACTTGAAACTACTAGAATTCAACTTACTTCCTAATGAAGTTAAGTTGATTCTAAGAACAATGGGGAAACCTATGCAAGTTGTAAAATCAAGTGATAAGGCAAAACAAAAGAAATGGACATAAGAAATAAAATTCTAAAATGCATTAAAGGCATGAATTTAAAAATAGTCCTATTTTATTTATTCTAGTTCTAATGACAATGAACCTTTAAGCCTAAGTACTAAATCCAAGTTAAGCCTAATATTCATTCTAAAAAAAACAAATTTTAACTAACCTAAGTCTAAATTAAATTCTAATACTAAATCTAATCTAGACTATTATTATTTTTGACTTTATTTTCATGACTTAAACTAATGGGAATTATGCATCACTAGGCCTAAGAACTAATATTCTAAAAAATATTAAAACTTATGGAAAAATTATGAAAATTAAACTATAGGGACCTAATACTATCTATAATATTGTATTAAAAGGGATTCTAAAAAATCATATTTTTTCTATGCCTAAAAATGATTATTTTCACCTAAGAATTAACCACTAATTTCTAAGGATTACACCACTAAAACCTAAGATAAAAGGTCCTAAAAAATCCATTAAAAATATCCTAAGCACTATTATGAGTCCTCTAATTACAGTAAAAAGAGTGGGCAAAAAAAAGTTACTGGAAGTCACAAAAATAAAATCAACAAGTTCAAGCACAATTAAAAGAAATTCACTAAAAGCTAATTACAAGGAAAAACCAAATAAAATCAAAAATGCAAAAAAATCAGAAAAATAAAGTGTCAATTATTTCTAATAGGGGTTAAAAATCTATTCAAATTTTTGGGGAATTTTCCTAATCATTTTTCTATTTTTATGGGATTATTTTCTAACTATGATATTAAAAAAATAAAATTCTGAAAAAGAAATAAAGGGGGGGTGCTGCTAGAAATTTATTTAGTTATTCTTTTATGGACTTTTAATACAGGGGGTGAAAATAACAACAGGGCTAAGCCCATTTCGCATAAGCCAGTGGGGAGGTGCAGGAAGTGATTATTTCAGTTCATTTTCATCATGGGCTCAAAATGGGATGTGTGATTAGTAAACAACTTAGGCCCAGAACGCAGGCTCTTGTGAGGGTGGGTGCAGGAAGGAATTCGTTTTAGTTGTTTTCATCATAATGGTAATTGTAATTAACTTAATTGATCTTTATTGATCTTAATGTATTTTAATAATCTTAATTGCTTTTTTAATTAGTTTTTTAATGATTAGAATAAACAATGATACTAACCAAGAAGACCAAAAGAAAGAACTCCTACACTGCTAACTCCTTCTTCCTCAAACTCCCAAAACCCTAACCTAAAACGGCGCCCCCTTTTCTTCCTCGCTCATCACCACCATTCACCTTCACCATTTCTCCTAATCCTCCTTCTTCTTCTTCATTTCCTGTCCTTCGGCCTCAACTTCTCTCTGCCGTCACCTTCATCTCACCCTAACCTTCTTTTTCCTTGCCTCCGCCGCCGAAGCTTCCATCACCATCTTCTTCACCTTCGTCTTAACTAACCACTGTCATCTTCTTCGTTCACATAAAACCCTAAATAGCTAATTTGATTTTCTTCGCCGCCAACATCTTTCTTAAACCTAACCTAACCTCCACCGGCCTCAATCCGAAACCAACCCTCAAGCGAAGCAAGAAAATAACGCAAGCCATGTTCAGAATCGCAACGAGAAATTATATCCTAAGATCAGATTCGTACCTGGAAGTGATGAAACTCCAATGAATGTTACGAGCGATTGAGAGCTCCGTGATGCTTCAAGTAAGCTTGACCTCGTGATGCTCTTCTTCTGTTTCTTCTGTTTGTTCTTGCTCGCGGCTTTTACTGATGCGCTTTCCTCACTTGATTTATCATACTGATATCATGTCCTGCTGATTAACGAAACTTCTTTGTGATTTTCCCTGAATCTTGCAGGTGATGATCTTGTTGATACTGCGATCAAAAGCACTTTGCGTGAATGACGTTGTTGCAGCTGCTACTGATGGTCTAATGGTGAAATAGTCGGGGCTTGGAATTGCATTGATGATTCTTGATGATGTTGAGATGATGGGTGATGGATGATGAATGATGTGTAGGTATGAACACTGAATCCAGAATCTGAAAAATGGAGGGGAATCAAGGATGTAGTTCAGAATAAAGGTGAAGGAGAAGTGGAAGGAGAATCATGATTGAAGACTGTTGAAGCCATGAGGAAGAAGGTTGAGAGAAAAAAATGATGGAAGGGATTGAAAATTGTGGAGAAGAAGTTGGGATCGTGAAGAAGTAGGAGTTTGATTCTAATTATAGGGAAAGGGATTGAAAAATTGTGGAGAAGTTGTGAAGAAGGAGATTGAAGGGGAAGGGAGAAGGATAATGTGTGGGAGAGATGAATGAATGTTGAACCCCCAAAATGAAGAGGATTGGCTCTGTTTTATAGAGGAAGATCAAGGATTGTTCTAGAATTCCTCAAGTAAGTTCAGTTATGATTCAGTTAGAATTCAGTTAGGATTTGTTATTTTCAGTTATACATCTGTCATGAGCTATTATGAATCTGTTATGAATCTGTTATAGTTTCTTTTTGGATATGAAACTCTCACTTCTGTTTTTTTTTTGTTGGAAATTGGATGACTTTTCTTATTGGATCTTGCAGGGTCTTTGTAAAGTTAGTTAGAACTGATTTTTGTTTGATATGTAGGATTGAAGAGGTATTGATGAATTAGTGGAAATATGGTTCTGGCCGAAGATTAATCAAGAGAGAGCATGAAGATGTTATGAAGTTTTTTTCAAGATTGAAGTTTTCACTGAGTTTCCCATAATTACACTGACTCTGAATTCTGTAACTTTCCTTTAGATATAACTGAGTTTTTGGGTTTTCGCGATTAGTCGTAGCTGAGAATTTTATGATTGTTGTTGCGAATCGATGCGCTGCTGATGAATGTCTATGTTGCAGGGGTTAGAAAATTATAATTTTTCTTTTTTCTATCGTGATGAGTTGCGTGTGGCTCAAGATCTATCCTTTCTTCATGGATGTGCCTCTGGTCAAGTAAAAGTATTATGCCGCAATCACTCAGGGAGCCTCTAGTCGATGATATTGAACACTACAAAGTGATTGATCTTTCAAAGAGTACTGGGAGTTTTTTCTGCAGTTGCTGGTTCTGTTGGCTACATTCCTCCAGGTCGGAATTCTTTCTATTTCTTTCCACTTTGTCTAATTCCATAAACATTTGAGTGAATCCTTCTATTTCTATTTTGAAGATCTAAATTATTTTGTTTGTATCAATTTCTGATAAATTATCTTCTCCCCTGATTTTTCTGTCTCTGTTGTATGTTGATGCAGAGTGTTAAAGAGTGGATGAAGAAAGATGAAGATTGGATGTGAGAGGGATCAACATTATAGAAGTTTTTCTATGAGTTTTGATATCAAGGAAATGAAGGTTCAAGATGATGCTGGTGATGTTGCTGCGTTGGTTGATGAAGAGGAAAAGAAGCAGATTGAAGAAAAAGAGGTTGGAACATCCTGAAAAATTGCAGGAGATTAATGACTCTAAATCTCTTTTCTGTTTTTTCTGTTAGGCTTTTTGTTATCCATTGGAATTTTCCAACTAATTTTTGTTGTAATTCCATAACTGCTATTATGTTATCAGCTTCTCTTGAGAGTTTATTTTCTCTGAACTTTTGTCACATCATTTATTCCAGTAATGGTTCCAGCATGATTTTTGCTTTCCATAACTTTTCAAATACTAGGACCAGAACCAATTGTTGAATATGTAAAAGGCATAACAACAACAACAATGGAAAGCCATAAAAATTGATAAAAAAAACTGAACTTTGAGCGAATACAATCTCCACTGCGCCAAACACAATCATATAAAAAAATATCTGCCATGAATCCTTTCCTCCTTCCCTATGAAAACAATTTGACCTTTCAATACTGAATTAACCCACTTATCTGTACTTGAAAACCACCAAGATTCAAATGAACAACTTCCATGTAGGTGTAATATCTTTTGCCTTTGACGGGATTATTCACATAGAAAAAATGGAGGTGTAAAAAGTAACCCAAGCAAAGAGAAGCATGACAATAGGTCCTACAATCCATCTAAGCTGATTTATTGCGTTGAAAACTTAGAGTCTATTTGTTGAAAAATGGATACCTCAGATGTATGGTGATAATGATTCTTGTTACCATTCTTCTCAACAACCATAGTAATTGTTGAAATTAGTGAAGAAGAGAGAGGTGGAGAATAAAGACGGTTATTATGAGGAAGAAAATTGTGCAATGCATAATCAGTTCAACTAAAAGAAATTCAAATATGGATAAGTGGATTTTCACAATGGATTATAGAAATATGAACGAGATAAAAATGGGTGAATAGATTAGCAAAAATGGTTAATGGATAATGGGCTTGAAAATTGAATATGGCTTTGGACAACTAGACTTTAAAAGGGTGGTTCACAATGGATTATGGACAAAAATAAATGGATAGGTGAATGAAAGAAACTGAAAATGAATTGATGAAAACATATAGAATAATAAAAATTGAAAAGAAATGAAAAATTGAAAAAGAACGGAAGTGGAATGGAATAATCGAGAATGGTTTATAACGATGAGAACAAAGCAATGAATGGATATGAAGTCTCGATTTTAGCCCAAAGCCTATTTTGAATTCTTTCCACAAGCCTATAGGCACGTCCACTTCTGAACCACTGAATAATTTTTCCAGATAAATCACACCCCTTTTGAATCGTCTGAAACATGCCATGACCATTCAAAACCAGATGAATTACTGATAAACTGAAGATTCAAACCAAACTTCCCACAAAACAATGCTCGATAAACTGACGAATCTCAGCGCACGACAAACTGAACTTTGAATATGCATTGTCTAAGAAATAGACCAGTGGCCCAAATAATCTGGCAGTTGTAGTAATCTTTTGATAGTTTGACCAAAATTAAGTCAAACTCCCATCTGAATCGAAACATAACTGAACAACTGCGTTTGAAGTGGAATCGTTGTCCAATGAATATTCTTCCCCATTTCCAACCCTGGCAGGTACAGATAAGGAACGAAACCCTGGATTCGAAGAGCCTGAATCACATGCCTCAGTAATCCATGAAATGCACTTATTATGATATTAATGAACTAATGAGAAATGTAGATGAATGCGAAATGATACGCCAGTAGAGGGAATAAATATGAGGGAAAATTTTGAGGTATTACACTATCTCCTTTAGTCAGGAGTAAATACTATTACTGTGTTGTTGCTTTTTAAAGTTTGTAATTTTTGAACAATTAAACTTTCAAGCCTTGTGCCTTACCCGGGGCACAATGGTGTGCTTGTTACGGGATGTCATTTCATTTGCATACTTCATTCAATAAAAATCAGTGGACGTTTCGTTTTCGTAAATATTGTGTTCCTTGTCTTTCTTTTCTTTTATTTTGTTTTATCAGCTATGTGTTCTTACACACACCCACATCACTAAAATGCAGATCCTCATCCACTCTGGATCCTGCTGATAACAGTTCTACTATTGCCAATTATAATTTCGAGAATCCGATCTATCAAACTGAAGACGGAAATGAGGACGATTGTGAAGTACCTGTAGAGCTTGCTAGGTTGTTACAACAAGAAGAGAAAGCCATACAGCCACATGAAGAGCCAGTCGAAGTTGTGAATCTGGGAACTGAAGAGAACATGAAAGAAGTCAAGATAGGGGATGAATTAGAGGATAATGTCAAGAGCAGGTTGATTCAGATGCTACGTGACTATGTGGAGATCTTTGCTTGGTCTTATGAAGATATGCCAGGGTTGGATACAGACATTGTGGTTCACCTTTTACCAGTAAAAGAAGATTGTCGTCCAAAGAAGCAGAAGGTTCGTCGCATGCGTCCTGAGATGTCAGAGAAGATTAAGGCAGAGGTAATGAAACAGTTCAATGCAGGGTTCTTAGCTGTGACTTCTTATCCTCAGTGGGTTGCAAATGTGGTACCGGTACCTAAGAAAGATGGTAAGGTACGTATGTGTGTGGACTACAGAGATTTGAACAAGGCTAGCCCCAAAGATGACTTTCCACTTCCTCATATTGATGTTCTGGTAGACAAAACTGCTCAGCATAAGGTATTCTCGTTTATGGATGGTTTTTCTGGTTACAATCAAATCAAGATGGCACCTGAAGATATGGAGAAGACAACATTTGTTACACAGTGGGGTGTTGCACCCCAAAATTTGCCCTCACAATACAAGACTTTGTGTTCCAAGAAGGTTCACAAGGTTCACAAGATTCACAATGCTTTCAAAACCTTTCATGAAGTTCATGAAGTCTACAAGTCACTTTATGAAGGTTCACAAGGTTCACAAGCTTCTCAACATTTTCAAAACCTTTCATGAGGTTCATGAAGTCTACAAGTCACTTTATGAAGGTTCACAAGGTTCACAAGCTTCTCAACATTTTCAAAACCTTTCATGAGGTTCATGAGGTCTACAAGTCACTTTATGAAGGTTCACAAGGTTCACAAGCTTCTCAACATTTACAAGACCTTTCATGAGGTTCATGAAGTCTACAAGTCACTTCTTGAAGGTTCACAAGGTTCACAAGATTCACAATGCTTTCAAGTCCTTTCATGAGGTTCATGAAGTCTACAAGTTACTTTATGAAGGTTCACAAGGTTCACAAGCTTCACAATGCTTACATGACCTTTCATGAGGTTCATGAAGTCTACAAGTCACTTCATGAAGGTTCACAAGGTTCACAAGGTTCACAATACCTCCCATGAGTATCACAAGACATTTTATGATAGTTCACAAGGTTCACAAAGTTCACAATTGGTCAGAAGAGTTGACAATTCCCTCAGACAATGCACCTCCTAAGCAGTGCATCCAAAACTAGGGTTTTGACTTTAATCAGGCTAAATAGACTTCCAAGACTTCAAGTGAGCTTCATAACATCTTATATGTGTTTAAGAACCCCCATGACAAGTTTCAAGACTTTTCTCAGAAGTTTGCTCAGTCAGATGATCAGATAAGTCAAAATCAGTCAATGTAGTTAAAAAGTCAAACTGAGGTCAACTGTGGTCAAACCAAAGTCAAACTTCATGATTTTTTGCCAACATCAAGTATATGAAGTAAAATTCCTCATTTGATCAAGAGTTGATCATGATTCATCAAGGAGATTACAGATCATCAAGAATCAGGAGTTTCTAAATTAGGGTTTCTTCAGTAAAAGTCAACTGAACTTTGACCAGCCATAACTTTCACATACTTCATTACCAAGTCTCCACTCAAAGCTCATTTTGAAGGAAATTGAATTCTCTACAACTTTGTGTGTCACAAGCCAAGCCCAAAAATGCTTCATTTGGAAGGTATGAGCTAAGACATTATAGGTCCTTTTGAAAGTCAACAAAAAGTCAACAACTTCAAAAGGGCATAACTTGAGATTGGTAAATGATATGGACATGAAACCAGTGGGGTTGGTTAGAGGGCTCTTCAAGATTTCCAAAATGTCCAAGAACACCCTCATAGCATTAAAATTGAAGGATATGTGCCCTTGCAAAGTTGGGGAATTTTGAGTTGGTTTATGATGAAAAAGGAGGTCTAAAACCAATTTCTTCCAAATGGGCTTGCCAAATAATGACCCAACCCATACAATGACTTCATGCACGACCCAAACCATTAAAAATAAGAATTTTTATTATTTTATTTTGATTTATTTTGATTTAATTCATTAAAAATCATTTTAAATAAAAATAAAATATGAAAATGTAAGATTTGATGGAGATTAAGCTTCTAGAAAGTCTTAAATATTGATTTGAATTGAAGAGGAAAGAAATCATGAGATTTGGCCAAAAATAGCAAGCATTCACACATGAATATTTGATTTTTAAGGCATGATCAATTTGGATCTTTTCATATCAATTTTTCCACACAAGTAATCAATCTTTTTGACCTAATTCACTCTCATATAAGTACTAAACACAACCCAATCACCAAGCCACGAATTCTCTGCCTCCAAAAGTAAGTTTCACAAATTGAAAAACCATCCAAAAACTCACATTCGGTTTTGATTTCCAGGGCTCTAGAAGGTAAAACAAGAACATAGCAAGACTCCTTGGACTTCTCTGATCATGAACCAATACTCATATGCATCAATACCATGCTATATTGCTCAATCCGAATCCACTTTTGTCTTGAAATTTAATTTTTCGAATTCACTAACATATACATTATGAATTGTTTTTGATGACTGATATGTGTTTGTTGTGATGTCTAGAATGATTCTGGATAATTGAATTGAAGATTCATGGCCTGAAACGTAATCCACCATAGTTAGGGTTTCGGCCAAGAATTAGGGTTTTATGATTTACGAAACATAAATGAATTCTAAGACCATGGATTGATTCGAATGGACCTCTGGACTATGTTTGTGTATTCAATTTTGCGAAATTTTACAGTTTTGTTGATCATTGGATTTCGTAGGTTTTGTTGCCATTCTGTTTTCGCAGGAAAATTCGTGGTTGTTTTCGCAGGAAAAATTGTAGGTCATGAGGTTGAAGAAGAAGTTGTTGGCGCGCGTTCTGGAAATTCAAATTATAATTTAAATATTTTACGTTTTGTTATTGGTTTGTTATCACAAGTGTGTGGCTTGTCTCAGTGGTAAGGCTAGCTTATATACTGCGTGAGGTCATTGGTTCGAAACTTGGCTTGGTGCATTTTTTTTTCCTCTTTTTTTTTCCAGGTTAAGCGTGCATAATATATTATGTGTTCTTGCCAATACAACATCAGAATTGCTCACCTAGCTGGATGGTCATGCGTGCGTTTGTGTGTTAAGAGGTCCTGGGTTCGATTCCTCCCCCAGGCCTTTTGGTTTTCATTATTTTTGTGATTTTTACAGGACATTGCATAAAACAAAATTGATACACTTCTTTATCATACCTGCGTGGCTGGTCCAGTGGTAGGTTTTGTTGATGGCAATCTGAACGTCCTGGGTTCAAATCCCACCCAGGTAAGTTCTTTTTACCACTTGTTTTTCTGTTTTCATTTATTTAATTAATTAATTTAATTGCTTTCTTACTTTTGATTTTAAAAAAAAATAATTATGCTAATATATATATATTCAAATAATTCTAAAATAACACTTTATTTTCTAAAAATTCTAAACTTTTATTTTTCTCAATTTTATTTTTCTCAATTTTATTTTTTTATTATGTAATTAAATTATAATATATGTGTGTTTATTTAAATAATTTTGTATATTATAAACCCTAAAAAATATTTTCTAATAAACCCTAAAACCCTAATTTATTTTTTTAAATAATAAAAAACTAATTTAAATTTATAATTTTTGTAAATATAATATTTAGTATAATCAAATTTTATAAATATAATTATTATGTACATATTTATTTAATATAATTTTGTAAATATATTTATAACTTATGTGAATATTTCTAAAATTTGTTTGTAATCTAAATTATATATATAAATAATTTTTAATATGTGTCTAGAAACAATTGAACCTATAATAATTAAATTTTGTAATTATAATATGCTTAAAAATAATTTAATAATTTGTACATAAATTAAAATGTTATAATTGTTCATATTTTTTAAATAAATGTCTATATTAAAAACCTAATCTTGTGTTTATTATTTTCATCATGTTCTTATAATATTTTTGCTATTATTAATCATATTATTACTAATCCATTTATTTTCTAATTATGCTTATTATTATTATTTTACTAACCTTATTTATTTTTATTATTATTATTACTAACCCTATTATATTTATTATTGCCTATTTATTTATTTTTGCTTATTATTTATATTTATTTATTTGCTATTTATTTTAATTGTTTATTATAATTATTGTAATTGCTCCTTGGTGTAAATTTTTGTAAATATTTAATTTATTTAATTTTTATACTATGGTTAGTAATTTAGGGAGTGTAAACATGTATTGTATTTAAAATAAAATTTAGATCATTTTGATTAAAAGATAAATATAAAATTAAACACTCACACACGTAAGTCGATTTTTAATCGCCATCTCACTTTCTAAGGTTGCCTCTCATTGTTGCCTATTCAAAAAGGTCAAGTGGGGTGTATAAAGCAAGTCCCTTAAAAGAAAAGTCATCAAGTCCCTTAATGGTTTCCTTTCATAAAGATCAAGTCCCTTTTCGAATAATGATGACAGTCCCTCCTAAGTGCTTAATATACCCCACAGTTGCCTTCATAAAACAGATGTCCCTCATATGTCCCTTACATCCAAGGTAATGACTACCTATTCCTTAATAATAGGGATAGTCTTACCACTTAAAGGATAAAGAACAGAAAGACTTAAACTTTAGGGTAGGAACCTCATAGTTGTTTGCTCACTTCATTCAAAACTTTTCAAACACTTTACAAATTTCAAACAAATTTTCAAACACAAGTTTTTACGCATTCGTACATGGATCATTATTAACTCTTATGAAAATTTTTATTCACACACTACACTTTTCAAAAACAATTCAAAGTGAGCTAAGTAACTAAGAGCCCATGGATAACCATGAATGTAAAGGGTGCTAACACCTTCCCTTTACATAACCTACCCCCCGGACCCAAAAAATATTTTAAAGGTCTTTCCTGTTCTTTTATGCCTTTCCTTTGGATAAAATAAAAGTCGGTGGCGACTCTTGCTATCCGCAACATAACTTAAAGTCAGTTCTCCCACCGTGTTACAGAACTGGCGACTCTGCTGGGGACTTAAATTTAAGAGGGGTACCCTTAGGAATTAGATCACTTTAAATTGTTTGCCTTGTTTGCTTTATATTATCTTGTTGGGGTGCTTTTATGTGTGAAAGGTCCTAACCTGGATCTAGTGTACCTTAGGTAAATGGCAATAGACCAAGGAAACTGTACGACGTATATCGATACGGTTGATCTGGTGGCCATAGTTAGTGCGACTTCTTGGTTGGTGCTTATGTTCCTTAAGTCAAGTTGAGGATAATATGAGGCTGCCATATGTTGTCAATGCACTAACTAACTTTTAGAACCCTAGTTATCCCATCTTGGCCTTTAGAAAGTAGTGAGGTAACCGGCTTTGGTGCAGACTGAAGTTGGTTGACACTCGATACTACGCTCATTGAGATCTTAAACTTGGAGGGTTTTGGTTGGCAAGTAAGTTGCCTTCTGAACAACCACCCTTGTGAAGGATCAATGATATTGAGATCCCTTAGAACCTGGTTACTTTTGTAGGACAGGATGAACCATCTAAACTTCAGGGGAGGGTACTTACCTTTGAACCTCATGCAAGCCTTTAAACCTAGGGCTATGGTGTGACTTGCTTGTGTGTGCCACATGTTTGTGATTGAACATAACATCATGACATCATCATGCATCATAAGCATAGCATTTTCACTAACCATTTCAAGGACCAAAGGATTTATCTTTGTTCTTTGTTGCAGGTCATGGCTTCTACTCGTAGAAACACCATCAGGATCAACTTTGTAGGCATACCTGCTAAGCTTAAAGAGTTAGTTTCTCAAGTGTCTGATCACTCCCAGTTCATCAAGAGACATGGTCACCTATTGGATCTAGTCACTTCAGGATTCAATGAAGACATGATGAGTGTCCTATTTCAGTTCTTTGACCCTAAGCACCATTGCTTTACATTCCCTGATTATCAGCTGGTTCCAACCATGGAGGAGTTTTCTAAACTTCTGGGTATACCTGTTCTTGATCAAAGACCCTTCACAGGCCTGGAGAAGGAGCTTAAACCAGAGGTTATTGCTGCAGCTCTACATCTGAAGAAGTCTGACATTGTTCTAGAAACGAGAAGCGGAGTCAAGGGTATTCTTGCCAAGGTATTAATGGATAAAGCTCAAATGTTCTTGAAGGCCATGAGCTATGATGCTTTTGAGGAGATCTTAGCCTTGTTGATATATGGCTTAGTATTGTTCCCCAATCCAGATCAGTTCATAGATGTTCATGCCATCAACATTTTCCTGAGTCACAATCCAGTACCTACATTGCTTGGAGACATTCTACATTCTCTTCACACCCGTACTACAAGGGCAAGAGGAACTTTGATGTGCTGCATACCTTTGCTATCTAGGTGGTTTATTTCTCACCTTCCTCGATCAGTGATGAAGAATGAACAAGGGTACAGGTGGTCCAAGAGAATCATGTCACTCTCTCATTCAGATATTCATTGGTGCTCTAGATCTAGGGAGAATGTTACTATCATTGACCGTTGTGGGGAGTTCCCTAATGTGCCACTTCTAGGCATAAGAGGAGGCATCACCTACAACCCCTCTCTAGCTTTACGACAGTTTGGTTACGCTCGGAGTGATGGTCCATATGACATGTTGATTCAGGGCATTGTGTTTGATTACGACAACGATCTTCAAGGTTACCGTCAGAGATTCATACGAGCCTGGGGAAAAGTGAACAAGGTTGACAGCAAGACTCTGGAGCCTAAGTACACTATTCCTATGGAGGCTTATCTCAGATGGGTGCGATCTCGCGCTCAGACTCTCATGATGCCATATCCTGCTATCCTGCCAGTTACCATGGAACCTGTTGCTGAAGGGGATACTTCCTATACCATCCTTCACCCAGACATGCCTACTGACATGGAAGACTTACAGAGGTCCTGGATCCAGTTGAAGGAGCAAAGGGATACTTTCGAGGCTCATTACAAAGCAAGCCAGGAAAGAATCCTGGAACTAACAAAGCAACTTCACGAGGAGCGGAATCTCAACTCATACCTCAACACAAAGAGGAAACGTCCATGGGAGACTTAAAACCCCATTTTTTGTATTCATTTTGATTGTAAGCCCAAGGGGCAAACAAGTTTACTACTAATAAAAGTTTACCTTTTTGGTTGTTTAAGCAAATTTAAATCCTGCGGTCCTTGAAAACATTGCATATGCATTCCCATATCATTTCATTGCATCACAGGTTTATAATTGTGCACAGGTTTCTCATCTTCTCGCTGTTTATTTCAGCAATGGCTCTTGAACAATCAGTTAAGGATCTCCAGGCACAAAATGCACAGTTCCAAGAGCTGATCTTGAACCTGTCCAAGGGGCAAGATGAATTGAAGGCACTGCTGGCCAAGAAGACCAAGAAGACTAGAAGGTTAGCTGGTTTGATCAACATGGGAAGAAGGTTCAAAGGTCTGGCCAAGACCAAAGAACCAGCTGAAGACTATGAATCTGAAGAATCTGAAAAAGAGGGAGGCAGTCTCCACAACACCATGGGGGACTCTGATTCTGAGGCTAACTACTACCATGAGCCTAATGAAGACAAATTCAAGATGCTGGTGGACAGGATGGATGCTATGGAGTTGCAGAAATCATCTGGGCTGGATTTTGAGGATTTGAGTTTGATATCTGGGGTAGTCATACCCGTTGGTTTCAAGGTTCCTACCTTTGTTGTTTATGATGGGGTCTCTTGTCCCAAGCTGCACCTGAGGTCTTATGTCAGAAGAATTCAACCTCACACTGCTGATAAGAAATTGTGGATCCATTTTTTTCAAGAGAGCTTATCTGGAGCTCAGTTGGAGTGGTATTATCAGCTGGAGAGTGTCAACATCAGGGACTGGAATGATCTTGCTGAAGCTTTCTATAAGCAGTATCAATATAATGCTGACTTAGCCCCCACTCGCATGCAACTTCAGAGCATGTCTATGGGTGCCAAGGAAAGTTTTAAGGAGTATGCTCAGAAGTGGAGAGATTTAGCTGGAAGAGTTCAACCCCCTTTGACTGACAGGGAATTGGTTGATATGTTCATGTGTACGCTGAATGGTCCGTTTTACAGTCATCTCATTGGAAGCTCATCATCTGGCTTCACTGAGTTGATCATGACAGGAGAGCGAGTAGAGAATGGTATAAAGAATGGCAAGATCCAAGTGGGTACTTCCTCATCAGGTGCTGCAAAGAAGCCTCCCACTGGGAAGAAAGAATCCAATGCTGTTTATGGTCAACCTGATCGTAATAAAAGGCATCAGTCTGTTAGTGCAGTCCATATTTCAAATCCAACTCCTGCAACAACAGAGCAGCCACAGGGCAACCAACAGAGGGCTAGAAGACAGTTCACGAAGATCAACATGTCAATGGCTCAGGCATTGCAACATTTGTTGAAAGCTGAACTTATTACTTTGAAAGAGGCTCCTCAGAATCCTAATGTTACCTCTCCCAGGTACAATCCCAATGCACGATGTGCATATCATTCAAACTGTCAGGGACATGATACTAATAACTGCTGGATCTTGAAGAACAAAATTCAAGATATGATTGATGCTGGAGAAATTGAGTTTGATCCTCCAGGTACTCCAAATGTGATTACTGCTCCAATGCCAAATCACGAGAAGACGGTCAATGCCATTGATGAAGATTTACATATCCATTCAGTTGCGGAGTTGACCACACCATTGTCTGTCATCAGAAAGAAGTTAGTGCAAGCTGGGTTCTTTCCGGGTTGTCGTGAAGATTGTGTTTATTATGAGTATAATCCAGAGAAGTGCTTCAGATTGAAGGACGGAATTCAGCGTCTCATGAATAATTATACCATAGTGTTTGAAAGAAGACCGTCTTCTGTAGAAAGTATGGTGGAGCATATTACTAGAGGTAAGAAAATTGAAGAGGTTGATATGGTTGACAAAGTACCGGTGAGAATAACTTCCAAGGGGCCTATTAAAATCACCCATCAGGGTCCAATCAGGATTACTGCTGAAGGTCCTGTGAAAGTTGTTGCTGAAGCCAGAGTGGCTCCTCTGATCATTACTACTCCTGGTCCTATTCCATATACATCTGATAAAGCTGTGCCTTGGCACTATGGGTCTGATGTTTACATCCATGGTGTTAAGCAAGAGCCTTTAGCTGATGTTCCTGTTGATATTGATAATATTGCTGGATCTAGTAAGATCACTCGTAGTGGAAGAGTCTTCTCTTCTCCAGTTGCTTCTAAGAATGTAGCTACTCCTGCTACTAATTCCACCACTGATGCTCGGGGCAAAGGTCCTGTTATTGAGCCTGTACCTACTGATGTGCCAGCTGCTGATGATCTCTCTAAGCAGATGGAAGAAGTATTGAAAATCATTCGCAAGAGTGATTATGACATTGTTGATCAATTGGGGCATACTCCTTCAAAGATTTCTATGTTGTCCTTGTTGTTATGTTCTGAGGCTCATGCCAAGTCCTTGATCAAGTTTCTGAAGACAGCTCATGTACCCAATGCTATCTCTGTTGACCAGTTTGAGAATTGTGTTGCCCACCTGACCTATGATAATGGGTTAGGATTTTCTGACGCTGATTTAACCCCTGCCAAAAGAGATCATAATAGGGCCTTGCATATCTCAATTGAATGCAGGGGCACTACCCTATCACATGTATTGATAGACAATGGTTCCTCTTTGAATTTGTTGCCCAAGGAAGTTCTGAACAAGCTGAGTCCTGAAGATGTTGTGCTGAAGCCCAGTAATATTGTGGTGAAGGCTTTCGATGGTTCTAGAAGAGTAGTGCATGGGGAAATTGATCTTCCAATCAACGTTGGCTCCCAGGTTTTTACTGCTACATTTTTTGTGATGGATATTCGTCCTTCGTACTCTTGTCTGCTTGGTCGTCCCTGGATCCATGGGGCAGGTGCTGTAACCTCTACATTACACCAAAAGTTGAGATATCCGGTGGATGGAAAGGTTGTTACTGTCTATGGAGAAGAAGAATACTTTGTCAGCCATGTAAACACTTTCAAGTATCTGGAAATGGAAGGTGAATACATTGAAACTCCGTGTCAGACATTTGAAGTGGTTCCTTGGGTTGTTAATGATTATGTAGCTCCTCCTGTTGCGAAGAAAGTTCCTGTGGTCACCAGAAAACCTCCAACAATGGCAATGGCCTCCCTCAATGATGCTAGAGCTGTGGTGGATGAAGGTGGTTGTACCATTTGGGGTCAGCTTCCTGATATTCCATACAAGTCTGACAAGTTTGGTTTGGGTTTCACTGCAGAGTCCCAGAAGGTTGTTCGTCGTGCTCGTGCTGTTCGTATCACCAATCAAGGGGTTATGAAAGATCAGATCAATGCTGTGGGAGACTATGATGAAGACTACAATCTGGATACTTGGATTTTTCCTACTGTGGGTGCTGGACTCAATAATTGGAAAGCTGAAGATGTTATCCCTATCTCCTTTAGTCAGGAGTAAATACTATTACTGTGTTGTTGCTTTTTAAGTTTGTAATTTCTTGAACAATAAAACTTTCAAGCCATGTGCCTTACCCGGGGCACAATGGTGTGCTTGTTACGGGCTGTCATTTCATTTGCATACTTCATTCAATAAAAATCAGTGGACGTTTCGTTTTAGTAAATATTGTGTTCCTTGTCTTTCTTCTCTTTTATTTTTGCTTTATCAGCTATGTGTTCTTACACACACCCACATCACTAAATGCAGATCCTCATCCACTCTGGATCCTGTTGATAACAGTTCTACTATTGCCAATTATAATTTCGAGAATCCGATCTATCAAACTGAAGACGGAAATGAGGACGATTGTGAAATACCTGTAGAGCTTGCTAGGTTGTTACAACAAGAAGAGAAAGCTATACAGCCACATGAAGAGCCAGTCGAAGTTGTGAATCTGGGAACTGAAGAAAACAGGAAAGAGGTCAAGATAGGGGCTGATTTAGAGGACAGTGTCAAGAGCAGGTTGATTCAGATGTTATGTGACTATGTGGAGATCTTTGCTTGGTCTTATGTGTCATACCCTAAATTTGTCCTACTCTCATATTTGCTTTTACTTGTTTATTGACCTTTATTCAAAAAAAAAAAAAAAATATATATATATATATATATATATATATATATATATATATATATATATATATATATATATATATATATATATATATATATATATATATATATATATATATATATATATATATATATATATATATATATATATATATATATATATATATATATATATATATATATATATATATATATATATATATATATATATATATATATATATATATATATATATATATATATATATATATATATATATATATTTTGGTTTCTTTCATTTTTGTTGTCAAAACTCAGTTCTTGCAAGATTGAATCAAATTTCAAAACACGCGTGTTGTGTTGGATGGAATTCATTTGAGTTTGACATAGTATTCATCAAACATGAAGTTGTTTCATTTACAAGTCATCTAGAAGCAAATGTGTATCAAAGTTCAAGTCACTTTGTTAAAAAAAAGAGATTGGTAATTCAGAATCAAGTCCAAAGGTGATCCAAATTATATTATGCCCAAATTTAATGCTTTCGATTTAAGTCTTGAAAGGATGGTTTATATATATTTAGGACATGTGCAATTTGGTTCACAATTGATCCCATTTTGGCATAAGGGACTTGAGATTTATTCAAAGTGTGTTTGTGAATTAATTCCATCTCAATTTTCAATGAGGCATACAATTCAAAAGCTAAAAATACTTGAAGCAAGAATCAAGGCATGATTAATTTGTATTAAAGTGATTCTGCGCTAGTCAGTTTCAAGTTTCCAAGTCATCATAATTACTCGGAAATATTTACTCAAGTTAATTGCAAAGTCAAGGCAATTTAATTAAATTGAATAAGGTGATTAAATTATGAAGGAATATTTGAGTGCATGAAGAGGTTACGTTTGGGCCAATGTTTTTATACTTAGCTCATCCAAAAGACCAAGAATAAAGCAGGTCATGAATTAAAATTCCATCAGTTACAACCAAAGTGGTACGGACCAGGATACTTCAACAAATATTATGTAGTTGCTACAACCATATTAAAATAGGGAAAACTTTCGTTAAGTACAGTTGAAGAAATATGGTTGAGAAGGCTTCATTTCCTAGCTCCCAAGAAGACTAACTAGCTGAACTAGTCCTAACAGGCCCATTTTTTTCCATCACCCGACACGATCTCCCCAAGAATGCAGCAGAAATATTAAGCTTGTTTGTGAGCTCAGTTGTGTAAGGCATACGACTTTTGTTATGTGCAATATTTGTCCTGCAGAGAAAAAATGTCCTTAAATGATCTAGTGTCTTTCCGTAATACGGTATGCAGTGGACACAACCTCAAAGTGTGTTTGGCTCGAGAGGTCTTTAAGGAAATTTTCAAAGGAAAAGAAGAAAAGGTTATAGTAGCTCACCATATGCAATGAGTTACTCAAAGAGAGTTTAAGTGTCATGATCACACCTTGCTCTGTGCTTCTTCAAATTTGCAACAGCCAGAGTGTACTTATCCTCACTCATAGCCTATCTTCCATGATCGTCTTTCATCTACTGTCAAAAGAAGAAGGGAGTTTAGGTCGTCCGTGAATCTGCACTGCCAAAAAGGCCATCACAGTAGTTCTTCTCGTCATTTTACAAACTCAGTGGCGCATATATTTTCTTCGCCTGCCATGATGTTTTCAACCAATAATTTCAGCAAGGATCACAAAGGAAACAGAAAAAAAACATGTTGTGTTTAGATTCTTATTTCCTCACAAGTGAAAGTACAACTAACAAATACATCAACAAAAAACAGCAAGAGCACCAAATTACAATCTAAAATGCGAGGCATTCAACAAATAACATCAACTGTTACTGCATGTTAGACCTGCCATACAAACTTCACATCCAAACATTAGTATGTTCCAGATTAAAAAAAAGAGATCAATACAGGCATATACTATTTAGAGTGATACTATTCCAAGGTTATCCTATCACAAGCCACCATTAATAACCAAGCACTATACCATGTCATCATTTTCTCATCAAACTCTTCATACCATTCCTATCTTCAAGCTCCGTTTACGTGCGTTACCGAGAATCTTGCCATAGTCTGCATTGGTCACCTGCAGAAACAAACAATAGAACAACTATCATGAAAAAGTACTTGTCGCAATTACTAAGAAAATCAACAACATTGTCAAATCCAGAGAAGAGGCGTGACAGTGGCAAGGCGGCTATGAATACAGGACCATCTGTACAGAGGCCATAAAGGACCTCAGTCGGGAAAGAGCTTCAAAAGAGATTCACCAGGGCTATTGAAACATTCTTGCGGAGGAACCCAACCTGCTCACGAATACGCACAATAAGTGAACATCAGAATGAGCCCTGAAGGCAAAACATAACCATACAGTGTATTGACAGACCTTGAATTTCCATGATTCTTCATGACAAGTGAACTCCCTATAGAACTGGTCGCACTAAACGGCATCCTCTCTATCAATTCATAAGCCTTGCGAACAAGTCCTGCATGACCCAAATTGTCAGCCATACACGAATAGTGAAGAATACTCGGCTGAAGATTATGATGTCTAACCATGAAGAGTGAAACATCTCTGTTTGTTTTGTCGAATAAAATCATAACCTCTAGTGCACAACCAAGCCTTACAGGAACCACAGAAACCTGCCATAGCAAATGCCTTTAATCAGATTGGTGCAACAAAGTAGCGAACAATAGCAGAATGAATAAGCAGTGAAAAACAAGTTAGCTAGCAGTGGAGGTACACAAGTTCATAACATTAAAAAAATTCAAATGGAATTCATTGAAAATTATATTTGCAGTAGGGACCACCTCCTTCTAGAAGACACTACATACAAACAAGAGGTTGAGTCACAAAACCCTGGACCCCACACAATCTCACGAAATCACTCGAAAATCCCTCAACGGTTTTTGCAGGAAATTACAGCTCATTTCACACGATTTACTTCACACAAATCCTTCCATTCTCACTAAAACCCTCTATAAAACCCCTCAATCATTTGCAAGAAAGGGGAAGAAAAAGAATCTAACGCCACTCAACAACAATATTCAGAAGAACCCTAACATATCCTCTTCCTTCAACCTTCATTATTAAACCTAATCCCTCTTCTTCATAATAACACGAAAAAACCCAACCACAACGTAAATCCTCGCCATTTAATACACCCAAGAACCAGAAAGAGATGAAATACAAAAACTTTCAGAACTCACCATAAGCCTCAAATCCGAATCACCAACACCTTAAACCAAAGCACAAATCTGAGTCAAAAGCTTGAAACCATCAACCACAAAAATTGAGAGAACAAACAGAACGGACCGGTTGAGATGAGTTGTTGAAACCGTGAATTTGTGAGAGCCATCACCGGAAACTTGAGGAAAACCATAAGCTTAACACCGTGTCGAACCTGAGACAAATCCGAGCGAACCGTTGAGCCGTTGAGAGAAGGAGAAGCGGGGATATGAAGTCGCGAGATTGAAGGAGAATAAGAGTTTGCCTCTGGTTTTCTTTTCGAGGTGGGGTTTTCGTATTCTGATGCGTGTGGGATGCAGTTTGCTTTACTTTTCATTTCGTTGCTGCAAGTTTTCAATCAATACCCTATTTCTTTTATGCATATAAAGTATTGAGGCTGCATTTAGTTTCTTTTATTTATTTTTATTGAAGCTGAGGATTTGAGTGTTGAGTACTGGGCTTCCTAGCCTTTGTTTTATGTGGGTCTCTTCATGATGTCCATAATCAACCTACACCTCTCTTTGATTTTCTATTAATCGTGTATTCAATTCTTTTTGTCATTTTAATATTCACATTTTGATTATATACTTTTATATTTTAGGGGCCAATGAAATAATTATGACCTTTTGATATTCGATTCTAAATCGGCGTTATCAAGGTTGTTATGAGGCCATTTTCAATTTTATTATTTATTATTATTTAATCGATTATTCGATTTATTTGGTTGATGATAAAATGAGATATTCGATTATTTAATCGACGTTATCCATTAAATTGAGACCGATTCCATGTTTATCCGTTATTTCATTTTATTATTGGGGCCTATGATATAACTAATGGTTTATTGACATTCGATTTTTTAATCGACGTTGTCTAAACCGATTTGAGGCCATTTTTCCATTTCCTTATTATTTATCGATTTCTCGATTTATTTAACTATTTATGGCCTATGATATAACTAATGGTTTATTGACATTCGATTTTTTAATCGACGTTGTCTAAACCGATTTGAGGCCATTTTTCCATTTCCTTATTATTTATCGATTTCTCGATTTATTTAACTATTTATGGTCTATGATATTATTATCCGGTTTGTGATATTCGATTTTATCGACGTTGTCCAAATTGATATGAGACCCTCTTTCCATTATTTTGTGGTTTCTAATTAATTTTAGATCCATTGTCATTTATCGACTTTATTCCTATTTCGGCCAATGATAAATGGTGATATTCGATTTCTAATAAATCGACATTATCCCCTAATTTGAGGTCACACGTTTATTTTCCATATTATTTCTCATTATTTCTATTTATTTTATTTCGACCGATGAATAAATATTTAAATATTCGATTTCAAATAAATCGACGTTATTTAAATTAAATATGAGGCCAAACTATTATTTTATCATTATTTCGACTTTATTTTATTTTTATGGTCGATGATATAACAAACGATTTAAATATTCGATTTCAACAAATCGATGTTATTTAAATCAATATGAGACTAATTATTATTTTTATCGCATTTCTTTTATTTAAATAATTATTTGATTATAAAAGTAAAGCTCGACTTCTCATAGAATGATTCTAACTTTGAATCGATTCTAAGATAGTTAAAGAGCTAAATTTTGACGCTTTCGGTTTAATTCGAGCTCCAACGGCTCCACCTTAGCTTAGGACTAGGAATCGGTCTCGCGTAACCATTTAACCTTTAAACCTCCATTTTGCATTCACCCTTTGCGATTGCTTTATGCCTCGCAATCGACCTACCAAAATGTTTCTTTAAATCCAAACCCTTGATCCAACGTCAAGTGGTCTTAGGTGTTAAAATATTTTAATAATATGAGGAAAATTGAACGCCACGAGCCTTAAGTGGTAGAAAGGGGGGTTACGAGCTATCGTTATTCGCTCCGATTATTCCGTCGCAAGACACCTGGCTTGTTGGTTCGGAATAAACTATCCATAGTCTTTAGTGCAATTCGACTCTTAAAGAAAGATAATAAATTTAATTCCTTTTCCTCTTTAGCAAGTAATTCATTAGGCATAGACATACTTTCGCGCGTGACAACTTAGAAGGTTCCCATCGAGTACGATGGATGTAGGGGGTGCTAATACCTTCCCCCTGCATAACCGACTTCCGAACCCCGACAATGGTTACGATGACCTTGTCTTTATCCTTTCTTCCCGGGTTTTATCTATATTTTCCCTTTCCCTCTTTGGGAATAAATCAAAATTAGGTGGCGACTCTCAAGTCAGCCCAGCCGCGACCGCATTCGCGAGGATCGTATTTTTCGAGGTACGACAGCTGGCGACTCTGCTGGGGACTGGTTCACCCCTATGCAAGTCAAGCCTAATCTAGGTTGTTTCATGTTCGTTTGTATGCTTACCTTTATGTCTTACTTGTTTATGTTTTACCGCTTTCTTTATCGATTTCCATATTATACCTTGTGGTTCTTGGATCGATATTTTGAAACTTGAGTGAAAGGCTTTATACCTGGGCTTTCGAGTGCAAACATAAGTTAGCGAGGTTGTGTAGTATGGGCTCCTGAGAGAACCACTCTCATGGGTTGTCGATACGAAAACCTCACTTGGAGTAGATTCTAATGAGAACAATGACGACCGTCAAGCTTTTGACGTGTGTGCTCAGTTATTTTCATTAGGGTCGTCGACTCTGAGGACCTTTAGAACCTTTTGGTTAAAACATCGGTTGATGGTTGCGTAGTATGGGGCACCAGGGTTCGCCCTCGCGTGGCTCGATACGAAAACCTCACTTGGAATAGACTTACTCAATGGAGTTGATTGACTGTCAAGAATATATAAAATTGACATGTGCATCAAACAATTGAGGAAGGTCCGTAACTCTGAGACTTTGTTTTAAACCTCGTGTCGATGATCGCGTAGTATGGGGCACCGAGAGCCTTCCCTCTCGCGTGGCTCGATACGAAGATCTCACTCAAAAGAGATTCACATGGTGGAGTCAATCAACCGTCATGCTTCTGGCGTGTGTGATGAACAACCATAGGGATCGTTAACTTTGGGACCCCTAAAACTTTAGAGTCTACCCAGTGAGTTCTTGATCCGAGTATCCTCCATCCGTACCTTTGGACTTATGATACCATGACTTCTTTATGTTTAACATGTTTTCATATTTTATTTGCATATCATTGCATTCACATTTGCATTCATTTTGCATTCATAGTCGCTCATGTTCATTCGTTCTCGTCTTCAGAGTTGTTGAGTACCCGTCAAGCTGATTCCTCCACGCAGATACAAAACTAGGGCCCACGAAAGAAGAAGAATGGCCGAACAAGAACACAACAAGCGAGTCAGGGAAGACATTGATGACCTGAAGAGCAGTGTGAGCAAGATTATGGATATGCTCCAAATCTTGGCTACTAAGGACACTCTAGTTCAGAAGACTGTCACCTCTGAAGACAGTAGTTTCGTCATTAACGCAGAGTCTTCAAGACCCGCTAGCACATGGCCAGAATTTGGATTGCCATCGGGTTATAATCCGCCATTTGTGACTACTCAGATGACTGGTACATCCACTTTTTTCGAACCTGGAGTGTTCGCTGACTCTCAACCTAACGTGCATACTGTTGCCCAAACTGCTTATGTGAATCCTCCCTCCGTGCATAATCCACCATCATCGGTACAAGGTGAGGCTGGGAATTTTGAGGATGTTAGGGAACAATGCATGACTTTGGAAAAGAGGATAAGAGCTGTCGAAGGATTTGATGTCTTCAACGCTGCTGCATCAGACATGTGCTTGGTTTCGAATTTGGTTATACCAGACAAGTTCAAAATGCCAATATTTGAAAAATACAAGGGAGATACTTGCCCAAAAAGCCACATGATCATGTACTGCCGCAAAATGGCCGCTCATGCTGACAAAGACAAACTGCTCATCCATTGCTTCCAAGATAGTTTGAGTGGAGCATCTTTGAAATGGTATATGGGACTCGAGAAAAGCCGTATCCAATGCTGGCAGGATTTGCTTGATGCATTCCTAAAACAGTACAAATACAATCTGGACATGGCACCTGACCGCCGTCAGCTTCAAAATATGTCTCAGAAAGAAAAGGAATCATTCAAGGAGTATGCTCAGCGCTGGAGAGAGCTAGCTGCTCAGGTTGAGCCTCCCTTGGCAGAGAAAGAGCTGACTGGTCTGTTCATGGACACTCTTCAACCTCTTTACTGGGAAAGGATGATTGGCAGTGTATCATCTAGTTTTGCTGACCTAGTCACTATTGGAGAACGACTAGAGGAAGGAATTAGAAAGGGCAAGTTTGGAAGTGCCGAAGCTTCTAATGCTGCGAAAAAATCCTCCGGGAACTTTCAGAAGAAGAAAGAGGGTGATACTAATGCTATCAACACTAAAAGAAGACCCTACTACAGGCAACAACAGTATGGTGAAGCCCAAGTAGCCGCAATTGCTCCTATGGTTAATGCTCCACCAGCTCGAGCTCCTCCACAAAGGAATGTTGGTCAGAATCAGACTCGCAATCCTAGGCTCAGGGCTCCTATTGATCCTATTCCCATGAAATATGCTGAGGTTTTCCCTGAACTGCACAAGAAAGGTCTTGTTACTACTAGACCTCTCAATCCTCCAAATCCTCTTCCACCTGGATTTAGGACCGATCTTCATTGCCCATTCCATGAAGGAGCTGCAGGTCATGATATTGAGAATTGTTATGCTTTCCAAGCTCGAGTTCAAGACTTGGTCAGGGGAGACTTGCTCACCTTTACACCGAGAAAGGTTCCCAGGGTTGAAATAGATCCCATGCCAAAGCAAAGTGGCTGAAGATTTAGTCGAAGAATCGCAAGTTACTACCTAAAGCCAGTGGATCAAACGGGAAAGCTCATCCTTGCTACTGATTAGACACTAGGCCTTGTTTCTCTTCAGTTTTAATTTCCTTGTTTGTATTATGTGTACTTGTTTAAAGACTTTGTTTATTCTCTAATGTTAATGTTAATGAAATGAGCATCGCATGTTTTGAATCAATTCATTCACCTTCATATTTGTGCGTATTTATGCTTTTCATTTTCAAAAGTTCCAAACAATGTATACCATTGTTTCTCTTATTCATCTATTGTATAAGCAATGATTGGAGGGAGGATGATGAAAAATACCCAAATTGTTGAATGTTACGCTTTCAAAATAAAACTTTGCTGATGATATACAGGCATTGTTTCAACTCCTAAACACTGGAGAAATAAGGAAGTTAATCCATTGCCAACCCCTTTGAGCCTAGAAGTTGGAGTTTCTTTCTACACGAAAAAACCCATAATTTTAACCCGGGGCAGGGTAGTTCTCAATTAATTCAAATATGCATTCAATTTCAGGAGAATCGTTCCTTACACCTTTCAATAAGGATTTCAAGTCCAAGTTTTCCTTCGCACAATTGTCGAGGAAATTGATGGCAGTCATTGTCCAAATCAAAAAATGAAAAAGCCGCTAAGTCAATACCCAAAAGGCGACTTAGGCAGAAATAAAAACATCCCGCTGGACTAAAAACATCAAAGATAACAGTCCATGCAAAAGTTAGGGACAATAAGAATCTCAAATCATGAGAGGTCACCGGAATTCCTCAATAAAGACAAAGAAGAGTTGACCCAAAGTCCTCATAAAATAGAACAACAAAATGTTGTGAATAAGCAATGACTGTTATCCAGTGATCCTTTGGCTCTTAAGCCATCATTGTCAATACATATCCAAATAACCTGAATGTATAGGTTGAATTAGTTGAGCGTAGGACTGAAGATCATCATGGAGAATGGGTTGGGTAAAAATTATATTTTGAGCCTTATATCCTTTGTTTCATAAACCGTGAACCAAACCACGTTACAACCTTTTAAAGACCTAATTGAAGTTCGGTTTGTTTCGAAAGCATATCTCAACAAGGTTGCGTAAGCTGACTCCCCAAAAGATTTGCCAATCATTTGCTTTGGTATCATACCTCTTTTATATTTTTCAATTTGCATTATCTTTCACTCTGCACTTTGCATGACTTAATAAACAGTGCATTTTTGCCAGTAATTCACTTTCTTTACACCAATATCATTCCAATAATGATTCTGATTTCAAAATTTTGCTTGAGCATTGCATTAAAATTAACGTTTTAGAATGAAAATTTTATTTACAATAAGCACTTATTATCAATGAACTCTAAACAGTTGAGAAACTTGACCAGTGATCCTATCAGGGGCATTCTACAGCCAAAGATCATATTCTTCAAGGAATCTTTCCAAGACTCGTGCTGGGGCAAACATTTCAAGCGACCAGTCAAACAGTCACCTCAGAATCATTCAACATGGGGTAGTCTATTTCAAGCAATCCCTATGCGAATCGTATCTCCTCGTCCTAATAGGATCAACATCATGATACTTCTAACGAGTGTGATAGAAGTTGTGTTCAGGATATCTTTCAAGGGGCATAGTTGGCAAGGTTCACTGTGTTGTGGAATCAGCTGCTTCAGCCGCACCTATCCAAAAGAGTCTTATCCCTTTGGTCTCATCATTTGCACTTGCATGGCAAGCATTGACCATTTACATCATACCATTTCATATCAAGCATAGCACGAAGTTTACTTCATGCTCATATGCATTTCCTGAGGTCTTGTTATCTTACCTTATGGTCAAAGTCCAATTTCGCTTGGCATCCTCAAAGTCCAATTTCTATTGGCAACCACAAAAAAATTGAAGTCCAACTCACTTGGCACCTACCAAAGCAGTCGTGTCTGTCACCCTGTCTTTCGTGTTTATTTTTCTCTTCCTTCAAATTTGTCTTATTGATAAATTTGGCGTGGATATTTTTCTCTTCCTTCAAATTTGTCTTATTGATAAATTTGGCGTGGATATTTTTCTCTTCCTTCAAATTTGTCTGATTGATAAATTTGGCGGGGAACCCTTTTTCCTTCAAACTGTGTCAAGTTTGGCGTGGAACCTTTTTCCTTCAAACTGTGTCAAGTTTGGCGTGGAACCCTTTTCCTTCAAACTGTGTCAAGTTTGGCGTGGAACTTTTTTCCTTCAAACTGTGTTAAGTTTGGCGTGGAACCTTTTTCCTTCAAACTATGATAAGTTTGGCGTGGAACCCTTTTCCTTCAAACTGTGTTAAGTTTGGCGTGGAATCCTTTTTTCCTCCAAACTATGTCAAGTTTGGCGTGGAACCTTTTTCCTTCAAACTATGATAAGTTTGGCGTGGAACCTTTTTCCTTCAAACTGTGTTAAGTTTGGCGTGGAACCTTTTTCCTTCAAACTGTGTCAAGTTTGGCGTGGAACCTTTTTCCTTCAAACTGTGTCAAGTTTGGCGTGGAACCCTTTTCCTTCAAACTGTGTTAAGTTTGGCGTGGAACCTTTTTCCTTCAAACTGTGTTAAGTTTGGCGTGGAACCTTTTTCCTTCAAACTATGATAAGTTTGGCGTGGAACCTTTTTCCTTCAAACTGTGTTAAGTTTGGCGTGGAACCCATTTTCCTTCAAACTGTGTCAAGTTTGGCGTGGAACCCTTTTCCTTCAAACTGTGTTAAGTTTGGCGTGGAACCCCTTTTCCTTCAAACTGTGTCAAGTTTGGCGTGGAACCATTTTCCTTCAAATTTGTCTTGTTAAGAGAATTTGGCGTGGAATTTTTTTCCTTCAAATTTGTCTTGTTAAGAAAATTTGGCGTGGATATTTTCTTTTCCTTCAAACTATGTTAAGTTTGACGTGGATCTCTATTTCAAGTGACATCCCTTTTAATTTTCTAGTTGGAGAGTTTGATGTCTCCATTGGTGTACCTTCGTAATTTGGGTTTCATTCCACATCTAGTACTTTTCTAGATGTTACGGGCGTTGATTTCCAAAATTGGTGTTTGTGCATCCGTAGATTTTTCTGGATGTCTTTATTACCTTTCTCAGGGTTATTTCTCTCATCTCAAATATTTCTGACTATTCTCTGTTACCCAGACAGATTTTCATAAATATCTTGTTTTTTCCTCAACCAGTTTCTTACCTTTTCATTTTCATTGTCTTCTTCTCATTCAATCATTTCATCATATTCGCAGACTTTATGTCATCATGTTTCATATCGCATTCAAATTGCATTAAATCCTCAGCATTTGCATCCATATATGTATCCCATGTTCCATTATCACATTGCATTCTGCACTGGACAAATTTTGGGTCTTCTTATATCTAATTGACTTTTACCCTAAAAAGAATAGAAAGCCTTGCGGTATTCAACTTCTTCGGGTTCAAGACAATTAGATAGGGGCATCTGTCATACCCTAAATTTGTCCTACTCTCATATTTGCTTTTACTTGTTTATTGACCTTTATTCAAATATATATATATATATATATATATATATATATATATATATATATATATATATATATATATATATATATATATATATATATATATATATATTTTGGTTTCTTTCATTTTTGTTGTCAAAACTCAGTTCTTGCAAGATTGAATCAAATTTCAAAACACGTGTGTTGTGTTGGATGGAATTCATTTGAGTTTGACATAGTATTCATCAAACATGAAGTTGTTTCATTTACAAGTCATCTAGAAGCAAATGTGTATCAAAGTTCAAGTCACTTTGTTAAAAAAAAGAGATTGGTAATTCAGAATCAAGTCCAAAGGTGATCCAAATTATATTATGCCCAAATTTAATGCTTTCGACTTAAGTCTTGAAAGGATGGTTTATATATATTTAGGACATGTGCAATTTGGTTCACAATTGATCCCATTTTGGCATAAGGGACTTGAGATTTATTCAAAGTGTGTTTGTGAATTAATTCCATCTCAATTTTCAATGAGGCATACAATTCAAAAGCTAAAAATACTTGAAGCAAGAATCAAGGCATGATTAATTTGTATTAAAGTGATTCTGCGCTAGTCAGTTTCAAGTTTCCAAGTCATCATAATTACTCGGAAATATTTACTCAAGTTAATTGCAAAGTCAAGGCAATTTAATTAAATTGAATAAGGTGATTAAATTATGAAGGAATATTTGAGTGCATGAAGAGGTTACGTTTGGGCCAATGTTTTTATACTTAGCTCATCCAAAAGACCAAGAATAAAGCAGGTCATGAATTAAAATTCCATCAGTTACAACCAAAGTGGTACGGACCAGGATACTTCAACAAATATTATGTAGTTGCTACAACCATATTAAAATAGGGAAAACTTTCGTTAAGTACAGTTGAAGAAATATGGTTGAGAAGGCTTCATTTCCTAGCTCCCAAGAAGACTAACTAGCTGAACTAGTCCTAACAGGCCCATTTTTTTCCATCACCCGACACGATCTCCCCAAGAATGCAGCAGAAATATTAAGCTTGTTTGTGAGCTCAGTTGTGTAAGGCATACGACTTTTGTTATGTGCAATATTTGTCCTGCAGAGAAAAAATGTCCTTAAATGATCTAGTGTCTTTCCGTAATACGGTATGCAGTGGACACAACCTCAAAGTGTGTTTGGCTCGAGAGGTCTTTAAGGAAATTTTCAAAGGAAAAGAAGAAAAGGTTATAGTAGCTCACCATATGCAATGAGTTACTCAAAGAGAGTTTAAGTGTCATGATCACACCTTGCTCTGTGCTTCTTCAAATTTGCAACAGCCAGAGTGTACTTATCCTCACTCATAGCCTATCTTCCATGATCGTCTTTCATCTACTGTCAAAAGAAGAAGGGAGTTTAGGTCGTCCGTGAATCTGCACTGCCAAAAAGGCCATCACAGTAGTTCTTCTCGTCATTTTACAAACTCAGTGGCGCATATATTTTCTTCGCCTGCCATGATGTTTTCAACCAATAATTTCAGCAAGGATCACAAAGGAAACAGAAAAAAAACATGTTGTGTTTAGATTCTTATTTCCTCACAAGTGAAAGTACAACTAACAAATACATCAACAAAAAACAGCAAGAGCACCAAATTACAATCTAAAATGCGAGGCATTCAACAAATAACATCAACTGTTACTGCATGTTAGACCTGCCATACAAACTTCACATCCAAACATTAGTATGTTCCAGATTAAAAAAAAGAGATCAATACAGGCATATACTATTTAGAGTGATACTATTCCAAGGTTATCCTATCACAAGCCACCATTAATAACCAAGCACTATACCATGTCATCATTTTCTCATCAAACTCTTCATACCATTCCTATCTTCAAGCTCCGTTTACGTGCGTTACCGAGAATCTTGCCATAGTCTGCATTGGTCACCTGCAGAAACAAACAATAGAACAACTATCATGAAAAAGTACTTGTCGCAATTACTAAGAAAATCAACAACATTGTCAAATCCAGAGAAGAGGCGTGACAGTGGCAAGGCGGCTATGAATACAGGACCATCTGTACAGAGGCCATAAAGGACCTCAGTCGGGAAAGAGCTTCAAAAGAGATTCACCAGGGCTATTGAAACATTCTTGCGGAGGAACCCAACCTGCTCACGAATACGCACAATAAGTGAACATCAGAATGAGCCCTGAAGGCAAAACATAACCATACAGTGTATTGACAGACCTTGAATTTCCATGATTCTTCATGACAAGTGAACTCCCTATAGAACTGGTCGCACTAAACGGCATCCTCTCTATCAATTCATAAGCCTTGCGAACAAGTCCTGCATGACCCAAATTGTCAGCCATACACGAATAGTGAAGAATACTCGGCTGAAGATTATGATGTCTAACCATGAAGAGTGAAACATCTCTGTTTGTTTTGTCGAATAAAATCATAACCTCTAGTGCACAACCAAGCCTTACAGGAACCACAGAAACCTGCCATAGCAAATGCCTTTAATCAGATTGGTGCAACAAAGTAGCGAACAATAGCAGAATGAATAAGCAGTGAAAAACAAGTTAGCTAGCAGTGGAGGTACACAAGTTCATAACATTAAAAAAATTCAAATGGAATTCATTGAAAATTATATTTGCAGTAGGGACCACCTCCTTCTAGAAGACACTACATACAAACAAGAGGTTGAGTCACAAAACCCTGGACCCCACACAATCTCACGAAATCACTCGAAAATCCCTCAACGGTTTTTGCAGGAAATTACAGCTCATTTCACACGATTTACTTCACACAAATCCTTCCATTCTCACTAAAACCCTCTATAAAACCCCTCAATCATTTGCAAGAAAGGGGAAGAAAAAGAATCTAACGCCACTCAACAACAATATTCAGAAGAACCCTAACATATCCTCTTCCTTCAACCTTCATTATTAAACCTAATCCCTCTTCTTCATAATAACACGAAAAAACCCAACCACAACGTAAATCCTCGCCATTTAATACACCCAAGAACCAGAAAGAGATGAAATACAAAAACTTTCAGAACTCACCATAAGCCTCAAATCCGAATCACCAACACCTTAAACCAAAGCACAAATCTGAGTCAAAAGCTTGAAACCATCAACCACAAAAATTGAGAGAACAAACAGAACGGACCGGTTGAGATGAGTTGTTGAAACCGTGAATTTGTGAGAGCCATCACCGGAAACTTGAGGAAAACCATAAGCTTAACACCGTGTCGAACCTGAGACAAATCCGAGCGAACCGTTGAGCCGTTGAGAGAAGGAGAAGCGGGGATATGAAGTCGCGAGATTGAAGGAGAATAAGAGTTTGCCTCTGGTTTTCTTTTCGAGGTGGGGTTTTCGTATTCTGATGCGTGTGGGATGCAGTTTGCTTTACTTTTCATTTCGTTGCTGCAAGTTTTCAATCAATACCCTATTTCTTTTATGCATATAAAGTATTGAGGCTGCATTTAGTTTCTTTTATTTATTTTTATTGAAGCTGAGGATTTGAGTGTTGAGTACTGGGCTTCCTAGCCTTTGTTTTATGTGGGTCTCTTCATGATGTCCATAATCAACCTACACCTCTCTTTGATTTTCTATTAATCGTGTATTCAATTCTTTTTGTCATTTTAATATTCACATTTTGATTATATACTTTTATATTTTAGGGGCCAATGAAATAATTATGACCTTTTGATATTCGATTCTAAATCGGCGTTATCAAGGTTGTTATGAGGCCATTTTCAATTTTATTATTCATTATTATTTAATCGATTATTCGATTTATTTGGTTGATGATAAAATGAGATATTCGATTATTTAATCGACGTTATCCATTAAATTGAGACCGATTCCATGTTTATCCGTTATTTCATTTTATTATTGGGGCCTATGATATAACTAATGGTTTATTGACATTCGATTTTTTAATCGACGTTGTCTAAACCGATTTGAGGCCATTTTTCCATTTCCTTATTATTTATCGATTTCTCGATTTATTTAACTATTTATGGCCTATGATATAACTAATGGTTTATTGACATTCGATTTTTTAATCGACGTTGTCTAAACCGATTTGAGGCCATTTTTCCATTTCCTTATTATTTATCGATTTCTCGATTTATTTAACTATTTATGGTCTATGATATTATTATCCGGTTTGTGATATTCGATTTTATCGACGTTGTCCAAATTGATATGAGACCCTCTTTCCATTATTTTGTGGTTTCTAATTAATTTTAGATCCATTGTCATTTATCGACTTTATTCCTATTTCGGCCAATGATAAATGGTGATATTCGATTTCTAATAAATCGACGTTATCCCCTAATTTGAGGTCACACGTTTATTTTCCATATTATTTCTCATTATTTCTATTTATTTTATTTCGGCCGATGAATAAATATTTAAATATTCGATTTCAAATAAATCGACGTTATTTAAATTAAATATGAGGCCAAACTATTATTTTATCATTATTTCGACTTTATTTTATTTTTATGGTCGATGATATAACAAACGATTTAAATATTCGATTTCAACAAATCGATGTTATTTAAATCAATATGAGACTAATTATTATTTTTATCGCATTTCTTTTATTTAAATAATTATTTGATTATAAAAGTAAAGCTCGACTTCTCATAGAATGATTCTAACTTTGAATCGATTCTAAGATAGTTAAAGAGCTAAATTTCGACGCTTTCGGTTTAATTCGAGCTCCAACGGCTCCACCTTAGCTTAGGACTAGGAATCGGTCTCGCGTAACCATTTAACCTTTAAACCTCCATTTTGCATTCACCCTTTGCGATTGCTTTATGCCTCGCAATCGACCTACCAAAATGTTTCTTTAAATCCAAACCCTTGATCCAACGTCAAGTGGTCTTAGGTGTTAAAATATTTTAATAATATGAGGAAAATTGAACGCCACGAGCCTTAAGTGGTAGAAAGGGGGGTTACGAGCTATCGTTATTCGCTCCGATTATTCCGTCGCAAGACACCTGGCTTGTTGGTTCGGAATAAACTATCCATAGTCTTTAGTGCAATTCGACTCTTAAAGAAAGATAATAAATTTAATTCCTTTTCCTCTTTAGCAAGTAATTCATTAGGCATAGACATACTTTCGCGCGTGACAACTTAGAAGGTTCCCATCAAGTACGATGGATGTAGGGGGTGCTAATACCTTCCCCCTGCATAACCGACTTCCGAACCCCGACAATGGTTACGATGACCTTGTCTTTATCCTTTCTTCCCGGGTTTTATCTATATTTTCCCTTTCCCTCTTTGGGAATAAATCAAAATTAGGTGGCGACTCTCAAGTCAGCCCAGCCGCGACCTTATTCGCGAGGATCGTATTTTTCGAGGTACGACATTATGAAGATATGCCAGGGTTGGATACATGCATCGTAGTTCACCGTTTACCAGTGAAAGAAGATTGTCGTCCAAAGAAGCAGAAGGTTCGTCGTATGCGTCCTGAAATGTCAGAAAAGATCAAGGCAGAGGTAATGAAACAGTTCAATGCAGGGTTCTTAGCAGTGACTTCTTATCCTCAGTGGGTTGCAAATGTGGTACCAGTTCCTAAGAAAGATGGTAAGGTACGTATGTGTGTAGACTACAGAGATTTGAACAAAGCTAGCCCCAAAGATGATTTTCCACTTCCTCATATTGATATTCTGGTAGACAACACTGCTCAGCATAAGGTATTCTCTTTTATGGATGGTTTCTCTGGTTACAATCAAATCAAGATGGCTCCTGAAGACATGGAGAAGACAACATTTGTGACACAGTGGGGCACCTTTTGCTATAAGGTAATGCCATTTGGTTTGAAGAATGCAGGGGCAACATATCAGCGTGCTATGGTGGCTTTGTTTCATGATATGATTCATCATGAGATAGAGGTATATGTGGATGATATGATAGCCAGATCTCAGAATGAAGAACAACATCTTGATCATTTGCATAAATTGTTTGAGAGGTTGAAGAAGTACAAGTTGAGACTGAATCCAAACAAGTGTACTTTTGGAGTTAGATCTGGAAAGCTCCTGGGTTTCATTGTTAGTGGAAAAGGTATTGAAGTGGATCCTGCAAAAGTGAAAGCTATACGAGAGATGCCAGCTCCCCGTACTGAAAAGGAAGTTAGAGGTTTCTTGGGACGATTGAATTACATTGCAAGATTTATTTCCCAATTAACTGCCATCTGTGAGCCAATCTTCAAGTTGTTGAAGAAAGATCAGGTGATGGAATGGAATGATGAATGCCAGACTGCCTTTGATGAAATCAAGAGATACGTGCTAGAACCTCCAATTTTGATGCCACCAGTTGATGGAAGACCCTTGATTATGTACTTAACAGTGTTAGACAACTCAATGGGGTGTGTGTTGGGGCAACATGACGAGTCTGGTCGAAAAGAGCAGGCAATATACTACCTTAGCAAAAAGTTTACCGACTGTGAAACAAGATACTCACTGCTCGAGAAAACTTGCTGCGCTTTGGCATGGGCTGCTCGCCGACTAAGACAGTATATGTTGACCCATACTACCTTATTGATTTCGAAGATGGATCCAATCAAGTACATATTTGAGAAACCTGCTCTCTCCGGAAGAATTGCAAGATGGCAAATGATCTTGACAGAATATGACATACAGTACACTACTCAGAAGGCCATTAAGGGAAGTGTTGTTGCTGATCATCTGGCTCATCAAGCAGTGGATGACTACCAGTCAATGAGTTTTGAGTTCCCCGATGAAGACATTATGATTATTACCAAAGAACCTGGACAATATGACGGACCTGAACAAGGATCCCGATGGACTATGGTTTTTGATGGTGCCTCTAATGCACTTGGTAATGGTGTTGGTGTTGTGATTAGTTCCCCTGAAGGTTGTCATACCCCGATTACTGCCAGACTTTGCTTCTATTGTACTAATAACATGGCTGAGTATGAGGCATGTATCCTGGGTATTAGAACTGCTATTGATATGAAGATTCAGTTCCTTGATGTGTATGGAGATTCAGCCCTGGTAATTAGTCAGATTAAAGGAGATTGGGATACCAAGCATGATAATCTCATTCCTTACAGAGAACATGTGTTGTCTTTGATCCCACATTTCAAAGAGATTACCTTTGGACATATTCCACGAAGAGAGAATCAGTTGGCAGATGCTCTGGCCACCATGGCATCTATGTTTGAGATCAGTTGGGATGAGGAAGCTCCCAAGATTACTATTGATAGATTTGAAAAGCCTGCATACTGCAATGAGATTGACACAGAAGGGGCAGAGGAGAAGCCTTGAATCTATGAAGTGAAAAGATATCTTGAAGCTCAGGAGTTCCCTGAAGGGGCATCTGTCAAAGATAGGAAGTTTCTGAGAAGGTTTTCTGCTAAGTTCTTTTTGATTAACGGCATTTTGTACAAGCGCAATCATGATTCAACTATGCTTCGTTGTGTGGATAAGAAAGAAGCAACTGAGATTATGGAGGATATGCATGATGGGATTTTTGGCACTCATTCTAGTGGTCATACTATGGCAAAGAAGATATTAAGAGCAGGTTACTATTGGTCTACCATGGAAGCTGATTGCTATCAACACTCCAGAACATGTCACAAGTGTCAGATTTATGCTGATAAAGTCCATATACCTCCATCACCCTTGAATGTGTTGACTGCTCCTTGGCCTTTTGCCATGTGGGGCATTGATATGATTGGTGAGATCAAGCCTACTGCTTCTAATGGACATCGTTTCATCCTGGTCGCTATTGATTACTTCACGAAGTGGGTAGAGGCAGCTTCATTTGCATCTGTTACCAAGAATGTTGTGGCCCGATTCATTAAGAATAATCTCATATGTAGGTATGGCATCCCTGAAAGGATTATCACTGACAATGTGTAACCCGGTGAACTGACTTTAAAACAATGTTGCGGATAGCAAGAGTCGCCACCGACTTTTATTTTATCCATAAGGAAAGGTTATAAAAGAACAGGAAAGACCTTAGAGATATTTTTGGGTCCGGGGGGTAGGTTATGAAAAGGGAAGGTGTTAGCACCCTTTTCATCCATGGTTATCCATGGGCTCTTAGGTACTTAAGCTCACTTTTGAATTGTTTTGAAAGTGTAGTGTGTGAATAAGAAATTTTCAGAATAGTTTATAAATAATCCATGTAAGGATGTGTTAAAAACATGTTTGAAAATTTGTTTGAAAATGTTTAAGTGTTTGGAAAATTTTGAGATGAGCTTAAGTACTTAAAAGTAACTTACCCTAATGTTAAGGCCTTTCTTATTCTTTTTCCTTTCCTTAGTAAGACTATCCCTACCATAATGGAGTAGGTAGTCTTTACTTTGGATGTTTAAGGGACATGTAAAGGGGCAATTTGGTCTTTGAAGGCAATGGTGGGGTGTAATAAGCATTTATAAGGGACTATCATCATTTTTCCGAAGGGACTCGATTCGTATAGGCAACATAAGGGACTTTGATGATTTTTCTATTTAAGGGACTTGCTTCATACACCCCACCTAACCATTATTCGTAGGCAACGAGAGGGATACCCTTAGAAAGTGAGACGGCGATTAAAATCGACTTACGTGTGTGAAGTGTTTATTTTAATTATCTTTATTAAAAATTTTCTAAATTGATTTTAAATATCATACATGTTATCACTCCCTAATTACTAACCACAATACATAAATAAATAAATTATTATAAACTTTACACCAAGGAACAATTACAAAATTATGATAATAATCAAAAATAAATAATAAGCAAATAATAATTTAGCAATAAATAAATAAAAGGGGTTAGTCATAATAAGATAATAAGAATAATAATTATAAATAATAAACAAGGTTAGAAATATAAAATAATAGTAATATGGTTAGTAATAAAAATTAATTAACAAATTAAGGAAATTATAATAAACAACAATTAATTAATAGAAATTAAAAAAGTAATTAACATACATAAATTAGATAATTTTTATATCCATATAATATTTAAATTACTATAATTAAAAAAAAAAATTTAATTATCATGAACATATATTTATAATTTATATACATATTATAAGAAAAAGATAAATTTTAAATATCATGTTGAAAAATAATTTTATTAGTTATCATATTTACAAATTAATCATGTTTATAAAATTTAATTCTATTAATTGTTATGTTTACAAATTTTTAAATCAAATGCAAAAATATAACTATTATAAATTAAATTTGTTTCTAAACATAAAAAAAATTTAGATTACAAATATATTTACAAATAAGTTAGAATTATTTTAAATATCACAAATTAGAAAATAAATATAATTAGGGTTTAATTGGAAAGTATATATATTTTTAGGGTTTAAGAATTAAGGTTTATAATTTACTAAGTAAAACAATTTATTCACATGAATATAATGATTCTACACATATACATAAACATAAAATAATTCATGATATTTTAATAATATGAAGAAAAAGTTTTTTAATGGTATTTAGAAACTATAATTTATATTTTATTAATTTAAACAAAACTGAATTAATATAATAAAATAAGTTAAATAAAAAAAATAAATTGCAAAAATACCAAAAACACTGAAGGCAGGGTTTGAACCCTGGTCCTTTCACTCCCAAGCCTTGTTTCCATCCACTGGGCCACGCATGCGTTGGTGTAAGCAGGATAAGTCAAATTGCTTTTGTTCTATATCCTGAAAAATCAAAAAAAAATGGCAAGAAAACAAAAGGCCTGGGGTGTGAATCGAACCCAGGACCTTCTAATTGCAAGCGTGCGCACGTATCCACCTGGCTGGGAGAGCCTAACTGATGGCTTATTGACTATGATGCATAATATATTGAGTCTTCTATAATCCTGAAAAATAAGCAAAAATAATGGCCCCAGTATGATTCGAACCATGGACCTTTCTCCAAACACACACGCGTTTTTCCACTGGGACAACTAGTCAGTTGTGATAACAAAACAGACAAACAATCATAAAATAAGTTAACGTAAATTTGAATTCCTCTAACGCGCGGGAGACTTCATCTTCTTCCTTCAGATTCGTAGGATTTTCCTGCGAAATCTTCCACCAAAATACCTGCGAAAAACAAAATGGCAGCAATTCCTACAAATCTCATACATGACCAAAACTGTAAAATTTCCAGAAATTAATCAGTCAAACATGATCACAAGACAATTTTGAATCGAACCATGATTCTGGAATGAATTTATACAGCCTAAATCACAAAGCCCTAATGAAGGTCATAAACCCTAGTAATGGCCGAATCCTTATAAGGTCATGAAAATCCAATTGATTTGTCCAGAATCGTTCAAAAGCTTCAACTAACATCAAATCAACACACAAATTTCATTAATAGTGATCCAATAATGAGAATCGAAAAATAAAATTTCAAGGACAATATGACTACGGGTTGTTCATATACGCATGCTATGGACATGTATGAGCATTGGTTTTGCATCATGGAAGACCAAAGAACATCTCTATGATCATAGTTTACCTTATAATGTCTTGTAACTCAAAATCCGAATCTCACTTTCTTGACAAATTTTTGTGTTTTGAAACTTACCTTGCAGCTGCTCAATTCGTGAATGATCATTAGGGTTGTGATTAGTATATATAAGTGATTGATTTAGGTCAGAAATATCACTTGGTTGTGTGAAAAATTGAATCAAAAAAGATTGAAAAAGATCAAGTTGTAATTTTCAAATTTTTGACTATTAAGACTTGCTATTTTAAGACAATTCTCATGATTCTTTTCTCTTTAAGTTCCAATCTATAATTATGAATTTTTAAGAACAAAATCTTTTCCCAAAAATAATTTTTCATATTTTTTATTTATTTAAAATGATTTTTATGATTTAAATCAATAATAAATAAATAAAAAATAATAAAAATGATGATTTTTATTCAATTGGGTCGTGCATAGTGTTTGTGTATGGATTGGATCATGAATTGGGCAGCCCATTTGGAAAGAAATACTTTTAAGCCCCCATTTTCAATATAAACCATCACAAAATTGCCCAACTTTGTAAGAGCACATCTCCCTCAATTTTAAGGGTATGAGGGTGTTCTTGGACTTTTTGGAAAGCTTGAAGAGTCCTCTAACCAACCCCATTGGTTTCAGGTCCATATCATTTACCAATCTCAAGTTATGCCCTTTTGAAGTTGTTGACTTTTTGTTGACTTTTGAAATGACCTATAATGTCTTAGATCATATCTTTCAAATGAAGCATTTTTGGGCTTAACCTTCAACATCAAAGTTGTAGAGAATTCAATTTCCTTCAAAATGAGCTTTGGATGGAGACTTGGTGATGAAGTATGTGAAAGTTATGCCTGGTCAAAGTTCAGTTGACTTTTACTGAGGAAACCCTAATTTAGAAACTCCTGATTATTGATGATCTGGAATCTCCTTGATGAATCATGATCAACCCTTGATCAAATGATGAATTTTACTTCATATACTTGATGTTGGCAAAAAATCATGAAGTTTGACCTTGGTTTGACCACAGTTGACCTCAGTTTGACTTTGTAACTGCATTGACTGATCTTGACTTACCTGATCATCTGACTGAGCAAACTTTTGAGAAAAGTCTTGAAACTTGTCATAGGGGTTCTTACACACATATAAGATGTTATGAAGCTCATTTGAAGTATTGGAAGTCCATTTAGCCTGATTAAAGTCAAAACCCTAGTTTTGGATGCACTGCTTAGGAGGTGCATTGTCTGAGGGAATTGTCAACTCCTTTGACCAATTGTGAACTTTGTGAACCTTGTGAATCTTCATAAAATGTCTTGTGATGCTCATGGGAGGTATTGTGAAGCTTGTGAACCTTGTGAACCTCATGAAGTAGCTTTATAGACCTCATGACCTTCAAGAAAGCTTTGTAATCATTGTGGAACTTGTGAACCTTGTGAACCTTCAAGAAGTGACTTGTAGACCTCCTGAACCTCATGAAAGGTCTTGTAAATGTTGATAAGCTTGTGAACCTTGTGAACCTTCAAGAAGTAACTTGGAGACTTCATGAACCTCATGAAAGGTATTGAAAGCACTGTGAGACTTGTGAACCTTGTGAACCCTCATAAAGTAACTTGTAGACTTTATGAACCTCATGAAAGGTATTGAAAGCACTGTGAGACTTGTGAACCTTGTGAACCCTCATAAAGTAACTTGTAGACTTTATGAACCTCATGAAAGGTTATATAAGCATTGAGAAACTTGTGAACCTTGTGAACCTTCAAGAAGTGACTTGTAGACCTCCTGAATCTCATGAAAGGTTATGCAAGTGTTGGAAAACTTGTGAACCTTGTGAACCTTCTTAGAACACAAAGTCTTGTATTGTGAGGGCAAATTTTGGGGTGCAACAGCTGCCCCTGTTCAATTTTCTGAAACCTGAGGGGTTAGATTGGTATATTTGCCAGTCGTAACTTGGAAGGTTGAAGGGGATTGAACACAAAAGCCCAAAAATTTGCACTCACCAGTGCATAGAATAATATTGATGGTTGGTTGAACATGATCGAGTGGGCTTAAAGATGCCACTAGGGGAAAATTCTTTAGTAGTATAATGAGAACTGTCAGGAGTCTTGGAGCATTATTGATGTAACAGCATGTCTGTATGAGGATAGAGCAATGGAAAGCTCTAAAGCAGTCTTGAAGTAATGATTTCAGGAGGATGGAGACATCAATAATGACAACTCCAATGCAGTCTTGAAATAATAATGTGATATGTCTTCAGGAGGATAAAGCAATCAATAATGATAACTCCAATGCAGTCTTGAAGTACTGATTTCAGGAGGATGGAGACATCAATAATGACAACTCCAATGCAGTCTTGAAATAATAGTGTGATATGTCTTCAGGAGGATAGAGCAATCAATAATGATAACTCCAATGCAGTCTTGAAGTACTGATTTCAGGAGGATGGAGACATCAATAATGACAACTCCAATGCAGTCTTGAAATAATAATGTGATATGTCTTCAGGAGGATAAAGCAATCAATAATGATAACTCTAATGCAGTCTTGAAGTACTAATTTCAGGAGGATGGAGACATCCATAATGACAACTCCAATGCAGTCTTGAAATAATAGTGTGATATGTCTTCAGGAGGATAGAGCAATCAATAATGATAACTCCAATGCAGTCTTGAAGTACTGATTTCAGGAGGATGGAGACATCAATAATGACAACTCCAATGCAGTCTTGAAATAATAATGAGCTCATCAGGAGGATAAAATAACCCTGAGGTTACAATAAAGCAGTCCCAAAGATCATAAGTTTGCTTGTTGGATAATTATCCTGAAAACAAAGTAGCATTCTGTATAACAATATTAGTTTATGCTTTATGTATGTATGTATGACATGATGTACTTAGGTAATGTATTATGTATATGGATATATATGTTATGGTATGATGTAAATGATGTATGTATGATATGATAACCGCCGGAAACGTCTGGATATCTTCGTATAACCACTGCTGGCCAGGGAAAATAAATCCCGATTTGTTGTTGAAGAATATATAACCCTCCGCCTGCTGGGGATAACAAGGTATAGATAACCTCCCGTATGCTGGGGATAGTAAGGTATATGTAACCTTCGTCTTCGTTTGATAGTAGGATAAGTATAACATCTCGTCTTCGTTCGTCGTACCCTTATTGGAAAGTATTTTCCCGTATATCCGTATGAGGATAAAAGAGATGGATATAAATTCCAGGGGAGATAAGACTTTATGAAGATGGATTTGTCCTACTGAGGGTTTTGTAACTGTCTTGTAAAGGTGAACTGGCGAAGCTTCGTTGAAATCCTCCCCTCGTTCGTCCTTAGTAAATACTATTACTGCACTTTCATGCATTTCTGGTAAACATTAATCGTATTAATAGCATACATGTATTTCTGGTAAACATTAATCATATTCAAAAGCATACATACATTCAAACACAACCAATGGACGTTTCGCTTATGTAAATAGGGTAAAAGTAAATCTGAATTCAAAAGATGGAATTTATTTATATCAAGAAGTGACCCATACACGGGTAAATTTGTACAAGGAGACATAGATCCTAGTAAGAGGATTTTGTCATAAAGTTTTACAAAAAGAATCAGCTATGTGGGAAATAATCCTATTGAGTTTCAATTCTACTATTGCCACTCAAGTATCTCATCTTCTTGCTGTTGAGACGGAAACGATTGGATTGAGCTTTATCTGTTCGAGCTTGAATAAGTAGTACAACTGGTTGCAGTTTCCTGGGTGATCCAAACGAGACATAGTCATACGCTTTAATCCCTAACTTTTGCCTGGATTGCCCTTTCAGGTTTTCAACCCACCGGGATACCCTTTTTTGCTCAAGCCGCCTTTTCAGGTTTTCGACTTGCCGGGTGTACATTTTTTATATATATCCCTAATTTTTGCCCAAACCCTTTTGGTTTGCCGGGATGCCCTTATTTTTGCCTAGGCCAGTCAACCTAGCGGGTCTCTTTTTATGCGTAGTATTTTTTAACTATGTCTGCGTTTACAGGCTGTGGGAAGTCCTCTCCATCCATTGTAGTCAGTATCATGGCACCTCCTGAAAACACTGTCTTGACTACAAATGGTCCTTCATATGTTGGAGTCCACTTGCCCCTAGGATCACCCTGTGGTAATATGATACGCTTGATTACCAAGTCACCAACCTGATATACCTTTGGTTTAACCTTTTTGTTAAAAGCTTTAATCATCCGTTTCTGGTACATCTGGCCATGACAAACTGCTGCTAACCTTTTCTCATCAATCAAATTTATCTGGTCCAGTCGAGTCTGAATCCACTCATCTTCGTCCAAGCCTGCATCCTTCATAATTCTTAAGGAGGGAATCTGAACTTCAATGGGTAGAACTGCTTCCATACCATAGACTAAGGAGAATGGGGTTGCCCCTGTTGAAGTACGTATTGTGGTACGATAACCATGAAGAGCAAATGGTAACATCTCATGCCAATCCTTGTAAGTAACAGTCATCTTCTGTACAATCTTCTTAATGTTCTTATTAGCAGCTTCAACTGCCCCATTCATCTTTGGACGATACGGAGAGGAGTTATGATGCTTAATCTTGAACTGCGTGCAGAGGTCAGTAATCATAGTGTTGTTCAGATTAGAACCATTGTCAGTAATAATCCTCTCAGGGATGCCATACCTACATATGAGATTATTCTTAATGAACCGAGCCACAACATTCTTAGTTACGGATGCATATGAAGCTGCCTCTACCCATTTTGTAAAATAATCAATAGCCACCAGGATGAAACGATGCCCATTAGAAGCAGTAGGCTTGATTTCACCAATCATATCAATGCCCCACATGGCAAAGGGCCAAGGAGCAGTCAACACATTCAATGGTGATGGAGGTACATGAACTTTATCAGCATAGATTTGACATTTGTGACAAGTTCTGGAGTGTTGATAGCAATCAGCTTCCATGGTAGACCAATAGTAACCTGCTCTCAAAATTTTCTTTGCCATGGTATGACCACTGGAATGAGTGCCAAAGGTCCCATCATGCATTTCTTCCATAATCTCAGTAGCTTCCTTCTTATCCACACAACGAAGCATAGTTGAATCATGATTGCGCTTGTACAGAATCCCATTACTCAGAAAGAACTTAGCAGCAAACCTCCTCAGGAACTTCCTATCTTTGACAGATGCCCCTTCAGGGAATTCCTGAGCTTCGAGATATCTTTTCACTTCATAGAACCAAGGCTTCTCCTTTGTCCCTTCTGTGTCAATCTCATTGCAGTATGCAGGCTTCTCAAATCTATCAATGGTAATCTTGGGAGCTTCATCATCCCAACCGATCTCAAACATAGATGCCATGGTGGCCAACGCATCTGCCAACTGATTCTCTCTTCGTGGAATATGTCCAAAGGTAATCTCTTTGAAATGTGGGATCAAAGACAACACATGTTCTCTGTAAGGAATGAGATTATCATGCTTGGTATCCCAATCTCCTTTAATCTGACTCACTACCAGGGCTGAATCTCCATACACATCAAGGAACTGAATCTTCATATCAATAGCAACTTGAATACCCATGATACATGCCTCATACTCAGCTATGTTATTGGTACAATAGAAACAAAGTCTGGCAGTAATCGGGGTATGACAACCTTCAGGGGAACTAATCACAACACCAACACCATTACCATGTGCATTAGAGGCACCATCAAAAACCATAGTCCATCGGGATCCTTGTTCAGGTCCGTCATATTGTCCAGGTTCTTTGGTAATAATCATGATGTCTTCATCAGGGAACTCAAAATTCATTGACTGATAATCATCCACTGCTTGATGAGCCAAATGATCAGCAACAACACTCCCCTTTATGGCCTTCTGAGTAGTATACTGTATATCATATTCTGTCAAGATCATTTGCCATCTTGCAATCCTTCCGGAGAGAGCAGGTTTCTCAAATATATACTTGATTGGATCCATCTTTGAGATCAACAGGGTAGTATGGGTCAACATGTACTGTCTTAGTCGGCGAGCAGCCCATGCCAAAGCGCAGCAAGTTTTCTCGAGCAGTGAGTATCTTGTTTCACAGTCGGTAAACTTTTTGCTAAGGTAGTATATTGCCTGCTCTTTTCGACCAGACTCGTCATGTTGCCCCAACACACACCCCATTGAGTTGTCTAGCACTGTTAAGTACATAATCAAGGGTCTTCCATCAACTGGTGGCATCAAAATTGGTGGTTCCAGCAGATATCTCTTGATTTCATCACAGGCAGTCTGGCACTCATCATTCCATTCCATCACCTGATCCTTCTTCAACAACTTGAAAATTGGCTCACAGATAGAAGTTAATTGGGAAATAAATCTTGCAATGTAGTTCAATCGTCCCAAGAAACCTCTAACCTCCTTCTCAGTACGGGGAGCTGGCATCTCTCGTATAGCTTTCACTTTTGCAGGATCCACTTCAATACCTTTTCCACTGACAATAAAACCTAGGAGCTTCCCAGATCTAACTCCAAAAGTACACTTGTTTGGATTCAATCTCAACTTGTATTTCTTCAACCTCTCAAACAACTTGTGCAGATGATCAAGATGTTGCTCTTCATTCTGAGATCTAGCTATCATATCATCCACATATACCTCTATCTCATGATGAATCATATCATGAAACAAAGCTACCATAGCACGCTGATATGTTGCCCCTGCATTCTTCAAACCAAATGGCATTACCTTATAGCAAAAGGTGCCCCACTGTGTCACAAATGTTGTCTTCTCCATATCTTCAGGTGCCATCTTGATTTGATTGTAACCAGAGAAACCATCCATAAAAGAGAATACCTTATGCTGAGCAGTGTTGTCTACCAGAATATCAATATGAGGAAGTGGAAAGTCATCTTTGGGGCTAGCTTTGTTCAAATCTCTGTAGTCTACACACATACGTACCTTACCATCTTTCTTAGGAACTGGTACCACATTTGCAACCCACTGAGGATAAGAAGTTACTACTAAGAACCCTGCATTGAACTGTTTCATTACCTCTGCCTTAATCTTTTCTGACATCTCAGGACGCATACGACGAACCTTCTGCTTCTTTGGACGACAATCTTCCTTCACTGGTAAACGGTGAACCACAATGTCTGTATCCAACCCTGGCATATCTTCATAAGACCAAGCAAAGATCTCCACATAGTCACGTAACATCTGAATCAACCTGCTCTTGACACTGTCCTCTAAATCAGCCCCTACCTTGACCTCTTTTCTGTCTTCCTCAGTTCCCAGATTCACAACTTCGACTGGCTCTTCATGTGGCTGTATAGCTTTCTCTTCTTGTTGCAGCAACCTAGCAAGCTCTACAGGTATTTCACAATCGTCCTCATTTCCGTCTTCAGTTTGATAGATCGGATTCTCGAAATTGTAATTGGCAATAGTAGAACTGTTATCAACAGGATCCAGAGTGGATGAGGATCTGCATTTAGTGATGTGGGTGTGTGTAAGAACACATAGCTGATAAAGCAAAAATAAAAGAAAAAGAAAGACAAGGAACACAATATTTACGAAAGCGAAACGTCCAATGAAGTATGCAAATGAAATGACATCCCGTAACAAACACACCATTGTGCCCCGGGTAAGGCACATGGCTTAAGAGTTTTATTGTTCCAGAAATTACAAATTTAAAAACATAACACAGTAATAGTATTTACTCCTGACTAAAGGAGATAGGGATAACATCTTCAGCTTTCCAATTATTGAGTCCAGCACCCACAGTAGGAAAAATCCATGCATCTAGATTGTAGTCTTCATCTTGATCTCCCACAGCATTAATCACCCTTTGATTGGTGATACGAGCAGCACGAGCACGACGAACAGCCTTCTGGGACTCTGCAGTGAAACCCAAACCAAACTTGTCAGACTTGTATGGAATATCAGGAAGCTGACCCCAAATAGTACAACCACCTTCTTTCACTACAGCTTTTGCATCATTGAGGGAGGCCATTGCCATTGTTGGAGGGTTTCTGATGACCACAGGAACTTTCTTCACAGCAGGAGGAGTCACACAATCGTTACCAACCCAAGGAACCACTTCAAATGACTGACACGGAGTCTCAATGTATTCACCTTCCACTTCCAGATATTTGAAGGTGTTTACATGGCTGACAAAGTATTCTTCCTCTCCGAAGACAGTAACAACCTTTCCATTCACCGGATATCTCAACTTTTGATGTAATGTGGAGGTCACAGCACCTGCCCCATGGATCCAGGGACGACCAAGCAGACATGAGTATGAAGGACGAATATCCATCACATAGAATGTAGCAGTAAACATCTGAGAGCCAACCTTGATTGGAAGATCAATTTCCCCATGCACTACCCTTCTAGAACCATCAAAAGCCTTTACTACAATATTACTGGGCTTCAACACAGTATCTTCAGGACTCAGCTTATTCAGGACTTCCTTAGGCAATACATTCAAAGAGGAGCCATTATCTATCAGCACATGAGACAGGGTAGTGCCCCTGCATTCAATTGAAATATGCAAGGCCCTGTTATGATCCCTCTTGGCAGGGGTCAAATCAGCATCAGAAAATCCTAACCCATTGTCGTAGGTCAGGTGGGCAACACAGTTTTCAAATTGGTCCACAGAAATTGCACTGGGTACATGAGCCATCTTTAGAAACTTGATCAATGACTTGGCATGAGCCTCAGAACATAATAACAGGGAGAGCATAGAAATCTTTGAGGGAGTATGCCCCAACTGATCCACAATGTCATAATCACTCTTGCGAATGATTTTCAATACTTCTTCCATTTGCTTAGAGAGGTCATCAGCAGCTGGAACATCAGTAGATACAGGCTCAATTACAGGACCTTTGCCCCGGGCATCAGTAGTGGAAGTAACTGCAGGAGTAGCTGCATTTGAAGTATCTGGAGGAGAGAAGACTCTTCCACTACGAGTGATCTTGCTAGATCCAGCAATATTATCAATGTCAGCAGGCATATCAGGTAAAGGCTCCTGCTTGACACCATGGATGTAAACATCAGACCCATAGTGCCAAGGCACAGCTTTGTCAGATGTATAAGGAATAGGACTAGGAGTGGTAATAATCAGAGGAGCCACTCTGGCTTCAGCAACAACCTTCACAGGACCTTCAGCAGTAATCTTGATAGGACCCTGATGAGAGATCTTGATGGGCTTCCTTGCAGTGATTCTTACCGGTACTTTGTCAACCATATCAACCTCTTCAATTTTCTTACCCTGAGTCAGACGATCCACCATATCTTCTACAGATGCTGGTCTTCTTTCAAATACTATAGTATACTTATCCATGAGACGTTGAATACCATCTCTCAAAATGAAGCAACTATCCGGCTTATAGGTACAATACAGACAATCTTCACGACAACCTGGAAAGATCCCAGCTTGTACTAACCTCTTTTTGATAACAGACAATGGTGTGCTCAATTCCATAACTGAATAGACATGCAGGTCTTCCTCAATGTCTTCATCAATGGCATTGACAGTCTTTTCATGATTTGGCATTGGAGCCGTAATCACATTTGGAGTACCTGGTGGATCAAATTCAATTTCTCCAGCATCAATCATATCCTGAATTTTGTTCTTCAAGACCCAGCAGTTATTAGTATCATGTCCTGGACAGTTTGAATGATATGCACATCGTGCATTGGGATTGTATTTGGGAGAAGTAACATTGGGATTCTGAGGAGCCTCCCTCAAAGTAATGAGTTCAGCTTTCAACAAGTGTTGCAATGCCTGAGCCATTGACATGTTGATTCTCGTGAACTGTCTTCTAGTCTTTGGTTGGTGTCCCTGAGGCTGCTCTGTTGTTGCAGGAGTTGGATTTGAAATATGCACTGCACTAACAGACTGATGCCTTTTATTACGATCAGGGTGACCATAAACAGCATTGGATTCCTTCTTTCCAGTGGGAGGCTTCTTTGCAGCACCTGATGAAGAAGTGCCCACTTGGATCTTACCATTCTTGATACCATTCTCTACTCGTTCTCCTGTCATAATCAACTCAGTGAAGCCAGATGATGAGCTTCCAATGAGATGACTGTAAAACGGACCATTCAGCGTACACATGAACATGTCAACCAATTCCCTGTCAGTCAAAGGGGGTTGAACTCTTCCAGCCAAGTCTCTCCATTTCTGAGCATACTCCTTAAAACTTTCTTTAGCACCCATAGACATGCTCTGAAGCTGCATGCGAGTGGGGGCTAAGTCAGCATTGTATTGATACTGCTTATAGAAAGCTTCAGCAAGATCATTCCAATCTCTGATGTTGACACTCTCTAACTGATAATACCACTCCAGCTGAGCTCCAGATAAGCTCTCTTGGAAAAAGTGGATCCACAACTTCTTGTCAGCAGTGTGAGGTTGAATTCTTCTGACATAAGACCTCAAATGCAACTTGGGACAGGAGACCCCATCATAGACAACAAATGTAGGAACTTTGAAACCAATGGGTATCACAACCCCAGATATCAAACTCAAATCCTCAAAATCCAGCCCAGATGATTTCTGTAATTCCATAGCATCCATTCTATCCACCAGCATCTTGAATTTGTCTTCATTAGGCTCATGGTAGTAATTAGCCTCAGAATCAGAGTCCCCCATAGTGTTGTGGAGACTGCCTCCCTCTTTCTCAGATTCCTCAGATTCATAGTCTTCAATCTGTTCCTTAGTCTTGACAGGACCTTTGAATCTTCTTCCCATGTTGAGCAACCCAGCAGACCTTCTAGTCTTCTTAGTCTTCTTGGCCAGCAGTGTCTTCAATTCATCCTGCCCCTTGGATAGGTTCAGGATCAGCTCTTGGAACTGTGCATTTTGTGCCTGAAGATCCTTAACTGATTGTTCAAGAGCCATTGCTGAAATAAACAGCGAGAAGATGAGAAACCTGTGCACAATTATAAACCTGTGATGCAATGAAATGATATGTGAATGCATATGCAATGTTTTCAAGGACCGCGGAATTTAAATTTGCTTAAACAAACAAGAAAGTAACTTTTTATTAGTAATAACTTGTTTTGCCTTTTAGGCTTACAAAAAAAAATGAAAGTGAAATAAGTACAAAAGATGGGGTTTTAAGTCTCCCATGGACGCTTCCTCTTTGTGTTGAGGTATGAATTGAGGTTTCGTTCCTCGTGAAGTTGCTTTGTTAGTTCTAGGATCCTTGCTTGGCTTGTTTTGTAATGAGCCTCGAAAGTATCCCTTTGCTCCTTCAGTTGGATCCATGATCTCTGCAAGTCTTCCATATCAGTTGGCATGTCTGGGTGAAGGATGGTATAAGCTGTGTCTCCTTCAGCAACAGGTTCCATGGTAACTGGTAGGACGGCAGGATATGGCATCATGAGTGTCTGAGCACGAGATCGTACCCATCTGAGATAAGCCTCCATAGGAATGGTGTACTTAGGCTCCAGTGTCTTGCTGTCAATCCTGTTCACCTTTCCCCAAGCTCGTATGAATCTCTGTCGGTAACCCTGAAGATCGTTGTCGTAATCAAACACAATGCCCTGAATCAACATGTCATGTGGACCATCACTTCGGGCGTAACCAAACTGTCGTAAAGCTAAACAGGGGTTGTAGGTGATGCCTCCCCTTATGCCTAGAAGTGGCACATTAGGAAATTCCCCACAACGGTCAATGATGGTGACATTCTCCATAGATCTGGAGCACCAGTGGATGTCTGAGTGAGATAGTGACATAATCCTCTTGGACCATCTGAACCCTTGCTCATTCTTCATTACTGAGCGAGGCAGGTGAGAAATAAACCACCTGGATAGTAAAGGTATACAGCACATCAAAGTTCCTCTTGCCCTTGTAGTACGGGTGTGAAGAGAATGCAGGATGTCTCCAAGCAATGTAGGCACTGGATTATGGCTCAGGAAAATGTTGATGGCATGAACGTCTATGAACTGATCTGGATTGGGGAACAATACTAAGCCATATATCAGCAAGGCTAAGATCTCCTCAAAAGCATCATGGCTCATGGCCTTCAAGAACATTTGAGCTTTATCCACTAATACCTTGGCGAGAATACCTTTGACTCCACTTCTCGTCTCTAGAACAATGTCGGACTTCTTCAGATGTAGAGCTGCAGCAATAACCTCTGGTTTAAGCTCCTTCTCCAGACCTGTGAAGGGTCTTTGATCAAGAACAGGTATACCCAGAAGCTTAGAGAACTCCTCCATGGTTGGAACCAACTGATAGTCAGGGAATGTAAAGCAATGGTGCTTAGGGTCAAAGAACTGAAATAGGACACTCATCATGTCTTCATTGAACCCTGAAGTGACTAGATCCAATAGGTGACCATGTCTCTTGTTGAACCTAGAATGATCAGACACTTGAGAAACCAACTCCTTAAGCTTGGGAGGTATCCCCACAAAGTTGATCCTGATGGTGTTTCTACGAGCTGAAGCCATGACCTGCAACAAAGAACAAAGATAAATCCCTTGGTCCTTGAAATGGTTAGGGAAAATGATATGCTCATGATGCATGATGATGTCATGATGTCATGCTCAATTACAAACATGTGGCACACACAAACAAGTCACACCATAGCCCTAGGTTTAAAGGCTTGCATGAGGTTTAAGGTAAGTACCCTCCCCTGAAGTTAGATGGTTCATCCTGTCCTATAAAGTAACCAGGTTCTAAGGGATCTCAATATCATTGATCCTTCACAAGGGTGGTTGTTCAGAAGGCAACTTACTTGCCAACCAAAACCCTCCAAGTTTAAGATCTCAATGAGCGTAGCATCGAGTGTCAACCAACTTCAGTCTGCACCAAAGCCGGTTACCTCACTACTTTCTAAAGGCCAAGATGAGTTAACTAGGGTTCTAAAAGTCAGTTAATGCATTGACAACATATGGTGGCCTCAATATTATCCTCAACTTGACTTAAGGAATACAAGCACCAACCAAGAAGTCGCACTAACTATGGCTACCAGATCAACCGTGTCGATATACGTCGCACAGTTTCCTTGGTCTATTGCCATTTACCTAAGGTACACCAGGTCCGGGTTAGGACCTTTCACACATAAGAGCACCCCAATAATAATAATAAAGCAAACAAGGCAAACAATTTAAAGCGATCTTAATTCCTAAGGGTACCCCTCTTAAATTTAGATCCCCAGCAGAGTCGCCAGTTCTGTAACCCGGTGAACTGACTTTAAAACAATGTTGCGGATAGCAAGAGTCGCCACCGACTTTTATTTTATCCATAAGGAAAGGTTATAAAAGAACAGGAAAGACCTTAGAGATATTTTTGGGTCCGGGGGGTAGGTTATGAAAAGGGAAGGTGTTAGCACCCTTTTCATCCATGGTTATCCATGGGCTCTTAGGTACTTAAGCTCACTTTTGAATTGTTTTGAAAGTGTAGTGTGTGAATAAGAAATTTTCAGAATAGTTTATAAATAATCCATGTAAGGATGTGTTAAAAACATGTTTGAAAATTTGTTTGAAAATGTTTAAGTGTTTGGAAAATTTTGAGATGAGCTTAAGTACTTAAAAGTAACTTACCCTAATGTTAAGGCCTTTCTTATTCTTTTTCCTTTCCTTAGTAAGACTATCCCTACCATAATGGAGTAGGTAGTCTTTACTTTGGATGTTTAAGGGACATGTAAAGGGGCAATTTGGTCTTTGAAGGCAATGGTGGGGTGTAATAAGCATTTATAAGGGACTATCATCATTTTTCCGAAGGGACTCGATTCGTATAGGCAACATAAGGGACTTTGATGATTTTTCTATTTAAGGGACTTGCTTCATACACCCCACCTAACCATTATTCGTAGGCAACGAGAGGGATACCCTTAGAAAGTGAGACGGCGATTAAAATCGACTTACGTGTGTGAAGTGTTTATTTTAATTATCTTTATTAAAAATTTTCTAAATTGATTTTAAATATCATACATGTTATCACTCCCTAATTACTAACCACAATACATAAATAAATAAATTATTATAAACTTTACACCAAGGAACAATTACAAAATTATGATAATAATCAAAAATAAATAATAAGCAAATAATAATTTAGCAATAAATAAATAAAAGGGGTTAGTCATAATAAGATAATAAGAATAATAATTATAAATAATAAACAAGGTTAGAAATATAAAATAATAGTAATATGGTTAGTAATAAAAATTAATTAACAAATTAAGGAAATTATAATAAACAACAATTAATTAATAGAAATTAAAAAAGTAATTAACATACATAAATTAGATAATTTTTATATCCATATAATATTTAAATTACTATAATTAAAAAAAAAAATTTAATTATCATGAACATATATTTATAATTTATATACATATTATAAGAAAAAGATAAATTTTAAATATCATGTTGAAAAATAATTTTATTAGTTATCATATTTACAAATTAATCATGTTTATAAAATTTAATTCTATTAATTGTTATGTTTACAAATTTTTAAATCAAATGCAAAAATATAACTATTATAAATTAAATTTGTTTCTAAACATAAAAAAAATTTAGATTACAAATATATTTACAAATAAGTTAGAATTATTTTAAATATCACAAATTAGAAAATAAATATAATTAGGGTTTAATTGGAAAGTATATATATTTTTAGGGTTTAAGAATTAAGGTTTATAATTTACTAAGTAAAACAATTTATTCACATGAATATAATGATTCTACACATATACATAAACATAAAATAATTCATGATATTTTAATAATATGAAGAAAAAGTTTTTTAATGGTATTTAGAAACTATAATTTATATTTTATTAATTTAAACAAAACTGAATTAATATAATAAAATAAGTTAAATAAAAAAAATAAATTGCAAAAATACCAAAAACACTGAAGGCAGGGTTTGAACCCTGGTCCTTTCACTCCCAAGCCTTGTTTCCATCCACTGGGCCACGCATGCGTTGGTGTAAGCAGGATAAGTCAAATTGCTTTTGTTCTATATCCTGAAAAATCAAAAAAAAATGGCAAGAAAACAAAAGGCCTGGGGTGTGAATCGAACCCAGGACCTTCTAATTGCAAGCGTGCGCACGTATCCACCTGGCTGGGAGAGCCTAACTGATGGCTTATTGACTATGATGCATAATATATTGAGTCTTCTATAATCCTGAAAAATAAGCAAAAATAATGGCCCCAGTATGATTCGAACCATGGACCTTTCTCCAAACACACACGCGTTTTTCCACTGGGACAACTAGTCAGTTGTGATAACAAAACAGACAAACAATCATAAAATAAGTTAACGTAAATTTGAATTCCTCTAACGCGCGGGAGACTTCATCTTCTTCCTTCAGATTCGTAGGATTTTCCTGCGAAATCTTCCACCAAAATACCTGCGAAAAACAAAATGGCAGCAATTCCTACAAATCTCATACATGACCAAAACTGTAAAATTTCCAGAAATTAATCAGTCAAACATGATCACAAGACAATTTTGAATCGAACCATGATTCTGGAATGAATTTATACAGCCTAAATCACAAAGCCCTAATGAAGGTCATAAACCCTAGTAATGGCCGAATCCTTATAAGGTCATGAAAATCCAATTGATTTGTCCAGAATCGTTCAAAAGCTTCAACTAACATCAAATCAACACACAAATTTCATTAATAGTGATCCAATAATGAGAATCGAAAAATAAAATTTCAAGGACAATATGACTACGGGTTGTTCATATACGCATGCTATGGACATGTATGAGCATTGGTTTTGCATCATGGAAGACCAAAGAACATCTCTATGATCATAGTTTACCTTATAATGTCTTGTAACTCAAAATCCGAATCTCACTTTCTTGACAAATTTTTGTGTTTTGAAACTTACCTTGCAGCTGCTCAATTCGTGAATGATCATTAGGGTTGTGATTAGTATATATAAGTGATTGATTTAGGTCAGAAATATCACTTGGTTGTGTGAAAAATTGAATCAAAAAAGATTGAAAAAGATCAAGTTGTAATTTTCAAATTTTTGACTATTAAGACTTGCTATTTTAAGACAATTCTCATGATTCTTTTCTCTTTAAGTTCCAATCTATAATTATGAATTTTTAAGAACAAAATCTTTTCCCAAAAATAATTTTTCATATTTTTTATTTATTTAAAATGATTTTTATGATTTAAATCAATAATAAATAAATAAAAAATAATAAAAATGATGATTTTTATTCAATTGGGTCGTGCATAGTGTTTGTGTATGGATTGGATCATGAATTGGGCAGCCCATTTGGAAAGAAATACTTTTAAGCCCCCATTTTCAATATAAACCATCACAAAATTGCCCAACTTTGTAAGAGCACATCTCCCTCAATTTTAAGGGTATGAGGGTGTTCTTGGACTTTTTGGAAAGCTTGAAGAGTCCTCTAACCAACCCCATTGGTTTCAGGTCCATATCATTTACCAATCTCAAGTTATGCCCTTTTGAAGTTGTTGACTTTTTGTTGACTTTTGAAATGACCTATAATGTCTTAGATCATATCTTTCAAATGAAGCATTTTTGGGCTTAACCTTCAACATCAAAGTTGTAGAGAATTCAATTTCCTTCAAAATGAGCTTTGGATGGAGACTTGGTGATGAAGTATGTGAAAGTTATGCCTGGTCAAAGTTCAGTTGACTTTTACTGAGGAAACCCTAATTTAGAAACTCCTGATTATTGATGATCTGGAATCTCCTTGATGAATCATGATCAACCCTTGATCAAATGATGAATTTTACTTCATATACTTGATGTTGGCAAAAAATCATGAAGTTTGACCTTGGTTTGACCACAGTTGACCTCAGTTTGACTTTGTAACTGCATTGACTGATCTTGACTTACCTGATCATCTGACTGAGCAAACTTTTGAGAAAAGTCTTGAAACTTGTCATAGGGGTTCTTACACACATATAAGATGTTATGAAGCTCATTTGAAGTATTGGAAGTCCATTTAGCCTGATTAAAGTCAAAACCCTAGTTTTGGATGCACTGCTTAGGAGGTGCATTGTCTGAGGGAATTGTCAACTCCTTTGACCAATTGTGAACTTTGTGAACCTTGTGAATCTTCATAAAATGTCTTGTGATGCTCATGGGAGGTATTGTGAAGCTTGTGAACCTTGTGAACCTCATGAAGTAGCTTTATAGACCTCATGACCTTCAAGAAAGCTTTGTAATCATTGTGGAACTTGTGAACCTTGTGAACCTTCAAGAAGTGACTTGTAGACCTCCTGAACCTCATGAAAGGTCTTGTAAATGTTGATAAGCTTGTGAACCTTGTGAACCTTCAAGAAGTAACTTGGAGACTTCATGAACCTCATGAAAGGTATTGAAAGCACTGTGAGACTTGTGAACCTTGTGAACCCTCATAAAGTAACTTGTAGACTTTATGAACCTCATGAAAGGTATTGAAAGCACTGTGAGACTTGTGAACCTTGTGAACCCTCATAAAGTAACTTGTAGACTTTATGAACCTCATGAAAGGTTATATAAGCATTGAGAAACTTGTGAACCTTGTGAACCTTCAAGAAGTGACTTGTAGACCTCCTGAATCTCATGAAAGGTTATGCAAGTGTTGGAAAACTTGTGAACCTTGTGAACCTTCTTAGAACACAAAGTCTTGTATTGTGAGGGCAAATTTTGGGGTGCAACACAATGGCTCTAATCTGAACAACACTATGATTACTGATCTCTGCATGCAGTTCAAGATTAAGCATCATAACTCTTCTCCGTATCGTCCAAAGATGAATGGGGCAGTTGAAGCTGCTAATAAGAACATTAAGAAGATTGTACAGAAGATGACTGTTACTTACAAGGATTGGCATGAGATGTTACCATTCGCTCTTCATGGTTATCGTACCACAATACGCACTTCAACAGGGGCAACCCCATTCTCCTTAGTCTATGGTATGGAAGCAGTTCTACCCATTGAAGTTCAGATTCCCTCCTTAAGAATTATGAAGGATGCAGGCTTGGATGAAGATGAGTGGATTCAGACTCGACTTGACCAGATAAACTTGATTGATGAGAAGAGGTTAGCAGCAGTTTGTCATGGCCAGATGTACCAGAAGCGAATGATCAAAGCTTTTAACAAGAAGGTTAAGCCAAAGGTATATCAGGCTGGTGACTTGGTAATCAAGCGTATTATATTACCACAGGGTGATCCTAGGGGCAAGTGGACTCCGACATATGAAGGACCATTTGTAGTCAAGACCGTGTTTTCAGGAGGTGCCATGATACTTACTACAATGGATGGTGAAGATTTCCCACAGCCTGTAAACGCAAACATAGTTAAAAAATACTACGCATAAAAAGAGACCCGCTAGGTTGACAGGCCTAGGCAAAAATAAGGGCATCCCGGCAAACCAAAAGGGTTTGGGCAAAAATTAGGGATATATATAAAAAGATGTACACCCGGCAAGTCGAAAACCTGAAAAGGCGGCTTGGGCAAAAAAGGGTATCCCGGTGGATTGAAAACCTGAAAGGGAAATCCAGGCAAAAGTTAGGGATTAAAGCGTATGACTATGTCTCGTTTGGATCACCCATGAAACTACAACCAGTTGTACTACTTACTCAAGCTCGAACAGATAAAGCTCAATCCAATCATTTCCGTCTCAACAGCAGAAGATGAGATACTTGAAGATAATGGCAATAGTAGAATTGAAACTCAATAGGATTGTTTCCCACATAGCTGACTTTCTTTGTTTTGTAAATTTTATGACAAAATCCTCCTACTAGGGTTTATGTCTCCTTGTACAAATTTACCCGTGTATGGGTCACTTTTTGATATAAATAAATTCCATCTTTTGAATCCAGATTTACTTTTACCCTATTTACATAAGCGAAACGTCCATTGGTTGTGTTTGAATGTATGTATGCTTTTGAATATGATTGATGTTTACCAAAAATGCATGAACGCTCAATATGATTGATGTTTACCAGAAATGCATGAAAATGCAGTAATAGTATTTACTAAGGACGAACGAGGGAAGGATTTCAACGAAGCTTCGCCGGTTCATCTCTACAAAACAGCTACAAACCCTCAGTAGGACAAATCTATCTTCATAAGGTCTCATCTCCCCTGGAATTTATATCCATCTCTTTTATCCTCATACGGATATACGGGAAATTACTTTCCAATAAGGGTACGACGAACGAAGACGAGGGATATATCTACTCTACTATCAAACGAAGACGAAGGTTATATATACCTTACTATTACCAGAAGACGGGAGGTCATATATACCTTGCTATCCCCAGCATACGGAAGGTTATGTATATCTCATCATCAAACAAGACGGGAACGAGTTCCTCATATTCTTCAGCAAACGAATCAGGATTTATTTTCCCTGGCCAGCAGTGGTTATACGAAGATATCCGGACGCTTCAGGCAGTATAATATTATTATGAGTATCAGGATTGCTTTATCCCCCTGAAAGCATATCATCCATTAGGACTGCTTTATCCTCCTGAAAACTTATCATCTCTCAAGACTGCTTCATCCTCTTGGGAACATATTACTACACCAGGACTGCTCCATCCTCCTGACAGTTATCATCATTACTTCAGGATTGCTCTATCCTCCTGAAAATTCCTATTACATCAGGATTGCTTTATCCTCCTGAAATCACATTGCTACCTCAGGATTGCTTTATCCTCCTGATAGCTTATTACTACCTCAGGATTGCTTCATCCTCCTGACAGCTTTTTATTACATCAGGACTGCTTCATCCTCCTGAAAGCTTTTTATTACATCAGGACTGCTTCATCCTCCTGAAAGCATATTATCAATACCTCAGGATTGCTTTATCCCCCTGACAGCTTCTTTACCTCAGGATTGCTTTATCCCCCTGACAGCTTCTTTACTTCAGGATTGCTTCATCCTCTTGAAATCATATCATTGCCTCAGGACTACTCCATCCTCCTGTCAGCTATCATTGTACCTCCATATTTTGGACTGCTTCATCCTCCAAGACATGTATCTGAAGAATTTTCCTCCAAGTGGCATCTTTAAGCCCACTCAATCATATTCAACTAGCCATCTGTACCACTTTATGCACTGGTGAGTGCAAATTTTTGGGCTTTTGTGTTCAATCCCCTTCAACCTTCCAGGTCACGACTGGCAAACATACCAATCTAACCCCTCAGGTTTCAGAAAATTAAACAGGGGCAGCTGTTGCACCCCAAAATTTGCCCTCACAATACAAGACTTTGTGTTCCAAGAAGGTTCACAAGGTTCACAAGATTCACAATGCTTTCAAAACCTTTCATGAAGTTCATGAAGTCTACAAGTCACTTTATGAAGGTTCACAAGGTTCACAAGCTTCTCAACATTTTCAAAACCTTTCATGAGGTTCATGAAGTCTACAAGTCACTTTATGAAGGTTCACAAGGTTCACAAGCTTCTCAACATTTTCAAAACCTTTCATGAGGTTCATGAGGTCTACAAGTCACTTTATGAAGGTTCACAAGGTTCACAAGCTTCTCAACATTTACAAGACCTTTCATGAGGTTCATGAAGTCTACAAGTCACTTCTTGAAGGTTCACAAGGTTCACAAGATTCACAATGCTTTCAAGTCCTTTCATGAGGTTCATGAAGTCTACAAGTTACTTTATGAAGGTTCACAAGGTTCACAAGCTTCACAATGCTTACATGACCTTTCATGAGGTTCATGAAGTCTACAAGTCACTTCATGAAGGTTCACAAGGTTCACAAGGTTCACAATACCTCCCATGAGTATCACAAGACATTTTATGATAGTTCACAAGGTTCACAAAGTTCACAATTGGTCAGAAGAGTTGACAATTCCCTCAGACAATCCACCTCCTAAGCAGTGCATCCAAAACTAGGGTTTTGACTTTAATCAGGCTAAATGGACTTCCAAGACTTCAAGTGAGCCTCATAACATCTTATATGTGTTTAAGAACCCCCATGACAAGTTTCAAGACTTTTCTCAGAAGTTTGCTCAGTCAGATGATCAGATAAGTCAAAATCAGTCAATGCAGTTAAAAAGTCAAACTGAGGTCAACTGTGGTCAAACCAAAGTCAAACTTCATGATTTTTTGCCAACATCAAGTATATGAAGTAAAATTCATCATTTGATCAAGAGTTGATCATGATTCATCAAGGAGATTCCAGATCATCAAGAATCAGGAGTTTCTAAATTAGGGTTTCTTTAGTAAAAGTCAACTGAACTTTGACCAGCCATAACTTTCACATACTTCATCACCAAGTCTCCACTCAAAGCTCATTTTTAAGGAAATTGAATTCTCTACAACTTTGTGTCTCACAAGCCAAGCCCAAAAATGCTTCATTTGGAAGGTATGAGCTAAGACATTATAGGTCCTTTTGAAAGTCAACAAAAAGTCAACAACTTCAAAAGGGCATAACTTGTGATTGGTAAATGATATGGACATGAAACCAGTGGGGTTGGTTAGAGGGCTCTTCAAGATTTCCAAAATGTCCAAGAACACCCTCATAGCATTAAAATTGAAGGATATGTGCCCTTGCAAAGTTGGGAAATTTTGAGTTGGTTTATGATGAAAAAGGAGGTCTAAAACCAATTTCTTCCAAATGGGCTTGCCAAATAATGACCCAACCCATACAATGACTTCATGCACGACCCAAACCATTAAAAATCAGAATTTTTATTATTTTATTTTTATTTATTTTGATTTAATTCATTAAAAATCATTTTAAATAAAAATAAAATATGAAAATGTAAGATTTGATGGAGATTAAGCTTCTAGAAAGTCTTAAATATTGATTTGAATTGAAGAGGAAAGAAATCATGAGATTTGGCCAAAAATAGCAAGCATTCACACATGAATATTTGATTTTTAAGGCATGATCAATTTGGATCTTTTCATATCAATTTTTCCACACAAGTAATCAATCTTTTTGACCTAATTCACTCTCATATAAGTACTAAACACAACCCAATCACCAAGCCACGAATTCTATGCCTCCAAAAGTAAGTTTCACAAATTGAAAAACCATCCAAAAACTCACATTCGGTTTTTGATTTCCAGGGCTCTAGAAGGTAAAACAAGAACATAGCAAGACTCCTTGGACTTCTCTGATCATGAACCAATACTCATATGCATCAATACCATGCTATATTGCTCAATCCGAATCCACTTTTGTCTTGAAATTTAATTTTTCGAATTCACTAACATATGCATTATGAATTGTTTTTGATGACTGATATGTGTTTGTTGTGATGTCTAGAATGATTCTGGATAATTGAATTGAAGATTCATGGCCTGAAACGTAATCCACCATAGCTAGGGTTTCGGCCAAGAATTAGGGTTTTATGATTTACGAAACATAAATGAATTCTAAGACCATGGATTGATTCGAATGGACCTCTGGACTATGTTTGTGTATTCAATTTTGCGAAATTTTACAGTTTTGTTGATCATTGGATTTCGTAGGTTTTGTTGCCATTCTGTTTTCGCAGGAAAATTCGTGGTTGTTTTCGCAGGAAAAATTGTAGGTCATGAGGTTGAAGAAGAAGCTGTTGGCGCGCGTTCTGGAAATTCAAATTATAATTTAAATATTTTACGTTTTGTTATTGGTTTGTTATCACAAGCGTGTGGCTTGTCTCAGTGGTAAGGCTAGCTTGTATACTGCGTGAGGTCATTGGTTCGAAACTTGGCTTGGTGCATTTTTTTTCCTCTTATTTTTCAGGTTAAGCGTGCATAATATATTATGTGTTCTTGCCAATACAACATCAGAATTGCTCACCTAGCTGGATGGTCATGCGTGCGTTTGTGTGTTAAGAGGTCCTGGGTTCGATTCCTCCCCCAGGCCTTTTGGTTTTCATTATTTTTGTGATTTTTACAGGACATTGCATAAAACAAAATTGATACACTTCTTTATCATACCTGCGTGGCTGGTCCAGTGGTAGGTTTTGTTGATGGCAATCTGAACGTCCTGGGTTCAAATCCCACCCAGGTAAGTTCTTTTTACCACTTGTTTTTCTGTTTTCATTTATTTAATTAATTTATTTAATTGCTTTCTTACTTTTGATTTTAAAAAAAAATAATTATGCTAATATATATATATATATATATATATATATATATATATATATATATATATATATATATATATATATATATATATATATATATATATATATATATATATATATATATATATATATATATATATATATATATATATATATATATATATATATATATATATTCAAATAATTCTAAAATAACACTTTATTTTCTAAAAATTCTAAACTTTTATTTTTCTCAATTTTATTTTTCTCAATTTTATTTTTTTATTATGTAACTAAATTATAATATATGTGTGTTTATTTAAATAATTTTGTATATTATAAACCCTAAAAAATATTTTCTAATAAACCCTAAAACCCTAATTTATTTTTTTAAATAATAAAAAACTAATTTAAATTTATAATTTTTGTAAATATAATATTTAGTATAATCAAATTTTATAAATATAATTATTATGTACATATTTATTTAATATAATTTTGTAAATATATTTATAACTTATGTGAATATTTCTAAAATTTGTTTGTAATCTAAATTATATATATAAATAATTTTTAATATGTGTCTAGAAACAATTGAACCTATAATAATTAAATTTTGTAATTATAATATGCTTAAAAATAATTTAATAATTTGTACATAAATTAAAATGTTATAATTGTTCATATTTTTTAAATAAATGTCTATATTAAAAACCTAATCTTGTGTTTATTATTTTCATCATGTTCTTATAATATTTTTGCTATTATTAATCATATTATTACTAATCCATTTATTTTCTAATTATGCTTATTATTATTATTTTACTAACCTTATTTATTTTTATTATTATTATTACTAACCCTATTATATTTATTATTGCCTATTTATTTATTTTTGCTTATTATTTATATTTATTTATTTGCTATTTATTTTAATTGTTTATTATAATTATTGTAATTGCTCCTTGGTGTAAATTTTTGTAAATATTTAATTTATTTAATTTTTATACTATGGTTAGTAATTTAGGGAGTGTAAACATGTATTGTATTTAAAATAAAATTTAGATCATTTTGATTAAAAGATAAATATAAAATTAAACACTCACACACGTAAGTCGATTTTTAATCGCCATCTCACTTTCTAAGGTTGCCTCTCATTGTTGCCTATTCAAAAAGGTCAAGTGGGGTGTATAAAGCAAGTCCCTTAAAAGAAAAGTCATCAAGTCCCTTAATGGTTGCCTTTCATAAAGATCAAGTCCCTTTTCGAATAATGATGACAGACCCTCCTAAGTGCTTAATATACCCCACAGTTGCCTTCATAAAACAGATGTCCCTCATATGTCCCTTACATCCAAGGTAATGACTACCTATTCCTTAATAATAGGGATAGTCTTACCACTTAAAGGATAAAGAACAGAAAGACTTAAACTTTAGGGTAGGAACCTCATAGTTGTTTGCTCACTTCATTCAAAACTTTTCAAACACTTTACAAATTTCAAACAAATTTTCAAACACAAGTTTTTACGCATCCGTACATGGATCATTATTAACTCTTATGAAAATTTTTATTCACACACTACACTTTTCAAAAACAATTCAAAGTGAGCTAAGTAACTAAGAGCCCATGGATAACCATGGATGTAAAGGGTGCTAACACCTTCCCTTTACATAACCTACCCCCCGGACCCAAAAAATCTTTTAAAGGTCTTTCCTGTTCTTTTATGCCTTTCCTTTGGATAAAATAAAAGTCGGTGGCGACTCTTGCTATCCGCAACATAACTTAAAGTCAGTTCTCCCACCGTGTTACATGGGGCACCTTTTGCTATAAGGTGATGCCATTTGGTTTGAAGAATGCAGGGGCAACATATCAGCGTGCTATGGTGGCTTTGTTTCATGATATGATTCATCATGAGATAGAGGTATATGTGGATGATATGATAGCTAGGTCCCAGAATGAAGAACAACATCTTGATCATTTGCATAAGTTGTTTGAGAGGTTGAAAAAATATAAGTTGAGATTAAATCCAAATAAGTGTACTTTTGGAGTTAGATCTGGTAAGCTCCTGGGTTTCATTGTCAGTGGAAAAGGTATTGAAGTGGATCCTGCGAAAGTGAAAGCTATACGAGAGATGCCAACTCCCCGTACTGAGAAGGAGGTTAGAGGTTTCTTGGGACGATTGAATTACATTGCAAGATTTATTTCCCAATTAACAGCTACCTGTGAGCCAATCTTCAAGTTGTTGAAGAAAGATCAGGTAATGGAATGGAATGATGAATGCCAGACTGCCTTTGATGAAATCAATAAATATCTTCTAGAACCTCCAATTTTGATGCCACCAGTTGAAGGAAGACCCTTGATCATGTACTTAACAGTATTAGACAACTCAATGGGGTGTGTCTTGGGGCAACATGACGAGTCTGTTCGAAAAGAGCAGGCAATATACTACCTTAGCAAAACGTTTACCGACTGTGAAACAAGATACTCACTGCTCGAGAAAACTTGTTGCGCTTTGGCATGGGCTGCTCGCCGACTAAGACAGTATATGTTGACTCATACTACCTTATTGATTTCGAAGATGGATCCAATCAAGTACATATTCGAGAAACCTGCTCTCTCCGGAAGAATTACAAGATGGCAGATGATATTGACAGAATATGATATACAGTATACTACTCAGAAGGCCATCAAAGGAAGTGTTGTTGCTGATCATTTGGCTCATCAAGCAGTGGATGATTACCAGTCAATGAGTTTTGAGTTCCCTGATGAAGACATTATGATTATTACCAAAGAACCTGGACAATATGACGGACCTGAACAAGGATCCCGATGGACTATGGTTTTTGATGGTGCTTCCAATGCACTTGGTAATGGTGTTGGTGTTGTGATCAGTTCCCCTGAAGGTTGTCATACCCCGATTACTGCCAGACTTTGTTTCTATTGTACCAATAACATGGCTGAGTATGAGGCCTGTATCCTGGGTATCAAAGCTGCCATTGATATGAAGATTCAGTTTCTAGACGTGTATGGAGATTCAGCCCTGGTAGTAAGTCAGATTAAAGGAGATTGGGATACCAAGCATGATAACCTCATTCCTTACAGAGAGCATGTGTTGTATTTGATCCCACATTTTAAAGAGATTACCTTTGGAAATATTCCACGAAGAGAGAATCAATTGGCAGATGCCTTAGCCACCATGGCATCCATGTTTGAGATCAACTGGGATGATGAAGCTCCTAAGATTACTATTGATAGATTTGAAAAGCCTGCATACTGCAATGAGATTGACACTGAAGAGGCAGAGGAGAAACCTTGGTTCTATGAAGTGAAAAGATATCTTGAAGCTCAGGAGTTCCCTGAAGGGGCATCTGTCAAAGATAGGAAGTTTCTGAGAAGGTTTTCCGCTAAGTTCTTTTTGAGTAATGGGATTTTGTACAAGCGCAATCATGATTCAACTATGCTTCGTTGTGTGGATAAGAAGGAAGCAACAGAGATTATGGAAGATATGCATGATGGGCTTTTTGGCACTCATTCTAGTGGTCATACTATGGCAAAGAAGATATTGAGAGCAGGTTACTATTGGTCTACCATGGAAGCTGATTGCTATCAACATTCCAGAACATGTCACAAGTGTCAAATTTATGCTGATAAAGTCCATATACCTCCATCACCATTGAATGTGTTGACTGCTCCTTGGCCTTTTGCCATGTGGGGCATTGATATGATTGGTGAGATCAAACCTACTACTTCTAATGGGCATCGTTTCATCCTGGTTGCTATTGATTACTTCACGAAGTGGGTAGAGGCAGCTTCATTTGCATCTGTTACCAAGAATGTTGTGGCTCGATTCATTAAGAATAATCTCATATGTAGGTATGGCATCCCTGAAAGGATTATTATTGACAATGGCTCTAATCTGAACAACACTATGATTACTGATCTCTGCATGCATTTCAAGATTAAGCATCGCAACTCTTCTCCGTATCGTCCGAAGATGAATGGGGCAGTAGAAGCTGCTAATAAGAACATCAAGAAGATTGTACAGAAGATGACTGTTACTTACAAGGATTGGTAATCAAGCGTATCATATTACTACAGGGTGATCCTAAGGGCAAGTGGACTCCTACATATGAAGGACCATTTGTGGTCAAAACAGTATTCTCAGGAGGTGCCATGATACTTACTACTATGGATGGTGAAGACTTCCCACAACCTGTAAATGCAGACATAGTTAAAAAATACTACGCATAAAAAAAGAGACCCGTTAGGTTGACTGGCCTAGGCAAAAATAAGGGCATCCTAGCAAACCAAAAGGGTTTGGGCAAAAATTAGGGATATATATGAAAAATGTACACCCGGCAAGTCGAAAACCGGAAAAGGCGGCTTGGGCAAAAAAAGGGTATCCCGGTGGATTGAAAACCTAAAAGGGCAATCCAGGCAAAAGTTAGGGACTAAAGCGTATGACTATGTCTCGTTTGGATCACCCATGAAACTGCAACCAGTTGTGTTACTTACTCAAGTTTGAACAGATAAAGCTCAATCCAATCATTTCCGTCTCGGCAGAAGAAGATGAGATACTTGAAGATAATGGCAATAGTAGAATTGAAACTCAATAGGATTATTTCTCACATAGCTGATTTTCTTTGTTTTGTAAAACTTTTATGACAAATTCCTCTTACTAGGATTTCTGTCTCCTTGTACAAACTAACCTATGTATAGGTCACTTTTTGATATAAATAAAATTCCATCTTTGAGTCCTGATTTACTTTTACCCTATTTACATAAGCGAAACGTCCATTGGTTGTGTTTGAATGTATGTATGCTTTTGAATATGATTGATGTTTACCAGAAATGCATAAATGCTTAATATGATTGATGTTTACCAGAAATGCATGAAAATGCAGTAATAGTATTTACTAAGGACGAACGGGGAAAGGATTTTAACGAAGCTTCACCAGTTCATCTCTACAAGACAACTACAAGTTCCCCAGTAGGGCAAATCCATCTTTATAGATACTTCGAGTCACATCTCCCCTGAAATTTATATCCATCTCTTTTATCCTCATACGGATAGTCAGGAATTTACTTTTCCAATAGGAGTACGACGAACGAAGACGGGAGGTTATGGATACCTTACCATCAAACGAAGACGGGAAGTTATGGATACCATATTATCTGACAAGACGGGAACAAGTTCCTCATATTCTCCAGCAACAAATCGAGATTTATTTTCCCTGGCCAACAGTTATTATACAAACATATCCATACGCTTCAGGCTACATGATTCATACATACATCATTTACATCATATCATAACATACATATACATTAGTACATGATACATTACCGAAGTGCATCATATTATACATACATACATAATGCATAAACTAATATTATCATACAGAATGCTACCTTGTGTTCAGGTTAATTCTCCAGCAGACAAATTTCATCAACAAATTGTGACTATTGGGCCGTTGTTTATCTTCCCAAAAGTTATCATTTCCTCAGGACGTTGTTTATCCTCCTGAAAGCTTCTTATACCTCAGGACGTTGTTCATCTTCCTGAAAGCATATCCTGACCTTGGGCCGTTGTTTATCTTCCCAAGGGTTACTTTATTCCCTCAGGACGTTGTTTATCCTCCTGAAAGCATATCATGACTATTGGGTCGTTGTTTATCCTCCCAAAAGTTATACTTATACCTCAGGACGTTGTTTATCCTCCTGAAAGCATATCATTACCTTGGGCTGTTGTTTATCTTCCCAAAGGTTATATCTTATACCTCAGGACGTTGTTTATCCTCCTGAAAGCATATCATTTCCTCAGAACGTTGTTTATCCTTCTGAAGGCATATTATTTCCTCGGGACGTTGTTTATCTTCCTGAAAGCTATCATGACCTTGGGCCGTTGTTTATCTTCCCAAAGGTTACCATTTCCTCAGGACGTTGTTTATCCTGTTGAAAGCATATCATGACTATTGGGCCGTTGTTCATCCTCCCAAAAGTTATATTTATACCTTAGAACGTTGTTCATCCTTCTGAAAGCATACTACTACCTCGGGACGTTGTTTATCTTCCTGAAAGCTATCACCACTACCTCGGGACGTTGTTTATCCTCCTGAAAGCTATCATTATATCTTCATATTTTGGACTGCTATATCCTCCAAGAAATGTATCTGAAGAACGTTTCTCCAAGTGGCATCTTTAAGCCCACTCAAGCATATTCAACTAGTCATCAGTATCACTATATGCACCGGTGAGTGCAAATTTTTGGGCTTTTGTGTTCAATCCCCTTTAACCTTCTAGGTCACGACTGGCACATATACTAATCTAACCCCTCAGGTTTCAAAAAATTGAACAGGGGCAGCTGTTGCACCCCAAAATTTGCCCTCACAATACAAGACTTTGTGTGCTAAGAAGGTTCACAAGGTTCACAAGACACTTTATGAGGTTAACAAGGTTCACAAGGCCTCCCATGAGGTTCACAAGGTTCACAAGACATTTTATGATGGTTCACAAGGTTCACAAAGTTCACAAATAGTCAGAAGATTTGACAATTCCCTCAGACAATGCACCTCCTAAGCAGTGCATTCAAAACTAGGGTTTTGACTTTAATCAGGCTAAATGGACTTACAAGACTTCAAGTGAGCTTCATAACATCTTATATGTGTTTAAGAACCCCCATGACAAGTTTCAAGACTTTTCTCAAAAGTTTGCTCAGTCAGATGATCAGATAAGTCAAAACCAGTCAAAGTAGTTAAAAAGTCAAACTGAGGTCAACTGTGGTCAAACCAAAGTCAAACTTCATGATTTTTTTCCAACATCAATTATATGAAGTAAAATTCATCATTTGATCAAGGGTTGATCATGATTCATCAAGGAGATTTCAGATCATCAAGAATCAGAGGTTTCTAAATTAGGGTTTCCTCAGGAAAAGTCAACTGAACTTTGACCAGCCATAACTTTCACATTCTTCATCACCAATTTTCCATCCAAAGATAATTTTGAAGAAAATTGAATTCTCTACAACTTTGTATCTCACAAGCCAAGCCCAAAAATGCTTCATTTGGAAGGTATGAGCTAAGACATTATAGGTCCTTTTAAAAGTCAACAAAAAGTCAACAACTTCAAAAGGGCATAACTTGAGAATGATAAATGATATGGACATGAAACCAGTGGGGTTGGTTATAGGACTCTTCAAGCTTTCCAAAATGTCCAAGAACACCCTCATAGCATTAAAATTGAAGGATTTATGCCCTTGCAAAGTTGGGAAATTTTTGGTTGGTTTATGAAGAAAATGGAGGTTTAAAACCAAATTTTTCTAAATGGGCTTGCCATATGATGATCCAATCCATACCAATACTTCATGCACGACCCAACCCTCAAATATTAAGATTTTTTTATTATTTTATTTTATTTATTTTGATTTTATTCATTTAAAATCATTTTAAATTAAAATAAAATAGAAAAGTCAAATATTTAAATGGGATTTTGTTTCTAGAAAGTCATAAAGGTGATTTGGATCAAATTGGTATGAGAATCATGGTGATTGGCTTGAAATAGAAAGGTCTAATTCTCAAATATTTGAATTTTAAGTTTTAATCTTTTTCAATCTTTTTCAATCAAATTTTCCACACAACAATCAATTTTTTTTGACCTAGTTCCATTGCACTATAAGTATACAACACAACCCTATGCATTGCACACGAAATTCTGGCCTCCAAGAGTAAGTTGCAATTTTCAAAAATCTCACAAAAACTCCAATTCGGTTTCCATATTACAAGGCTTGTTAAGGTATTTTAAGGACATGAGAATGATCCTTGGACTTCACTGATCATGTACCAATGCTCATTTGCATCCAAGACACCCTATAATGCATGAACCGAAACATACATGTTCTTCATATTTTTTTTTCGATTCACTGCATTTACTTGTTTATAATGAATTTTAAAGATGTATTGATGTTTGTTGTTGACTATAGATGGTTTCTGGACAGTTTGGTGAAGGATTATGGCCGAATCATGAAAACACCATAGTTAGGGTTTTGAACTCTAAATTGGGATTTTGTGATTTACTTAATTTAAATTGATTCTAAGACCATATTTGAATTGTATGAAGGTTGTGGATCACAACCATGTAACCAATTTAATGAATCGTTGCATATTGATGAGTGTATGAGATTGGCAGGTTTTGAACGCAGGAGAAATCGTAGGAAATTTCCCAGGAAATTTCGCAGGAAAACCTGCGAAAATCCAAGGAAGAAGATGAAGCCAGCGCGCGCGTTTTGAAAATTCAAATATTATTCATAATATTTTATTCAATTATTTCTGTTTTTGTTCACAAGTGCAGCGTTGGCCTGGTGGTAAGAAACGCGCGTGTGTTGTTTGAGGACCCTGGTTCGAAACCTGGCTGCAGTGGTTTTTTCTATTTTTATCTTTTAATTGTTGTACTTAATATATTATGTGTTGTTGTGAACATATTACCAGTAGCGCCCTCTCGGCTGGATGGAAAGAACGTTTGTGTGTTGTTTAAAGGTCTTGGGTTCGATCCCCCCCCCCCCCGGCCTTTTGTTTTGTTTCTTTTTTTCATGATTTTTCAGGTTAGGCAACAAAACCAAATGAAGCTGTTTCCATATCACACGTGCGCCTGTAGCCCAGTGGCAACTCTTCATTCAGGTACCAGGGAGGTCCTGGGTTCAAATCCAGGCTTCCCAATTATTTTTAAACCTAGTAATTTTCTTTCTATTTTCTTTTTCTTCTCTTATTCTTTAAATTTTAATTAATTATTGTTAATAATAGGATAATATTATGTTTTCATAAAATAAATTATATATATTTTACATTGATATTTTATTTTATAATTTACTAGTATGTATATATTATTATTATATATAACTTATTTGTATAATTGAATTAATATTTAATATTTAATACTTTTGTATGTAAAACCTAATTTATTTTTATAAACCCTAATAATTTGTCACAAACCATAATTTGCTTCTATTAAAAATTTAATTTTATTATAATTCTTAAATTAATTTTGTAAATATAATAGTATGATTATAATTAATTCTATTTTATCCAATAATGTACATATGTTTTTTTAATTTGTTCATAATGTAATTCTTGTATATAAATATGCTTAAAATTAAAATTCTTAATTTATTTTCATAATATGTAAATATTCTATAAATTGTTTATAATTTAATTTTGTATGTAAATAATTTTTATTATATGTTTAAAAATAGTTAAAAATTGTTAATTTAATTTTGTAATTATAATTTTATTTCTATAATATGTTTATCATTGACTTATTTTTATAATTTACATATAACTTAAAACTTTATAATAAGTAATATAATTGTTCATATTTTCTTATTAATCTTAAATAATTGTTTATATAAAAATTTGATCTTTTAATTATCATAATGTTTTTGTTTATATTTTCTATTATATTTATTTTCTTATGATATTTATTTATTACTAACCCCATTTAACTTTGTATTATTTTTGTTATTATTTTCTACTAACCCAATTATTATTATTATTTATTATTTTGCTTATTTATTTAATTTGCTTTAATTATTATTATTATGTATTTGTTCCTTTGATGTAATATTTAGTAGTAATGTTTAAATATTTATTTTATGCTATGGTTAGTAAAATAGGGAGTGCAACATGTTTGTATGTTTAAAATTAACTTAGCTCATTAAATTTAAAGATAAATATTAAAATTGTACACTCACACACGTAAGTCGATCTTTGATCGCCATCTCACTTCCTTAGGGATACCTCTCATGTTGCCTAAACAAAGGTCAAATAGGGTGTATAAAGCAAAGTCCCTCATTTCACATCATCTAGTCCCTTAACAGATAAAAGATCAAGTCCCTTTCGAATGTTGCCTTCGTAATGATCTTGTCCCTTTCGAATAAAGATGATAAGTCCCTTCGAATTGCTTATACACCCCACAGTTGCCTAAATAAACAGATGTCCATTCACTTGTCCATCACATCCAAGGTAATGACTACCTATTCCTTAATAATAGGGATAGTCTTACCATTTAAAGGATTCAAGAACAGAAAAGACTTAAACTTAGGGTAGGTTCCTCTTAGATACTTGCTCACTCTTCAAAAACATTTCAAACATTTCACATTTCAAACAATTTTCAAAACAAAGGTTTTATATACATCCGTACATGGATCATTATAAAACACTTAAGAAAATTTCTATTCACACACTTCACAAATTTCAAAAACATTTTAAAGTGAGCTAAGTAACTAAGAGCCCATGGATAACCATGGATGTAAAGGGCGCTAACACCTTCCCTTTACATAACCTACCCCCCGGACCCAAAAATCTTTTAAAAGGTCTTTCCTGTTCTTTTATGCCTTTCCTTTGGATAAAATAAAAGTCGGTGGCGACTCTTGCTATCCGCAACATTTAACTAAAGTCAGTTCTCCCACCGTGTTACACTATGTTCTTAGCATATTTGCTTTGGGAAATGAACATAGAGTCCTCCATTTGCTTTATTTGCAGTCCAAGAAAGTAGGTTAATTCTCCTACTAGGCTCATTTCAAATTCTGATTCCATCTGATTGACAAAATGTTTTACCATCCTTTCTGACATCCCACAAAAAACAATGTCATCTACATATATTTGAGCAATCATGACATTTCCTTCTTCATCTTTAACAAACAAAGTTTTGTCAATTCAACCTTTCTTGTACCCTTGCTTGATAAGAAAAGTAGTCAGCCTTTCATACCATGCTCTTGGAGATTGTTTCAAACCATAAAGAGCCTTCTTTAGTTTGTATACATGATTTGGACAGATTGGATCAGCAAATCCTTTAGGCTGTTCTACATATACCTCTTCATTAAGATATCCATTTAAAAAGGCATTTTTCACATCCATTTGAAATAGCTTGAACTTTAAGATACAAGCAATTCCCAAAAGTAGTCTGATTGATTCAAGCCTTGCTATTGGTGCAAAAGTTTCATCAAAGTCTACTCCTTCAATTTGTGTGTATCCTTGAGCTACAAGTCTAGCTTTGTTCTTTGTAACAACTCCTTGCTCATTTGACTTGTTCTTATACACCCATTTAGTTCCAATCACATTTATGTCATCAGGTCTAGGAACAAGGTTCCACACTTCATTCCTTGTGAATTGACCTAATTCCTCTTGCATAGCACAAATCCAGTATTCATCAGTAAGAGCTTCCTTGATGTTTTTAGGTTCTATTTTTGAAACAAAACAGGAACCTGAAATCACTTCTCTTGATCTAGTGCTTACACCTCTGTTGGGATCACCAATTATCAAATCTTTGGGATGATCCTTCTGGATTCTGATGGAGGGAGGTTTGCTAGATTGTTCTGTCCTTGCATCAGTTTGAGTGAGGTCAGAATGATCACTCTTTTCTTCAGCTTCAGTTTTGATATCAGCAGATGTTCCAACATCTTCTGGAACATCTGTAGGAGCATCATCAATTATCACATTTATGGACTCCATGATAACCTTGGTTCTAGAATTAAATACTCTATATGCTCTGCTGTTTATAGAGTATCCAAGAAAAATCCCTTCATCACTTTTAGGATCCATTTTTCTTCTTTGCTCCCTATCTGCCAGAATATAACAGTTACTTCCAAACACATGGAAGTACTTAACTGTGGGTTTTCTGCCCTTCCAGACTTCATAGATTGTGGACAAAGTTCCTTTCCTTAGAGTAACTCTGTTATGGATGTAACAAGTTGTGTTCATAGCTTCAGCCCAGAAGTACAAAGGTAACTTTTTGGCATGGATCATAGCTCTTGCTGATTCTTGAATAGTTCAATTCTTCCTCTCAACAATCCCATTCTGTTGAGGAGTGATTGGTGAAGAGTATTCATGATTGATTCCTTCTGAAGAACAGAAATCTAAGAATTTTTGGTTCTCAAATTCTTTTCCATGATCACTTCTTATTCTGATCACACAGCTGGCTTTTTCCCTTTGTATTCTTTGGCATAAGTCTTTGAATACATCAAATACATCAGACTTTTCTTTGATGAAATTTATCCATGTATACCTTGAAAAGTCATCAACCACTACATAGGCATACCTCTTACCACCAAGGCTCTCAACCTGCATAGGTCCCATAAGATCCATATGCAATAGTTCCAAAACTTTGGAAGTTGTCAGATGTTGGAGCTTTGGATGGGACATCTTGGTTTGCTTGCCTATTTGACATTCACCACATATTTTGCCATCATCAATTTTCAGTTTAGGAATACCTCTCACAGCATCCATAGATATGATTTTCTTTATGCCTCTGAAATGAAGATGACCTAGTCTTTGGTGCCATAGTTTCACTTCTTCTTCTTTAGCTAAAGAGCAAGTTGAAGTGAGACTGAAGTCTTGAGGTTCCCACATGTAACAGTTGTCTTTAGATCTGGCTCCTCTCATGACAACCTTTTGTTCTTTGTTAGACACTATGCATTCAGTTTTGGTAAAGTTTACACTGTACCCTTGATCACATAATTGACTTATGCTGATCAGGTTAGCAGTTAAACCTTTAACTAGCAACACATCATCTAGTCTTGGTACATCTGGACAATCCAAGGTCCCAACTCCCTTGATTTCTCCTTTAGCTCCATCTCCAAAGGTTACATATCTGGATGAGTATGACTTTAAGTCTACTAGCAGATTCTTCAGTCCAGTCATGTGTCTTGAGCATCCACTATCAAAGTACCAGTCTTCTTTAGCTGATACTCTTAGTGATGTGTGAGCTATATATGCAACACCTTTCTTTGACCATTTGAGTTGAGATTTCTTTTGATACCTCTGCCCTGTGTATTGTTCATCAGTAGAGCTCCAAGGTTGTTTGTTGATCTTTTTCTTGGGCTTGTAGCTTTGATCAGCATGAAGACTAGCTTTTGGTCTCCATACCTTCTTGATGACCTCTGTCTTCTGCTTAGGGGGTTGCTGATCTCTTTGATGTCTATGCAGCACTTTCTTGGTAACTTTTATCTTCTGCTTAGGAGGTTGCTGATACATCTGATTTGGATATCCATGCAACTTATAGCAGTGAGGTTTGATATGTCCAAATCTTCCACAATGATGACATCTCCATCTTTGATACTTCTTCTTCATTATGTTCTTTTTAGGATGTTAAGACATCTGTTGGAACATTATGTTTGGCTTTGTGTTCTTTTCATGATGTTGAAGCATCTGTTGGGACATCTTGTTTGACTGTAAGGACTTTGAAGTAGTTTTGCTAGAGCTGGCTTCAATCTTATGAACTTTGTTAAATCCCAGTCCACTTTTATCCCCTGAATGCTTATTGTTGTTGAGAATAACATCCAGTGTGCTTGAGCTACTGTTCAACATTCTAATAGATTTGGACATATGTTCCAACTTGGAGTTGAGAAGACTTACTTCACTTTTCAAGGTGTCAATGATCTCTAGATCACTTGCTTTTTCATCCTTTAGTGACTCAATCTGCTTCTTTAGCTTTATACTCTCCCTACATATTTCAGTGCTTCTTTTGAATAATTCTCTGTATGATTGCTCAAGTTCTTCAAAAGTAAGCTCCCCATCACTGGATTCACTTTCAGATTCACATAATCCAGCTAGAGCAGTGATATGCTTAGCTGATTCTTCTTCTGAATCACCTCCTGAGTCTTCATCAGACCAGGTTACAGAGAGACCTTTCTTTTGCCTTTTTAAATAGGTAGGACATTCATTCCTGATGTGTCCATATCCTTCACATCCATGGCATTTAATTCCTTTTTCTTGACTGGTCTTTTCATCATAATTTGACCTTCTATTAGCATCATAAGGTCTTTTGTTTTCAGAAGAATTTGTGTATCTTCCACTTGGTCTGGACTTGTCTTCCATCCTTCTGAGAATCTTTTTGAACTGTCTTCCAAGCATAGCAATGTTTTCTGATAAGCTTTCATCAGTTTCTGATTCATCATTTTCTTCTTCTTTATCATTATTTGACATCAAGGCTATGCTTTTGTTCTTCTTTACAATTGTGTCATTCATTCCCATCTCAAATGTTTGAAGGGAACCAATGAGTTCTTCAACTTTCATTGTGCATATGTCTTGAGCTTCTTCTATTGCTGTGACTTTCATGTCAAATCTTTTTGGCAAAGATCTGAGAATCTTTCTTACAAGCTTTTCATCAGTCATCTTTTCTCCCAAGGCTCCAGAGGTATTGGCTATTTCTAAGATGTTCATGTAGAATTCATGAATTGTCTCATCTTCCTTCATTCTCAAGTTTTCAAACTTGGTGGTGAGAAGTTGAAGTCTTGACATCTTTACCTTTGATGTTCCTTCATGAGTTGTTTTGAGAGTGTCCCAAACATCTTTGGCCAGCTCACAGTTGTCGCTCCCGCTAAATGAAGCCGGGTCAAATAGGGTACAGACGCGAACGGTCGGCGAAAAGAGATGCGAGAACACACAGTAGTGAACTCACAGGGAATGAAAAGAGTCGCCAGCTAGGCATTTTTATCCCGGAGGAAAGGCAATGCTGCATAGACCTAGAAGGATATGGATAAGACGGTTGCGAACCAGAGAGACTGAGAAAGGGGGTTGGTTACAACCTGGAAAGGTATTAGCACCCAGATTGTCCGTCGTACTCGACGGGATCCACGCTTGAAAGGTTTGTGTTTTAAAGGGGTAGTGTCAGTGCAATCTGTGTATAAAAGAGCTGGACAAAGATGTACAAGTGTCAGTGTAAAGAAGTGTAAAGTGTGATATGAAAGTGTCAGTGTAAGAACAGGAGTGAAATGCTCATGATCATGAGGCTAAAAGAATGAAGCTGGAAGGAGGGGGAATGTACAGAGACTTTTGTTCGATAACTATTAAGTTATGCCTACGTATCCTCTCGTGCAATGAGGAAGTCAGAACATCGTAGTTCGACCCAAAGAGACTGAAAGGTGAATTGACTTGTGAACTGCTTACTTGTCTATGCTCAAGTGTATGACCTGTCTGGCTCAGGTGCAAACTGTCTTGCATTAGACGGAAGAAGCAAATTCTCGTTTATGAGTGAATGAGATGAGAAAAGAATCCCGAAGACGACGATTATTGTTTGTTTTTGAGTTTTTAGTCTTTTATTGATTTTGAAAGTTTTTCATAAGTTAATGAGCTTAAGCCTAAACCAGTGGGTTAGTAAACTCATCACATCCTCCCTCTGATTAGGGGTAATGAGAATACCTTAAGTGTGAAGTCAAATTCTCACACTTAATCACCTTTGATGCAGGATTAAGATCATTAACCTACTTGTGATTATTTAGATGTTTCTGTTGTTTTTGTTTAGTGTTAAGTAATGAGGTTAAGCCATAATCAAGGATTAAACAGACTCATTACACCATCCTAATAGAAGGATAATAGATGAGAGTGTTTAAGCTGAGGAATGCTCCTCAACTTAATCCATGATTAGGGATTAAACTCATGACTAAACAAAGCCCTTATTAAGTGGATTTTAGTTAATGGTGTGATGAAGAAGTGATTTTTAGGGTTTGTAAGACAACTTGAGGGGGACTTGTCCATTAACACTAGGGTTAGTCCTTCTCAACCAATTAAGGAAGAATTAGAACCCTAATGCAAGGCCCAAGTTACAAGTGTGATGTCTTGATGATTATTATATGAATTGATTAAAGGAGTTAAACACATTAAGGGTTTAACACTTAGGATTAAAGTTATACACTCCATCCTAATAGAAGGATACAGGTATAAGCTTAATCACAAAGCCTTAAAGCCTTTAGGGTTTAGTCCCTAATTATGAGATGAGAAGAGAAGACTCAAAGAGACACAAAGGTAAAACTAAGTGGGGAGACTAATCAAAGCCCTAATCATTGTCATGCTTGGTTGTTCCTAAGGTTTGTGAGGTTTACAAGAGAAGTCTTCAGAGGAACCACCAGGAAGCAGATGAAAGGAGCAAAGAGAAAGCAAAGTAACTTGCTTCATTCAAGAAGTCAAGTCACTTGAGGAAAGAAAGTAAGAAGAAAAAGAATGAGCAAGCTCAATCTCAAACACATAACAAAATGCAGCATGGATGCATAAGAGAGATGAAAAGAAAATGTGAGAAGTGAAGGCAAATTCACTTCTCAAAGTTGCTTACCACCTGAAAAGTTAGTGAAAGAAATGCAATGCAATGCAAAATGAAATGAAATGGCATGATGCAAATCAAAACCAGAAGCACATACATGATGTTAATGATTCTATGAGATGATGCAAACATGAAACAAAGCATGGGGATGATCATACAAACTCATGGATGCAAATGAATTAAGTTAAGAACCATGATCATACATGAAAAGTTATGAAATGCAAATGGCATACAACATGGCAAATGCAAGATGCAATGATCAAACATGCTTTCAATATGTCCTAAGATGTCTAATGAATCAAATGGATGCACAAAAGGCTATGGCAAGACATGGTATGCAAGCAAATGCAAGATGGATGCAAAAGGAAGCTCAAATTAGGGTTTATGATCAATGCATCAAACAAAAACCAAAATCAGAAGCAAACATCAAGATAAAAAATTGAAAAATGCATTCAAAGGATCCCTAAACCTATACTAACTCACTGCCCAAAGGAGAGGTTCCAACTCTTAACCTAATAAAAGTTATGAATTTCCTAAAATTTCTAGGGTTTTTGGGTACCTTAACAAGAAAAATGCCAAACAAATGGAAAATGAAAGATCAAATCATGTCAATTTAATCTCACAAATTACATGCTAAACAAAATGCAATGCAAGAAGAATCAAAGTCCAACTCTCAATGGTTAGGCAGAAATGATTTTTTGAAGGTTGGATCAAAATAATGCCTTGAAATGATTTTAATTCCATGAAAAATTCTCAAAAGACATCAAGATCAAAAAAGAAATTTGGTTTGAGGGTTGGACAATGTTTCTAAATGATTATGAAGGTTTCATGAATTTTTTGGTGATTTTTAAATACCTAAAAGTATTTTTAATTAATTAATTCTCATTAATTAATTAAAAATAAACTTTTAAATGATTTAAAAATATTTTTTAATGCAAAAAATAAAAATAAAAATGTTTTTGGTTTCTGAAATTAAATAAAAGTTTGTATAAAAAATTTCAGAATTTTTGAAAAGGTTTTACTATTTTAAATAAATGTACAAATTAAATGAAATAAAATGAGAATAAAAATGAATTAAAAGAAAAAGTCAGCGCATCCAGTGGCCTGAATTCAAACTGGGGAAGGAGGGAAAGACTTCGCGCATGATCCTAGGGCTGAGATTCAAACTTCCCCAATTAACCTAAACTGACTTAATTAATTTAAATAATTGTGATTAGGGTTTTAATGGAAGATCTGGTGCGTTCATTCACGCGGGAGTCAACCTCAGTCAACCCATCCTACGCTCCTCATTCAAACTGAGCCCTAATCCTCATTAATGCACTAATCACTCTCAGGTGGCCGGAAATGACATCCGGTCATCTTCTCCGGCCACACTCTCCCCTGAGAATCTCAATCTCACTCCCTAGGCATCTAAAACAAAATCTTTTTGCCCAGAATCCATCCTCAAACATCATACAACACGAATCAACAAACAAAATGCATTTATTTTTCGTATCCAAGCTGAATCGAATCAAAAGGGGTTTAGGTAAAAAAAATTCAGGAACAACATACATACTCAATACTCAATCATTTTCGAAACAAAACATATCAGCATGATCAGTGGAACATAGAGAATCATTTAAGAACTTAAAAACATGTTTCTGGAAAAAATGTTCTTGAGCTCACCTGAACTAGAGCTTTGATTTCTGACACTTTCTGGCTGGCCCTTTGATCCAAAATGCTTCTAATGAACCTCCTGAGAAGCTTGCAATGCTTGGTTGAAGTTTAAAAAGGCTGGTTTGTGAGATTGAGCAAGTTCTGTTCAGTGAAGTGAGGAAATCGTGTTTCAGTTTGAGGATGTTTCAGGGATGAATAAGGGCAGGGAAATGATCAGGGGAGTGTGCTGAGTTGATTTGTGAAGTTGGTTTGTGTGTTTGAGGCTTGTGTGATGCGTTTCGAAGGAAGTTGCATAAGAGGTGAGAAAATGAGAATGCTGGCTTGTGGGAGCTTTCAGGCTTAGTTGTGTTATGTGTTGGGTTGCTTTTGGTACACATTTCAATCCTTGATAGGTCAGAGAGTTGTTGTGGAGCAGTGTGATTGGTATGGAGCAAAATGCACAAAGTCAACTTTTTGTGTAAGAGAGGTATGGGCCATTTCTGTCAAGGTACAAAGCATGGCTTGGCTGCAGCTTGAAACAAGGAGAACCATGGAAGATATTTTGAGGCAATGCAGCAAGTGGTTTGTAACTTATGATGAGTTTTGCAAGTTGGTTCTAGTTTGGTTCCTTTGAGATATCTTGCTCCATAAGCCATAAAAATGAGAGATCTCTTGGCCCATTCTGATTTTTAAGTGTTGTGTGATCATGTTGTGAAGTTTAGAAATGCATTTGATGACTAAATTTGCCTTGAGAAGTGAATTTGCAACTTTGCCTCTTTGGTGGAAACTTTGAAATTTTGTGATTTTTGCCAACTTTGACAAACCATAACTTTTGATCCAAAATGAATTAGTTCATGTTCTTGTACTTTTTGAAAAGGGAATGATCCATTCTACAACTTTCATGACCAAAGTTTTTCCATTTGAAGCTTTTTTGAATCAAAAAGTAAGGGTTGAAAAAGTTGCCTAAAATGACAATTTCATTAAAAGTCAAACTTGCCCAAAAAGTCAACTTTGCAAAAGACTTGAAATTCTTCAATTTTGTGAACTTCCAACCTCTTCTATGATCAAATAAAGATCATATACAATCAAAATGATGAAGAACACCCCTTGGTTGGGTCATTGGGGGCCTCAGATGCCCTGATTTTGCACTGACTTGCTTGAAAAGTCAACTCTTGATCAGATGACTTCCCCATGGAATTTCTTCATGAAAATTGATATGCATACTCCTTATACCATATAGAGACCAATAGAAACAAGAATGACCAAAGAAATTGGAGTTATGGCCTCTGAAACCAAAACCCTAATTTTAGGTCATCTGTGTAGTCAAGCCTGGCTCTGCTTCCATACCATTCTCAGTTATTGTGATTCTTTGACATTATTGACTTTGAGAGGATATAATATGATACTTGAACACACATGGACCCATTTGAAGTGATTGATGACCTTTAGGGTGGCTCAAGAAGCTCTTGGATTGCCCAGATCACAAACCCTAGATGCAGATGACTTAGAATCTATGCAGTGAATCAAAAATGTGATATGAGATGCTATGATTAAACTTATGCATATGAAATGATCACAAGCCATGGTGTGAATGGGTGAGGGCAAATTTGGGGTGTTTACAGCTGCCCCTATTCAAACATGAGTTAGCTGTGTAGGATGTAAGCAACGGCTTAACAGGCAAACAAGATAACTTGTGGTTGAATACCCAAGACAGTCCAAAATTTGCACTCACAGAATGAAGAAGAAGAGTGTAAAAGAAAATAAAGTATATTTTAAAGTATGGGCGACGGAGGACGACCGTCGAGCAGAGGACGACTGCTGGGTAAAGAGCAATGACGGGGACGGCCGACATGCTGGAAAGTGCGAAAAATAAAGCAATGACGGGGACGGCCGACATGCTGGGGATAAAAGGGGTCATGATGGGGACGGCCATCAAGATAAAGCTGTAAGATTCTCTGGGGATTAATGAAACATGACGGGGACGGCCATCAAGTTCATAAAGTAAAGTAACCAACGATGGGGACGGCCATCGGGCTAAAAAGAAAAGGGACCACGACGGGGACGGCCCTCGGGTTAAAGAATAAATGAAATAAACAGATGATGAGGTACGGTCATCAAAGGTGAAGGATGATCACCTAGCAGGGGACGGCTGCTCTGTTGGGGATAAGATGAGGGACGGTCATCTAAGGTGGAGGACGACCACCTGGCAGGGTACGGCTGCCAAAAATATCGCGACATAGGACGAATGCCGGATAAAAGGTCAACGATGGGGACGGCCATCAGATGAGCATGATGGAGGATGACCATCAAGAGGTGGAGGACGACCACCTAGCAGGGGACGGCTGCTCTCAAGGTTTATCATGACATAGGACGAATGTCAGATAACCAAAAATCAACAATGGGGACGGCCATTGGATAAACTGATGAAGGACGATCATCAAAAAGGTGAAGGACGATCACCTAGCAGGGGACGGCTGCTAAATATCACGACACAGGACGAATGTCGGATAGAAAATCAACGATGGGGACGGCCATCGGACGAGCATGATGAAGGACGATCATCAAGAGGTGGAGGACGACCACCTAGCAGGGTACGGCTGCTCTCAAAGTTTATCATGACATAGGACGAATGTCAGATAAAAAGAAAATTGCTTTGCTGGCTATCTACTGGGGAATAGTAAACACGGACGGGTGTTTATTTCCAAGAAATAAAAGGTATAAGTGTTTGGATGTTGTGTATAGATTAAAGATGCGGACGAGCATCCTTAGAAATACGATACGGGCGAGTATCGGGTAGAAACAAATACTGATACGTGTTCAGAGAGGATGATACGGACGAGTATCAACTGGTTAACAAGGAACACGGACGAGTGTTGAATCTGAGGGGACTCTTCTGGGGAATAGTAGACACAGACGAGTGTCTATATTCAAGAAGACAAGAGTGTTTGACACAGTGTATGGATTAAAGACGCGGACGAGCATCCCTAAGACTATGATACGGACGAGTATCAGGTAGAAACAAACGCTTGACGCATGCTCTGAGATGATGGTACGGACGAGTACCAACTGGTTAACAAAGAACACGGACGAGTGTCGAATCTGCGGGGATATTAATGGTGTATACAAGATACGGACGAGTATCTGTATAAGTAAAATAAGTATGAGTGGTGTATATTTGAGTGTTCAACCTGCTGGAGAGAGTGACACGGACGAGTGTCAAAAGGAGAAGAGTATATTATAAACAAGTATCTGATATACAACGTGCTTATGTTACTGTGCTGGAAAATGACATGGACGGATGTCAAGGAAATGTATATATGTGAGTGCAGAGAGGATGTCTTTGGCTTTCTGCTGGGGATATGACACGGACGGGTGCCACAAGGAGTATATACTGGAGTTTGTGAATGTGAGGCAACTGCTTTTGCTGGGGAATCTGGGATGTATTCTGTATATTGCTGATGGATTATTATTATTCACAAGTGTTTGATTCGGACCATGGCTTATGATTATGCTACATGTTTGATTTTTGCCGTAATGCTCTGTATTAAACGGAATGCTACGCTTTGTGGGGCGAATATGATGCGAATGCCATGATTATACAAAGATACCGATCCGGGATTCGGATCCCATTGCTGTGAAGATCTCTGGTCGATCTGTTTGAAGTGAACATCCCAGCTGGGGATGAGATCATTGGTAGATCTGGTGAGATGTATTTGCTTGGGGAGATAAGTCACATATAGACCCATCCTTGGTAATGAGGGGACCCAGCTGGGGTTTGTAGAAGCTTTCGTCACTCTGTTGTGATTCCTTCGTGCGCTGCTCTTCCGGATAGAGGCTGAAACTTTGTGGGGAAATGGTTCCCTGGCTTTTGCACTTGATTGAGGAAGAATGATTGGCAACTCGGCTGGGAGAAACAACAAGTGGCAACTCAGCTGGGGAGAAAACACCTTGAGTGCTAAGACTGAGTGAGTATTGATTTGCCAGCTTGCTGGGGTGAAGCTTACATGCCCCATGTTGCGCTTTGGATACCTGCAATCCTGCAAAACAGAGAAACGCACAAGTGATCCCGAGGTATCCCTTACCGGATTCCGTCATAGGAGTTAGACACTTCTGAGAGTGAGCATATTTCCTGCAAGCACGTAACTTTTATTTTTGAAGATAAGCATCTGTATTCATGCAATTAGTTTTTTCTTGAAGACATCAGACATTTTTGCAAATAAAATGAAGTGTACGAGGTGAAACTTGACTGAAAATCTGTTTTTATTAATTCATATGCCCTGAATTGGCAAGATACAGTCAAAGAAACATATCTCCTGAAATGAGGAGATTGTTACAAATTGAGAAACAAAAGATGTTGGCAATGTCGACGACGCTTCAAGGAGCTTCCTCCTTTGCTATGACTCGTATGACTTTTGACGTTCTTCTCGTCTTGCTTTCTGAAGAAGGCTGATTCTGAAAGAAGCTTGATCCTTCTGAAGCTTAACCGGTTGTAAGTGATACAGACGAATTTAGAGTGCAGTTGTTCGCTTATTCCCTTATTTTGCATGGATCGCCCTTTCGGGTTTTCAATCCATCGGGATACCCATTTTTGCCTGAGTTGTCCGATGCGGCTTTTCAACTCAGCGGGTGTACAACAATTTTTTTTATTAATTTCCCTTATTTTTGCCCAAGTCTTTTATTCTGTTTTTGACTTGCCGGGATGCCCTATTTTTGCCTGGACTTACATTCTGTTTTTATGTCCAGCGGGTCATTTTTACGCGAAGTATTTTTTAACTGCATCTGAATTCACAGGGGACGGGAAATCTTCACCATCCATGGTGCTGAGCATGAGTGCTCCACCAGAGAAAACTTTCTTTACCACGAATGGTCCTTCATAGTTTGGAGTCCATTTTCCCCTGTGGTCTGTATGAGGAGGGAGGATTCTTTTCAACACAAGATCTCCTACTTGGTACTCTCGGTGCCTGACTTTCTGATCGAAGGCTCTCTTCATTCTTTTCTGATACAACTGCCCATGACAGATTGCATCCAATCTTTTCTCTTCAATCAGACTCAGTTGTTCGTATCGGGATCGAACCCACTCTGCTTCGTTCAGCTTAAAATCCATCAGTACCCGTAGGGAGGGTAATTCAACTTCAACCGGTAGGACTGCTTCCATACCATACACAAGCTGATACGGTGTTGCCCCAGTGGATGTTCTGATTGATGTGCGGTACCCATGCAAGGAAAATGGTAACATTTCATGCCAGTCTTTGTAGGTGACTACCATCTTCTGCACAATCTTCTTGATATTCTTATTAGCTGCCTCAACAACGCCATTCATCTTTGGCCTGTAAGGAGAAGAATTGTGGTGTTGGATCTTGAAGTCCCGGCATAGCTCAGCCATCATTTTGTTGTTTAAGTTGGAACCATTATCAGTAATGATTCGCTCGGGAACTCCGTACCGACAGATGATATCTCTCTTTAGGAATCGGGCTACCACTTGTCTTGTAACATTGGCATAGGAAGCTGCTTCGACCCACTTGGTGAAATAGTCAATGGCAACCAGGATGAATCTGTGGCCGTTTGAAGCAGTCGGTTCAATCTTGCCAATCATATCAATGCCCCACATGGCAAAGGTCCAGGGTGAAGACATTACATTCAAAGGATTGGGAGGCACGTGCACCTTATCCGCATAAATCTGGCATTTATGGCATTTCCTAGCATACGCACAACAATCGGCATCCATTGTGATCCAGTAATAACCTGATCTTAGCAATTTCTTGGCCATGGCATGCCCTCCTGCATGGGTACCAAAGGATCCTTCGTGCACCTCGTGCATCAACAAGTCTGCTTCTGTTCTATCAACGCATCTGAGGAGTACCATATCAAAGTTTCTCTTGTACAAAGAACCATCAGTGTTCAGAAAAAAACTACCAGCAAGCCTTCTCAAAGTCTTCTTATCATTGGAAGATGCCCCAGGTGGGTATGTTTGATCCTCCAAGAAACACTTAATGTCATGGAACCAAGGCTTATCATCCTTAACAACATCTGCTGTGAACACATATGCCGGTCTGTCAAGTCTGGACACTGAAATCTGCGGTACAAAGTTGGCAGCCTGAACATTGATCATTGATGAAATGGTAGCCAGAGCATCTGCAAACTGGTTCTCGTCCCGAGGGATATACTCAAGCTTGACCGTTGTGAAGAACGTCAATAACCTCCTTGTATAATCCCTGTAAGGTATCAGATGATCCTGGTGTGTGTACCATTTACCATTGGTTTGATTAACTACCAGAGCTGAATCTCCAAATACAGTCAAGGTCTTGATCCTGAGGTCAATGGCTTCCTCAAGACCCATAATGCAAGCTTCGTATTCAGCTTCGTTGTTAGTGCAGTTGAAAGTGAGCTTTGCCGAGAAAGGCATGTGAACTCCTTTAGGTGTAATGAGTATTGCACCAACACCACAACCATTCATGTTAACAGCCCCATCAAACATCATAGTCCATTCTTCTTCCGGGTCAGGCCCTTCAGTGTGAATAGGCTCTTCATGATCTTTCGCTTTTATGAACATGATGTCTTCATCAGGGAAGTCAAATCTCATAGGCTGGTAATCATCAATAGGTTGCTCAGCAAGATATTCAGACAATACACTGCCCTTGATGGCTTTCTGAGATGTGTACTGAATGTCATATTCTGTGAGAATCATTTGCCATCTTGCAACCCGTCCGGTAAGAGCTGGCTTCTCGAAAATGTACTTAACTGGGTCCATCTTGGAGATCAATAAAGTAGTGTGGGTCAGCATATACTGTCTCAGTCGGCGAGCAGCCCACGCTAAAGCACAGCAAGTTTTCTCAAGCAGTGAATAACGTTGTTCACAGTCGGCAAACTTTTTGCTCAGGTAGTATATTGCATACTCTTTTCGACCAGACTCGTCATGCTGGCCCAGCACACACCCCATTGACTCCTCTAATACTGTCAAGTACATTATCAGAGGTCTTCCTTCAACTGGAGGCATAAGGATTGGTGGTTCTTGCAAGTATTCTTTGATTTTGTCAAAAGCCCTCTGGCAGTCTTCATTCCACCTGACTGTCTGTTCTTTTCTTAACAGCTTGAACAAGGGTTCACAGGTTGCTGTAAGGTGAGATATGAACCTTGAGATGTAGTTCAATCTACCTAAAAACCCTCGAACTTCTTTTTCAGACTTTGGTGCAGGCATTTCTTGAATGGCTCTGACTTTATCAGGGTCAACCTCAATCCCTTTCTCGCTTACAATAAAACCCAGCAGCTTACCAGATCGCACCCCGAATGTGCATTTGTTGGGGTTCAACTTCAGTTGGTATTTCCTCAGACGTTTGAATAACTTCAGCAGATTTACCAGGTGGTCTTCTTCTGTAAGGGACTTGGCAATCATGTCATCCACATAACACTCGATTTCTTTATGGATCATATCGTGGAATAATGTCACCATAGCCCGTTGATATGTTGCACCAGCGTTCTTCAATCCGAATGGCATCACCTTGTAACAGAACGTGCCCCAGGGTGTGATGAAGGTTGTCTTCTCCATGTCTTCATGTGACATTTTGATCTGGTTGTATCCTGAAAATCCGTCCATGAAGGAGAATACCGAGAACTGAGCCGTATTATCCATCAATACATCAATGTGAGGTAAAGGGAAGTCATCTTTCGGGCTGGCTCTGTTCAGGTCCCGGTAGTCAACACACATCCTCACTTTGCCGTCTTTCTTAGGCACAGGTACTATATTAGCAACCCACGGTGGATATCTAGTTACAGCAAGGAACCCGGCGTCCCACTGCTTTTGTACCTCTTCTTTGATCTTCATTGCCATATCTGGGCGAGTACGGCGCAGTTTCTGTTTAACCGGTGGACAATCTTGTCTTAAAGGCAGCTTATGCATGACGATATCGGTGTCCAACCCTGGCATGTCTTGGTAAGACCAAGCAAACACATCCACATATTCTTGAAGCAGGTCAATCAGTTGTTTCTTCACTGAGTTTTGTAAGCAGGCCCCGATCTTAACCTCTTTCACGTCTTCATCTGTACCAAGATTAATCGTTTCTACCTCCTGATGAGGAGTGATAACCTTTTCCTCTTGTCTCAATAACCTGGCTAGCTCTTCAGGAAGCTCGTAATCTTCTTCAACCCCTTCATCAGTTTGATTGATTGGATTGTCAAAGTCATACGAAGTCATAGCCGTGTGGTTGTCGGTGCGGTCTGGAAGGCACTCTCTGCAAGGGTTCAGTTTGTTCATTTTAGTGATTGATTTTAATCTTGTTTAGAAAAGTGAAATAAAGTTGTCATTTTGAAAACATTGCCATTTATTTTTTGTACAAAAAGAAAAATGGAAAAACAGTGAGCGGAAAAGAAAGACTCATTTGCAAAAGATGTCTGATATTTCATTGATTAATCTTGTTGCACAAAAATTACAGATGGCCCGATTACAAAATGAGTCTTGTCATCTTGGGCAAGATGCAAGACTTGATGCATGCTTAAAATATACAGGAAATAATAATTACTCTGCAGGAGTAACTCTTATAATTTCCTGGGAAGACCAGTTTGAGATACGGCTCCCCGGAATCCTTGGACGTATCCAGCTCTCCAGGTCGCGCTCATCTTCCGACTCATCTTCCAAGTTGTTGACAGCATTAGGGGTGAGCATCCCCCCACTAACAAAGTTGGGCTTCTTAGCAGCCTCTGATTGATCTTGTTGAGTTGGTTTGTAACCCAACCCAAATCTATCCTCTTTCTTCTCCACAGGCAACAGTTTGCCCCAGCCTTGAGCATTCCCTTCCTCAACAACCTTCCTGGCTTGCTGGTAGGATGTCATGGAAGTCCCAAGTACAGCAGATGTTTCATTAACATTCAGGGCCTCAAACCCTTGACTCATCGTTTCGTGGATCTCCCCATCCATCTCAATGTATTTGTATGTAGCCAGATGGCTAACAAAAATATTCTCCTCTCCACAAATAGTAACGACTTGGCCCTCCCACTCGAATTTTAACTTCTGGTGAAGGGTAGACGTAACTGCGCCAGCGGCATGAATCCATGGTCTACCCAACAAACAGCTGTAGGCAGGCTGAATGTCCATCACGTAGAAGGTCGTTTTGAAAGTTTGTGGGCCAATCGTTACAGGCAACTCAATTTCTCCCAGAACTGATCTCTTAGAACCGTCAAAGGCTCTCACTACCAAGTTACTGGGGCGTAATGCCAATCCTTCATATTCCAGCTTTACAAGGGCCTTTTTGGGTAAGACATTGAGGGATGATCCTGTGTCTACCAGCACATGTGAAAGAACTAAACCCTTACACTCCATGGTAATGTGCAAAGCCTTGTTGTGATTGCGGCCTTCTGTAGTCAAATCAGTGTTGGTAAATCCTAGTCCATTACTAGCATTAACATTTCCAACCACAGCTTCCAACTGATTGACCGTGATCTCTTCTGGCACATAAGCTGCGTGCAAGACTTTTAGTAGTGCGTTCCGATGAGCCTCGGAGCACATAAGCAATGATAGAATGGAGATCTTGGAAGGCGTCTGGTGAAGCTGGTCCACTATCTTGTAATCACTTTTCTTGATGATTCTCATGAATTCATCAACTTCTTGATCAAAAGGTGTTTTCAAATCTTCTTTAACAATTTTCTCTTCTTGCACCATGCTCTTCCCTTTTGCTTTGGCAGCAGCTTCTGCTTCAGCAGTGGGTCTTTGAATTTGCGGGGCAAAGAGACGTCCGCTTCGAGTGAAGCCTCCGCCTCCCCCCACATTGTCTATTTATGGTGAAGAAGTTGATGATTCGAGAGTGATTTTCTGTCCTTCGCAGTATAGATCAGAGCCGTAATGCCAAGGGATGGCATTACTGCTTTCATAAGGTACTGGCCCAAGCACTGTGATAGTGACTGGACTGATGGCAGCTGCAGAAGGGACCATGATAGTCTGTGGATCATAGTATATTGTGACTGGTGCTCTGATAGGGGTGGCATTTTGTGAGTTATAGGCAGAATCATTGGCAGGATCATAATAAATTGTAACTGTTGAGACGCTTTCATTGTTTGCTGCTGATGTTGTAGGAGACATTGTTGGAAGGATGGGTGTTGTTGTTGTAGGAGACTCTGAATGAAGGGGTGTTGAAGTTGTAGAAGGGATGTTTGTTGATATCTGGTCCGTTGAAGTAACAGATGAAGCATTTGTTGATGAGATTGAAGAGTTGTTTGGAACAATGGTTGTTGCAGTTGTAGGAGACTCAGAAATTGTTGTTAAGGAGATTGCTGGATTGGTAGGAATTGATGTTGTGATCTGAAGCAGGCCACTCTGGATGAGACCATCTATGCCATCCCTCAAGTTATCACACCCATTCACTGAAATGTTGCAATAAGCACATCCTAGCTCACATCCCGGGAACATTTGACATTCAAGGAGTTGAGCTTTAATCTCTACCAAGGGTGTCCGAATCTGACCCACACTGGTTATCAAGTAAGACGGCTTATCTTCTTCAATAGCATTGATTTTGGGTCCTCCATGGTGTGGCATAGGGTTCTTGTTAACATTTGGTGGTGGTGAAAAGTTTAGAGCTTTGGAGTCTACCAGGTCTTGCACTTTCATGTGCAAAGCTCTGCACTTCTCTGTACTGTGGCCAGGTGCATTCGAGTGAAAGGCACATATGGCGCTGGCGTCATAATTTTTGGGTAGACTGGCAGGATCTGGAGGTGCCAATGTCCTTAGCTCAACCAGGTTGAGTTTCAGGATTTGTGGCAGTAATGTGGCATAGGGCATAGGGATCGGATCGATCACCCTATTGGCCTGAGAAGGTCTCTGTTGATATGGTATTTGCTGATTGTTGTTGCTGGTGTTGTTGTTGTTATAATTTCTCTGAGGAGGATACTGAGTTTGTTACTGGTAATTTTGTTGTTGTGGTTGATAAGTTGGTTGAGGATGAATTGGAGCGGGAATGGTGACTGCTGCCACAGACCTATGAACATATTGGGGTCTGCCCCTACTGGTATGGATAGCATTGGTCTCGCCAGTTCTTCTTGGGCCCACAAAAGGCTTTCTTGTGTTGCTGGATGAGCTGGCACCGTTGTCAGAAATCTTACCCATCTTTAATAGGCTCTCAATTCTTTTCCCAGCTATAACGACATCTACAAAGCTGGTAGAAGAAAAGGCAGATAGCCTATCAATGTATGTCCCTTGGAGGGTGTTCATAAACATATCAGCCATCTCCCTCTCTGACATGGGTGGCTGGACAGCAGCAGCAAGCTGTCTCCACCTCTGAGCGTACTCCCGGAAGCTTTCCCTGGATGATTGTGACATTCCCATCAGGAGGGTCCTGTTGGGAGCCATATCCAAGTTGTACTGGTATTGTCTAATAAAGGCCTCAGCCAGGTCCTTCCAACACCTGATGGTCGCTCTAGTCAGATGAGAGTACCATTCCCTTGAAGCTCCTGTTAAGATATCTTCAAAATAAAACATCCATAGCTTTTCGTCCATGGTATATGCCTTCAGCCTCCCCAGAAAGGATTGCAAGTGGGTCCGTGGACAGGAGGTTCCGTTGTACTTTTCAAAGCACGGAGGTTTAAATTTGTGGGGAATCCTGACCCCGTCCACTAAGCCCATGTCCATAACATCAAAGCCCAAAGAATTCTGGGACTCCAGGGATCTCAGTTTCTCAACAATCTCATTTAGCCTTCTGTCATAGGCTTCCTCCCCAGCTCCCATCACTGTGAACTGATCTTCCTGGGGGTCTTCTTGCAGCACTCTACCTGCAGTGGCATTCCCTTGCACATTAACAGGGATGTTGATCTCTGGATGGAGGTGGGGTCCATAGACTGGAGGATTAACATGGGGTTGAACTCTCTCATTGTTGCTTGTCCCAGCAGTCCCTAGATGGGGGTCTTCCTGATTCTGCCTTTCTACCAGTGCTCTTAATCTCTCTTGGCTTTGAGCCATATTATTCATCACCTCCATAAATTGTGTCATCTGATTCCTCATTTCCAATCTCTCATTGGCCATTTGAGTCCTGACCTCTGTAAGGTCCTGCTGTACTTGGTCCATTTGTATACCCGGAAGGTTGTTGCGGGTGGGATATCTGTGTGGGCGGTTGAGTGGAAACACCCGACGTCGAGCAATAGTTCCTGAAGTCACAACAGAGTTAGTAACAATAAAACAAAAACCTACAAAACAAAACAAAAGGTTAGTATGCAATGCAGTATGCTTATTTGTTTCCAAGGTATCCGGCTTGGCACTTGGTTTTGACCTTTCCAGACCCTTGAGGAAGATGCTTGTGCTGTTGCTTGAAAGAAACTCAGATCGAATAAACTGATACATATATTACAAAAAGTAAATGATACATAGTTTGTTTCTTACAAATCATGCCCTCTGAGGGGTCAAAATACAACATAAGAAAATAAAAGTACATGGAATGAAAGCAACAACAAGCAAAAGTCAGACACCAAGACCAAACTCATCCTCCTGAACTTCCTTTAGAAGTGCTTCAGTCACAGGATCAGCCGGACGCTCCGTAAGGTTCCTGATAAGGAGATTCCTGGTAGTAACAGCTGCAGTTAGCTTCTTGTGTTGACTCTGGTCCTTTGACCTTTTCACACCAGCTCTGATCTTCAACTCTGAGATCTCTCTCTGGGCTGCCAGCAGGGCTTCCTGCTGCTCCTTTGCACTAGCCTCCAACTGCTCAATCTTGTCCTGAGTTCTCTTATCCTCCTGAGTGCGAGCTTCGGTGATCCTGACCCACCTAGCTTGACTCTCCTTCAGATACAAATCAGTCCTGGCCTTTTGGAACTGAGCCTCCTTGCAAGCATTCTTCAAAATCTGTTCTCCAGCCCTTGACTTCTTGATGTAATCTTCTGACTTTTCAATCCTGGCTAGATGCTCCACCTTTAGCTTTTCCAACCTTTCAATGTCCAACCGACCATCACTCCTCTCCCAGAGGGTCTTCTGTAGTGCCTGAGTCAGATTCTCATTTCTCTCTTTCAATTTCTCAAACTCCTCTAAGCTGACAGTAGCTGGAGGTGGTGCTGTGGATGGTCCAGGCACATCTTCAATAATGAAGGGCATCCCAGAAATTTGAGCCTTGGCATGAGACCACTCATAGTACTGAGCTGAGGCCACATTGTTGCATCTCCCAAGGATGGTTACCCCTTTAGTCTGGACATTGTCCCAAGCCCAGGATGCTTTCCTGACAATAGCCAGATTAGGCTTGTTCTCATAATAAAGGGTCTCAGCTAGATCTTGTGCTCTAGGAGGGTGGACTAATGCATAGCCCAGTTGTCTTTTGAATAGCAAAGGGTTGTAGTTGATGCAACCCTTCACTCCTATCAGAGGCACATTGGGAAATTGCCCACAACTAGTAATGATGTCTCTGCCCTTGGTGCTCTGAGTGCACCACCTGATATCATCTGAGGTTAGAGCAACAAGTCTCCTAGCCCAGTTTTTCTGCTGGTGAGGGTTCAAGAATGCATCAGTCTTTGGCAAATGTTTGAGCAGCCAAGTATGGAACAAAGGAGCACAGCATCTCACCAGTCTTCCCCTTTGCTTTTCATTCCTTTGGTGAACAGAGTAGTAGAAATCCCCCAGTAAGGTGGGCACTGGATTCCTCAGGATGAAAAGATGGATTGCATTCTTGCTAATGAACTTAGGCTCATCTGCAAACAATATGACCCCATATATGCTAAGGGCCAATAATGCACAGACTGCCTTCCACTCCCCCATGGAGGCTTTCAGAATAGCCTGAGAGGTCAAGAAATCCAAGTGAAGACCAGAGACTCCAGCCTTGGCAGTCATGTTCTGCCCAATCAGGTAAGGTTCCAGATACAATGCCTTTGCCACTTCTTCATTACTTGGAAAAGCCATCTCAGGGTTGAAGGGGACTCCACCCCTGATGGGTATACCAACCAATGATGAATACTCCTCTAATAAAGGTCCCAACTGAAAATTCTGGAAGGTGAAGCACCTCAGAGGGGGATCATAGAACTGCAAGCAAGTATGAATCAAGCTCCTCTGTGAAGGGTCCAAATCCATAACCACATCAAGGATTCCTCCATAATGTTCTCTGAAAAGTGGTATATGGTCTGGAGTAATCAGGGTCTGAATCTTCCTGATGCTAGCCAACTCAAGCTCAAAGAAATGATAAGAGATGTTACTCTTCTTGGGTGCCATGTTGCTGAAGAAGAACTGAGACAGATGCTGATGATGGAGAATAATACTGATGATGGGCCACTGACAGGCTGAAACTGGTGATGCAGGTGACTGAAGCAGGTAGCTGACAGCTGGAGTAGATACTGATGAAGATAGGTCTATGCTGATGAAAGAGGTCAAAACCAAGCCAAAATATATTATGGATACCCTGAAAAACAAATAAACACATGTTAAAATGATGCAATGATGATGTATGCAAATGATATGCAAGGGTCTGTGACTGAGCTGGATCTGATTAACTGCCTTGATATAGGTCCATGTATGTTCAAGAAATCCAGATGGAGGTTCATAAGTCCAGTAACCAAGGTGGGGGACTCAAATAAAGAGTCACATGTCCAGGGTTAAAAATCACAAGAACTGTTCCAAAATGGAGTACTCTTAATCAAAACAAAGTAACAGGGTATGCTGAGGTCAAGGGTACCTGCAAACCTGTAAACAGCCCAACCCCCTCACAGGTGATGTTCTAAAACAAGGATCCTCAGACTTGGATCAGTTATGAGAAGTGTAAACACTTCTAACCTGGAGGTACAGTGTTTACACTGACCATAAAAGATCCTCCTCTAATTCACCTCAGTTTCTGAAGGTCAATACTAAAGGTCATCCAGACTTAGCAGGCTTCCCAGATAGCCCTAGCACTACAGGAAATCTGCAGCACAGAGTTCTCAAGAAGAAACCCATATCTGAACCGTGTTTCATATTCCCGCACCAGACCGAAATGGAATGGGAAAGAACATGAACCACTCTAGCCTAGGTGTCACTCAGGTCCCAGGTGTAGGACCTCAACTCTCAATAGAACACCCACCCACCAAAGCAACAAAACAGATCCAGCCAGCACAGTATGACAGTATGATATATGTAAAGCTATAAAGAAAGCAATAAAACAACTGTACATAAAGCAATAAACAAAACAAAATATACAAACACAGATAGCACATAACACCCCAGTAAACACAAATCAAACAAGCGCTAGGAGGAACCCACAAAAAGAACCAGAAGCCCTGGTTACAGTATAAGGGTCCCCAGCAGAGTCGCCAAGCTGTCGCTCCCGCTAAATGAAGCCGGGTCAAATAGGGTACAGACGCGAACGGTCGGCGAAAAGAGATGCGAGAACACACAGTAGTGAACTCACAGGGAATGAAAAGAGTCGCCAGCTAGGCATTTTTATCCCGGAGGAAAGGCAATGCTGCATAGACCTAGAAGGATATGGATAAGACGGTTGCGAACCAGAGAGACTGAGAAAGGGGGTTGGTTACAACCTGGGAAGGTATTAGCACCCAGATTGTCCGTCGTACTCGACGGGATCCACGCTTGAAAGGTTTGTGTTTTAAAGGGGTAGTGTCAGTGCAATCTGTGTATAAAAGAGCTGGACAAAGATGTACAAGTGTCAGTGTAAAGAAGTGTAAAGTGTGATATGAAAGTGTCAGTGTAAGAACAGGAGTGAAATGCTCATGATCATGAGGCTAAAAGAATGAAGCTGGAAGGAGGGGGAATGTACAGAGACTTTTGTTCGATAACTGTTAAGTTATGCCTACGTATCCTCTCGTGCAATGAGGAAGTCAGAACACCGTAGTTCGACCCAAAGAGACTGAAAGGTGAATTGACTTGTGAACTGCTTACTTGTCTATGCTCAAGTGTATGACCTGTCTGGCTCAGGTGCAAACTGTCTTGCATTAGACGGAAGAAGCAAATTCTCGTTTATGAGTGAATGAGATGAGAAAAGAATCCCGAAGGAGACGATTATTGTTTGTTTTTGAGTTTTCAGTCTTTTATTGCTTTTGAAAGTTTGTCATAAGTTAATGAGCTTAAGCCTAAACCAATGGGTTAGTAAACTCATCACATCCTCCCTCTGATTAGGGGTAATGAGAATACCTTAAGTGTGAAGTCAGATTCTCACACTTAATCACCTTTGATGCAGGATTAAGATCATTAACCTACTTGTGATTATTTAGATGTTTCTGTTGTTTTTGTTTAGTGTTAAGTAATGAGGTTAAGCCATAATCAAGGATTAAACAGACTCATTACACCATCCTAATAGAAGGATAATAGATGAGAGTGTTTAAGCTGAGGAATGCTCCTCAACTTAATCCATGATTAGGGATTAAACTCATGACTAAACAAAGCCCTTATTAAGTGGATTTTAGTTAATGGTATGATGAAGAAGTGATTTTTAGGGTTTGTAAGACAACTTGAGGGGGACTTGTCCATTAACACTAGGGTTAGTCCTTCTCAACCAATTAAGGAAGAATTAGAACCCTAATGCAAGGCCCAAGTTACAAGTGTGATGTCTTGATGATTATTATGTGAATTGATTAAAGGAGTTAAACACATTAAGGTTTTAACACTTAGGATTAAAGTTATACACTCCATCCTAATAGAAGGATACAGGTATAAGCTTAATCACAAAGCCTTAAAGCCTTTAGGGTTTAGTCCCTAATTATGAGATGACAAGAGAAGACTCAAAGAGACACAAAGGTAAAACTAAGTGGGGAGACTAATCAAAGCCCTAATCATTGTCATGCTTGGTTGTTCCTAAGGTTTGTGAGGTTTACAAGAGAAGTCTTCAGAGGAACCACCAGGAAGCAGATGAAAGGAGCAAAGAGAAAGCAAAGTAACTTGCTTCATTCAAGAAGTCAAGTAACTTGAGGAAAGAAAGTAAGAAGAAAAAGAATGAGCAAGCTCAATCTCAAACACATAACAAAATGCAGCATGGATGCATAAGAGAGATGAAAAGAAAATGTGAGAAGTGAAGGCAAATTCACTTCTCAAAGTTGCTTACCACCTGAAAAGTTAGTGAAAGAAATGCAATGCAATGCAAAATGAAATGAAATGGCATGATGCAAATCAAAACCAGAAGCACATACATGATGTTAATGATGCTATGAGATGATGCAAACATGAAACAAAGCATGGGGATGATCATACAAACTCATGGATGCAAATGAAGTAAGTTAAGAACCATGATCATACATGAAAAGTTATGAAATGCAAATGGCATACAACATGGCAAATTCAAGATGCAATGATCAAACATGCTTTCAATATGTCCTAAGATGTCTAATGAATCAAATGGATGCACAAAATGCTATGGCAAGACATGGTATGCAAGCAAATGCAAGATGGATGCAAAAGGAAGCTCAAATTAGGGTTTATGATCAATGCATCAAACAAAAACCAAAATCAGAAGCAAACATCAAGATAAAAAATTGAAAAATGCATTCAAAGGATCCCTAAACCTATACTAACTCACTGCCCAAAGGAGAGGTTCCAACTCTTAACCTAATAAAAGTTATGAATTTCCTAAAATTTCTAGGGTTTTTGGGTACCTTAACAAGAAAAATGCCAAACAAATGGAAAATGAAAGATCAAATCATGCCAATTTAATCTCACAAATTACATGCTAAACAAAATGCAATGCAAGAAGAATCAAAGTCCAACTCTCAATGGTTAGGCAGAAATGATTTTTTGAAGGTTGGATCAAAATAATGCCTTGAAATGATTTTAATTCCATGAAAAATTCTCAAAAGACATCAAGATCAAAAAAGAAATTTGGTTTGAGGGTTGGACAATGTTTCTAAATGATTATGAAGGTTTCATGAATTTTTTGGTGATTTTTAAATACCTAAAAGTATTTTTAATTAATTAATTCTCATTAATTAATTAAAAATAAACTTTTAAATGATTTAAAAATATTTTTTAATGCAAAAAATAAAAATAAAAATGTTTTTGGTTTCTGAAATTAAATAAAAGTTTGTATAAAAAATTTCAGAATTTTTGAAAAGGTTTTACTATTTTAAATAAATGTACAAATTAAATGAAATAAAATGAGAATAAAAATGAATTAAAAGAAAAAGTCAGCGCATCCAGTGGCCTGAATTCAAACTGGGGAAGGAGGGAAAGACTTCGCGCGTGATCCTAGGGCTGAGATTCAAACTTCCCCAATTAACCTAAACTGACTTAATTAATTTAAATAATTGTGATTAGGGTTTTAATGGAAGATCTGGTGCGTTCATTCACGCGGGAGTCAACCTCAGTCAACCCATCCTACGCTCCTCATTCAAACTGAGCCTTAATCCTCATTAATGCACTAATCACTCTCAGGTGGCCGGAAATGACCTCCGGTCATCTTCTCCGGCCACACTCTCCCCTGAGAATCTCAATCTCACTCCCTAGGCATCTAAAACAAAATCTTTTTGCCCATAATCCATCCCCAAACATCATATAACACGAATCAACAAACAAAATGCATTTATTTTTCGTATCCAAGTTGAATCGAATCAAAAGGGGTTTAGGTCAAAAAATTTCAGGAACAACATACATACTCAATACTCAATCATTTTCGAAACAAAACATATCAGCATGATCAGTGGAACATAGAGAATCATTTAAGAACTTAAAAACATGTTTCTGGAAAAAATGTTCTTGAGCTCACCTGAATTGGAGCTTTGATTTCTGACACTTTTTGGCTAGCCCTTTGATCCAAAATGCTTCTAATGAACCTCCTGAGAAGCTTGCAATGCTTGGTTGGAGTTTAAAAAGGCTGGTTTGTGAGATTGAGCAAGTTCTGTTCAGTGAAGTGAGGAAATCGTGTTTCAGTTTGAGGATGTTTCATGGATGAATGAGGGCAGGGAAATGATCAGGGGAGTGTGCTGAGTTGATTTGTGAAGTTGGTTTGTGTGTTTGAGGCTTGTGTGATGTGTTTCGAAGGAAGTTGCATAAGAGGTGAGAAAATGAGAATGCTGGCTTATGGGAGCTTTCAGGCTTAGTTGTGTTATGTGTTGGGTTGCTTTTGGTACACATTTCAATCCTTGATAGGTCAGAGAGTTGTTGTGGAGCAGTGTGATTGGTATGGAGCAAAATGCACAAAGTCAACTTTTTGTGTAAGAGAGGTATGGGCCATTTCTGTCAAGGTACAAAGCATGGCTTGGCTGCAGCTTGAAACAAGGAGAACCATGGAAGAGATTTTGAGGCAATGCAACAAGTGGTTTGTAACTTATGATGAGTTTTGCAAGTTGGTTCTAGTTTGGTTCCTTTGAGATATCTTGCTCCATAAGCCATAAAAATGAGAGATCTCTTGGCCCATTCTGATTTTTAAGTGTTGTGTGATCATGTTGTGAAGTTTAGAAATGCATTTGATGACTAAATTTGCCTTGAGAAGTGAATTTGCAACTTTGCCTCTTTGGTGGAAACTTTGAAATTTTGTGATTTTTGCCAACTTTGACAAACCATAACTTTTGATCCAAAATGAATTAGGTCATGTTCTTGTACTTTTTGAAAAGGGAATGATCCATTCTACAACTTTCATGACCAAAGTTTTTCCATTTGAAGCTTTTTTGAATCAAAAAGTAAGGGTTGAAAAAATTGCCTAAAATGACAATTTCATTAAAAGTCAAACTTGCCCAAAAAGTCAACTTTGCAAAAGACTTGAAATTCTTCAATTTTGTGAACTTCCAACCTCTTCTATGATCAAATAAAGATCATATACAATCAAAATGATGAAGAACACCCCTTGGTTGGGTCATTGGGGGCCTCAGATGCCCTGATTTTGCACTGACTTGCTTGAAAAGTCAACTCTTGATCAGATGACTTTCCCATGGAATTTCTTCATGAAAATTGATATGCATACTCCCTATACCATATAGAGACCAATAGAAACAATAATGACCAAAAAAATTGGAGTTATGGCCTCTGAAACCAAAACCCTAATTTTAGGTCATCTGTGCAGTCAAGCCTGGCTCTGATTCCATACCATTCTCAGTTCTTGTGATTCTTTGACATTCTTGACTTTGAGAGGATATAATATGATACTTGAACACACATGGACCCCTTTGAAGTGATTTATGACCTTTAGGGTGGCTCAAGAAGCTCTTGGATTGCCCAGATCACAAACCCTAGATGCAGATGACTTAGAATCTATGCAGTGAATCAAAAATGTGATATGAGATGCTATGATTAAACTTATGCATATGAAATGATCACAAGCCATGGTGTGAATGGGTGAGGGCAAATTTGGGGTGTTTACAACAGTGATGCACAAGTCTAAAGATGTTCCTATCAATGTCATTGAATAAAGCATTTAAGGCCTTGGAGTTGCCAAGTGCTGAATCTTCTTCCTCCTTACTCCATTCTTCTTCAGGTTTCAACACTTTTGCTCCATCTTTGGTGTCTTGGACAGGATGTTCCCATCCATTGTTGACTGCTTTCCAGGCCCTATTGTCAAGTGATCTTAAGAATTCAATCATTCTTGGCTTCCAGTAGTCATAATTAGATCCATCCAGTATAGGTGATCTATTTACTGATCCTATATCTCTGTCCATGTTTCCAGAATTTGTATTCCCTAGATCTCACCCAGAATAAACAGGGAGGGTGCCTGCTCTGATGCCAATTGAAATTCTGTGATCAGGTATGAGATGTCGAATGAGATGTTCCAACACTTGACAAATTTAACCAAAACTTAAAGTGCAGGAAAATTAAACAACACAGTAATTTGTTAACCCAGTTCAGTGTATAACCACACTTACATTTGGAGGCTACCAAGCCAGGAGGAAATCCACTATAAGTAATATTAATTCTAGACTTAAACCACCCAGTTTAATCTTTCGCTTAATATCTACCCAATGCAATTTCTACCTAAGACACAACTTAGATATGAGTACCAACTCACTCCCCCTCAATCACACAGTGGTCTTGTTTACAAGTTTAATAAAATTGAAGTCATACTTCAAACAAAACAGCTTGATCTTACTTCACAGTTTCAATCAAGACACAAATACACTTTTGCTTAAAAGCTCATAAAGTGGTACAATAAAAACAACCTGCTATTAAAACATAAAACACTCTATTTGGTCTTCTGAAATTTGTGCTCTATTCTGAGAATTTATGTTGCTTAAATAGGTGTTTGGATTTTGGGCTTTTTGTAGGTTAATCCAATCCTAAAACGCATGCAGCTTCCACCTTGAATTAGGGTTTGTTACTTCCTAGATTCTAGGTGATTTAGTTCTTCTGATTATGTTGAAGTCTCATAACAACACTCCCTACAGATGCGCCTTATTCTGTTTTTGTCCATCCATAATTAATTCCAGATAACTTTCCTTAAATTACTCAGATCAGTTAGTCATTAATTAATTCTGGTAGCAGGTTTGAGATGTCACAACATCTGTTGGGACATCCTGAAAAACTGAACTTAAATCATTAACACAATGTCCCAACATCTGGTGTGACATCCTGAATTAAGTTCTTATACTCTGTTTGATAATGTCCCAACATCTGATAGGACATCCTGAACTGAATTCAACATTTCTTGTTGGTCAAAAATTCTGCCAATTCTAAACATCTACAAAAATGTTTGAAAATAGTGAGGTGTGAAAAGTAGTTTTAAAGTGTGAGCAAGTAACTATGAGGTACCTACCCTAGACTAAGTCATTCATGTTCTTATATGTCCTTTCAAGGGTAAGACTATCCCTATTATTAAGGAATAGGTAGTCATTACCTTGGATTTTATTTAGGGACGGGCGTAGAGTCATTGTACGGTCAACGAAGGCAACTGTAGGGTGTCTTTAGCAATTGGGAGGGTCTATCATCTTTTAATATGAAGGGACAAGATCAATTTAGGAAACACTGTAGGACACATTGTAGGGACTTGATCTTTTAACCGGAGGGAGGGACTAGATGATTTATACTTGTATGGGTTTTTGCTTAAGACACCCTACTTTCGAGGGACTTGACCATATTAAGAAGACAACCAAGGGGGTACCCTAGAAGGTGCAGATGGCGATCGTAGAACGATCGACTTACGTGTGTGAGTGTCATTTTTAATTATTTATCTTTTAATTAGTGATCTAAGTCCAAATTATTTTTCAATTGTTCTTTGCACGCCCTATATTACTAACCACACAGTAAATAATAAAAATAAAAGGCAGAAATTAAAGGCAGGAATTAAAGACAAAAATTTAAACTCTTACACTATTACATGACTTCGGGGCAGATAAATAAAAATATGGCGAAAAATAAAAATATGAAAATTTACAGGTGATAAACAGTTACATAATTATAATGGTGAAGGAAAAATTTCAGAGCAACAATAACAAGGTAGGTAGTGAATATTACAGGAATGAATGAAAATAAGAAGGTTTAGAGCAAAAGACTTAGGAAAAAGGTTTAGGATTTGAAAAAGTTTAGGGTTACTAAGAAAATAAAATTTTTAGAATTATGAAATTAAGGTTTAATAAAAATAATAAAAAAAGTTAGAAAATTTTTTTAGGGTTATATATAACAAGAAATAAGTTTTAAAAGTGGATAAAAATAACTCTAACATAACTAAATTATAAAATGGTTTATGAAAATATATAAAAAAAAAAGTTTTGTTGTTAAGAAAAAACTATATTGAATTATTAATTTACAATAAAAGAAATAATTAATTAATATTATGAATGGATTATGAAGATAAGTAATTAAAAAAAAGTTAAGAGTTTTTTAGATAATAAACAAATAAAATTAATCTAAAGACTTAAGGTTAGTTAATTTAAGAAATTAGAGAATTAAAAAAAGAGGAAATTAGGAGAAATTAGGAAAAAGAAGATAAAACTCATGTTTCTTTGTCAAAATGCCCTCAAGATTACCAGCCTTGTCTTTTTGACACTAAGACACGCGCGCACATGCGCACACATGTGAATGTACTAGGAAAATAGTTATTATATAATAAAACAAAATGTATATATAAAAAAATGGTTGAGGCAAAATCGTCAAGGTTTAGAAAAAAATCAGGTAGTTATGAAAAAAAATGTGCAGATCTAAATATATGTATATGAATAACATAAAAATAATATGAATTAAAAAAAAAAGAACAACGTGTAACACGGTGGGAGAACTGACTTTTAGTCATGTTGCGGATAGCAAGAGTCGCCACCGACTTTTATTTTATCCAAAGGGAAAGGACATAAAAGAACATGAAAGACCTATTTTTAAAAGACTTGGGTTCGGGGGTAGGTTATATGAAGGGAAGGTGTTAGCACCCTTTATATCCATGGTTATCTATGGGCTCTTAGTTACTTAGCTCACTTTAAATTGCTTTTAAAAAGTGTAGTGTGTGATTAGATATTTTTCTAAGTACTTTGCAATGATCCTCGTATGGATGTATACAAAGCCTTGTTTTGAAAAATGTTTGAGAAAGTGAGGTGTAAAAAGTAATTTTAAGAAGTGTGAGCAAGCAACTAAGAGGTACATACCCTAGACTAAGTCATTCATGTTCCTTTATATTCTTTCAATGGTAAGATTGTCCCTATTATTAAGGAATAGGTAGTCATTACCTTGTATGTATTTTAGGGACAAGCGTAGGGTCATCGTATGGTCATAGAAAGCAACTTAAGGGATGTCTTTAGCAATTCGTAGGGACTTATCATCATTTATTCGAAGGGACAAGATCTTTATCGTAGGCAACCTCAAAGGGGCTTGATCTTTTAAACTGTAGGTATTATGATGATTTATATTCTAAGGGACTTTGCTTAAGACATCCCTATATTCGAGGGACTTGACCATGTTAAAGGCAACCAAGAGGAATACCCTAGGAAGTGTAAGATGGCGATCAAAGATCGACTTACGTGTGTGAGTGTTTTGTTTCAAATATTTATCTTATTTAAATTAATTTTCTAAGTTAATTTTACTTACATTTAGGTTATACACACCCTAAAATTACTAACCACACAATAAAATATTTATAATAAAATAAAGAGGGAAAATAAATTTATAAGTATTACATGGCTTTAGCAGATACATAATAATCGAAAAAATGAATTATAATAATAATAGATATAATAAAATAATAAATAAACGATAATAATAAAATATTAGCCTCATAATAGCTTTAATACACCAAAGATTCTCCTAATTGGCCTCTCCAATAAGGGGGGTCTCATCTGCAAACCGAATAACATTAAACACCAAGGAGTTATTAACTTTGAATCCTGAATATCTACCGACCAACACTGCCTTGTTAACCAATTGCGTAAGAACTTCCATAACCAAGATGTTTGTTGGAGGCTTGTAGCCCGATTCGGTATTGTTGCGACAAGATTGGGTGGAAGAACAGTGTCGACAATGTGTTTACTGTTTCATAAGCTTATGATGTTGTAGTGTAGCATTCTTTAGAATCGGTAGGTACTACTATTGTGGTCCCTCCAGCTTGTTTACCGGTAATGGTTTCGATTTGAAACATTTAATTGTCATCGAAGATCCATATCTTTGTTTGGAGACTGTTGCGTGATAAATTAGCGACCAAAGCTCAACTTCTTAGAAGGAAAGTTATTTTCTTCAGAGAGTCGGTTTCTTGTTTATTTTGTGATTTTCCGGAGGAAAATTCTGATAATTTGTTTGCTAATTGTCCCTATGCTAGAGAAGTTTGGAGGGGTATTTCTTGTTGGATAGGGGGTGATGGGTTGTAGCAGAGTAGTATCCTGTCTTCGTTCTCTAGTTTCTTTTCCTTTTCTTTGAGATTGGGGGGCAATAATAAAGGGTTGGTTATTTGGGCAACAACTATGTGGAACGTGTGGTTAAGTAGAAATAACTTAGTTTCTATAACGACTTTGCTTTCGGTGTCCGATGTTTTATACTATATTAAGTTGATGTCGTGGAGATAGTTGTATTCGAATCTAGATAAGTCGTTGTGTGATTTTGTCGAGTGGTGTAACACTCTGATAGATTGTATTAAGAGGAGCTAATTTTCTCGTCCTTTTGTAATCGGGTTTTTAGCATCCTTTTGCTATGTGTTATTGAATTATACCGCATTGCTTATTAAAAAAAACTATGACATGTTATAGTTTTAGCTACTTTACATTCATCTTAATAAATTTCCATGCTAATGTTATAATTTTATATTTTATTGGTTTATTCTTTTTCCATTGATAATTTTCTAATAATACATTCGAAATATCATAGTTTTAGCTACTCTACATATTTGATAATAACTTTATATTGATTGTTAGGAGCTGCACAAAAATATCTAAATTCCGACTCAATTAACAAATCTGAGACAAATTACTTTGATGCTTTTAAATATTTAATTCTTGAATTCTTGAGTTATTTGAATAAGTCTCAAGGTTAATCACATTCTTGTCCCTTGACAGACAAGGCAGTGCACAACTTTTTTCCGAGAATGAAACAGTTTCATGTTTTGTCTATGCTTATCAACAGAAAAATCACAAAATTGCCTGACTCTGTTGGAAATTCTATATACCTACATACTTGAATCTATCTTACACTGGGAAACACTATCAGATACCAGAAAAGTCCATAGCCACCCTCATCCTAAGAGGGCAAAATTGAAATCTCATCTTTTAGTACCTAGTGGCAATTTATTTTTCACTCACAAAACCTTTGAAAAAATATGATATAAGCCAGAACAGAGACAGAGACATTAAACTTGATTGAAAAGACAGAACAGAAACAAGTGAATATCCTAAAAACATGACATATATTTGTATACAATCAAACAAGTAATTGAGTAGAACCAATATACAGTTTCTCGAGAGAACAGAAACTGCTAAAACAATGAAAAAAATTTGCTAACAAACAATATCAAAATACTACACTCCAGTCAGTTAGCTGCTTCATCCAGATTTCAAAAATCTTTTTTGGCATAATAGAGCATATATGCATTTTCCTTTCTTACTTCCTCTTCAGTAACCATGGTCACCTGAGTTTTATAAAACAAAGAACAAATTCACTACTAAAATAAAAAATAAATAACTTAATAATTACAATATAAAGTTAATTAAAAACAACTTACAACAGCATCGTCCATTTTTAACCAGCGTCCAGATGAGAGTACATACGCAAGATAATGTCCGGTTTCAATGGATGGGCCTTTGTGGACGATAACACCATGAAGATTATACATTATGGAATCATCACTATCCGAAGCTTCATAAGGTCCTAAATCCAGATTAACAGGGAATTTCAAATGGGAGTCAACCTTTTCAAATGAATTACCAGTTTTCAAAAATCTCTTCATGTGAAAGACTGATACATCAGGAATCTTAAGCAGAGATAATGTTCTTGTTCTTCCAGCTAAAGTATGGCAAACAGCACAAGCTACATCAGTCTCCAAAACTTCCGTTTGTGTAAACAAATCCAATGCCGCAGACATTGAATCAACCCCATTAATGGCTAAACTCAAATCAGTATAAGGATCAACACTTTCTGTAAAATAACCGCATCCAATACATTCTACCTGAACATTATAGGTAATTAAACAAATATATTGGACAAAAATATAGGAAATTAAACAAAGAACTACTTGAATGTATCAAATGAAATGAATACCCGGCTGAGTAGAAGTCCACTAAAAAGATGATCAACCACGTTAAAACAACCATGCGAGATTAAAGCTGCTTCTAATTGCTCCAAAAAGAACAAATTAAACTCGTGTGTATCTTCTTCTTTTCCACCCACAAAACGATCTGTATAAAATATTAAGGAACATCATAAATGTTTTTTTTGAAAGGCAAAATAAATTTTTATTAACAAAATAAGAGAGGCATAAGAAATGCCTATAGAGACACCACTAACATCATCAGACTGGTTTCGAAAAACAAATCCCACTACTAAGCCAAAGAAAACCCAGCCCAGGCTGAACACAAAATACAGACAGCAATAAACATATAAGGAGAGCAGGGTACTCCCATACGACTCGCAAAAGAGCACCCGCAAACACCTCAACTGACGGACAAACACCCCTACATCAACAATTCTGCAGATCCCCGAAACTCCTGGATGGCCTAGACTCGCTGTAAACACGAGAAACCTCCCCGCCAAACAAACAACGCTACTGAACTGACAAGACTCAATATACATCCTGCTAATAAACCAGAAGTACAGAATATCAAACACTCCACTAGCCCAGGCTCCAGAACCATAACAGAATACAACACCTCCTGCATACCAGAGAAATCAAACAAAACTGCACTCCACAAATCAATCAACAATTTATTGCACAAATACCACTGTCAGCACCCACCAAAAGATCCACTGCAGAACAACACAACAATACAAATAGCAACTTTTCCAAAAATAGAAGCTTCTAAATTTCCATATTTAGCAACTTTTCGCTCATTCTTGATTTTTGACATCTGAGTTCAATTAATCTATTCTTTGACATGATATGACTTCCAAAAATTGATAATCCTGATTAAAACCATAAAAATCCTTCAGTTGACTTTTTTGACTGCACAGTTGACTTTCTTGCTTCACCAACAAATGATTGTTCAAATACTTGACTTTCTCATTGAATTATTGCCTCAAACTCCTCATATAAGCCTTGCAGATCAAATGAGAACCTTTGACCACAAGAATAGGTCAAAGCCAAGTGGATTCTCTGATTTGGAGCAAAACCCTAATTAGGGTTTGTCTGTGTAGGAGAAAATGCACTTTCGAACTTCTGATGAAACTCCACCCTCATAAAACCTTGAGGATGACTTTGGATTTGTATAAGATATGATGAGACTTTGTGAGCTTCTCTCAGTGTTATTTGGCTCTTGTCTTGACTTTGCATATCATATATTTCCAGATAATTGATCATATGCCTTATGCTAGAACATGTGAGTGTTATGCTTCATTTTTCTATGCTACATGCTAGGATATGGTTTGCTTATGATATGCTTATGATGTGAAAATGATGATAAAAGCATAGAGGGAAAATTTGGGGTGTTACACGGTGGTAACCACCATCGGAGGAGATAAAAGAAATAGTCGCAACCCCAGTCGCTTCAATTAGTAGATATAAAAGAATGTGTAGCTCCATAGTCAAATAAAACAAGACAAGGATGGTTGTTAACAAGACAATTACCCGCAATCAAGGAATTATCGCCCTTCGTCTTTCTAGCATCCATAGTGTAAACTCTTGCTTGAATTTGATCCTTTCTTTGTGGACAATCCCTAGCAAAATGTCCCTCTTTCTGACAATGGTAACAAACCGCGGTATTCGTATTGCACCTTCCGAAATGGTTCTTATGGCATTGGGAACAAGTAGGAAGAGCACTAGATCTAGGACTCGACACCTGTTTCCCTTTGAAGGGTTGAGGCCTCGGCCTAAATGATGGACTATACCTCCCATGATCTCCTTGAACCATCCTTCCAGCACTTGCTTTTGTTTGCACTTTCATCAGACTATGTTCTGCTACATAGCACTGCCTTAACATCTCGGAGTAGGTAGTGAACTCCCTTTGAGAGACACTATGCGAGATTTTGGCCCTCAATCCAAAAAAGAATTGGTCAATCTTCCACCTTTCATCAGGGGCATACATAGCTTGCCTAGAGTAGGCTGCCATGTTCTCAAACTTCTCAGCATAACTGGCCACAATCATGCTCCCTTGTCTCAATTGTTGGAATTCAAACTCCTTTTGCATTCTCAAAGAACTCGGGAAATACTTCTCCATAAAAATTGTCTTAAATTGATGCCATACTCTCGGAATTCCTTGCATCATCATCAAGTTGGAAGCACTCTCCCACCATCTTGCAGCAGGACCCTTAAGTAAATGTGACCCGAAAGTCACCTTGTCCTCTTCACTACAATTCACAATCTGGAATATCCTCTCCATTCCGGTCACCCATTCATGAGCTTCAGCCACTTTACCCTTGATTTCTGCCACCGGAAAAGAGTCTTCATTTTCGAAAGTGAGAACAATTGATTAGAAGCCTCTCTTTTCGTTTTCCTCTCCTCTTCCATTAAAGTCGATACTTCACCTTTATGTTCCAATTCATTAACTTTACTTTTGACTCCAGCTATTCTGCTATCTAAATTTCCTATATTCTCCTTACTCCATTCTTTAAGCTTCATTTTAATCATCTTTAGCGTTTCTCTTAAGACAAAACCGCCCCACCCTTGCACCTTAAACTTTTTCCATGTTTCTTCAACAAAATTATGGTACCCATCTATCTCTCTCCATCTCTCAAACAGCCGAATTGGTAAAAGGAGCTGTATAACAAATGACAACTTAAATTATAAGAATGGATAAAGTAACATTATAAATAAACAAAGGATACAACTAATGTGTCGACTAAACAATGTCGGGTCTATGATTCTGACTGCCCCATTCAAAGCCAAGTCAGCATGCATCTTAAATGAGCAGAGTATGCAAAATCCTTCAGCGTGGCCTGAAAAGTTAATCATTTTAAAATCATAATTAGAATTATGGAAAAACGTCGTAAATAACTCAAATTTAAAAACAAAAATCAAGATTCTTACAGTTTGAAGGAGAATGAGAAGTTTCGTTTAAACCAATTATCAATGGACTCATGTACGTTAAACACTGTAGCACAGATGCAAGATAGCAGGTATTGCCGACATTAACAATTCCAGCACCAATAACACTTGATGTATCATTGTCAATCTTCGTAAAAACCGCATGGAAACAGTCAAAGAAACAGCTTAAACATCTTATTCTTGCAGCATTAACCTTCAACAAATTAGGGCAAAAGTTAGAACAACTCACAAACAAAACAACAAAGCATAAACTTACATTATCATTATCCATGGATAGCATATTAGAACATATTTGACAAACTGATTACAAAGAGAGAGTTTTAGAACAATGACAATAGCAAAATCAGGCAAGTTCTTGCAGAACCTTATCAGTTTCTGAACAAAGTTTAAAAAATCAAGTTAGATAATAGTAAAATCAGTATAAGAGTAATGACACATACCTTTTCAGCTTCACTAGCATCCTCAAGTTCAGAGTTGCGATTCAAGGATAATTCTTGATCCTTCATTTTCAAATTTGCATTTTCCATTTCCTGATAAATTTACATGTTATAACAAAATTAACAAAAAAAGATACTATACAAAATGCATTATAAACAAATTAGGGCATGATATTGCAAGAACTATCCTGAGTTCAAATCACAAACAGAACAAACAATTACACATTATAGCATAACAAACCTAATAAAAAGAAAAGTAACATGAAAAAAGTGATTAAACACAAAGAAAATTAAGAAGATCATCACAGAACGAGAATAAGAACGATGACACACCATTTTGTCTTCAGTTGCATTGGCAATTTCCACGTTTTGATTCTCCATCACCGTTCTTTGCAAAACCTAATCGTTCAAAGCAATGAGAGAGTTTGTAAGCTTAACTAAGGGTTAGAAACTACTACATTACGATTAGTATTCTGAGTACTTAAACCTTAACTAAGGTGTGACTCAAACGATCGAGAAAATGGTTCACTGCAATGAGAGTCTCAGAGTGTCCGTTTGAAATTTTAGTTTTTAAAATTTGTCTTAAAAATTGTTTTAGAAAACTTTTTTAAAAATAGAAGTGAAAAAAAAATGTTTGGCACTAAAATTTTCAAAATTGTTTTAAAGATGAAGAAATGAGAATTGTTTGGCACTTAAATTAAAAAAAACAGTTTTTAAAAGAATTGAAAAAAAATGTTTCGCACTAAATTTTTTTAACCACTATATGTTTTTTATAGTTAAATATATTTGTTAATGTGTCATGCTCGGATTTTAAGTTATAAAAAAGTTATTATTCAATTAATATTCATATTATATAATAGAAGAATTTAAAGGTAGTGCAGTATAAAGAAATTTTACACAGATATTTATAGATTATTTTAAAGTGTTAAATCATAACAGTATTTTAAAAATAAAAGTGTGATTTGACGGGATGCATAGTCGTCATTAGTTGACAGTGTAAAAAAACTTTACACTGTCAGTGTTCCACTTTTTTTTTCATAATAGAATGATTTAATTTTAGAATATAGATTATTTCAAAGTCCTAAATATTATTAAAGAGAGAAAATGTGAAAGTTCACTTAGTCTTGCACTTAATACGTGTTTAAGTGATCAATTTAATATAATCGTATAAGAGTAACTCTCGATATACTAAGGCACCTCACAAATGAAAGCTCTAGTGGTTTGCTAAATTTTGGTAAAACATATTAATGACAAAGATGAAAAAATATGAGAACGGGCCAACATGAAGAAATCTGTCAAAGACAAAGATGTCGAAGAGGATGTCATATCTTGAAGACTCGACATCCTGGACAGTTACAAAAGAAGATTTAAACACCACAAGAAAATTGGCAAATTACGACGGTTAATATTGGCAGATTACGACGGTTAGAACCGACGCAAATTGAAAATCACGACGGTTTCTCTTCTGTCGTAGAAACATGCGTCGCGAGGGTGTTTTGCGACGGTTTGTAAAACTGTCGCTCCAACCGCCGTAACATTCCACGACGGGTTTGAAATTGTCTCCAATATATTATTACGACAGTTGTAACAGCCATAATTATATAATATATATTGAGTTTAATTAAAAATTGTGACGGTTAGAACCGCCATAATTATATAATATATATGGAATTTAATTAAAAGTTGTGACAGTTAGAACCGCCATAATTATATAATATATATTTCATTAAAGATAGCGACGGTTAGAACCGCCGTTAATTGCATTTTTTTAAATAAAAAAAAAACTAAAAATCCCTAGGTGTTCACTATCAATGTCCATAACTTCTTCTCAAAATCAGAAATCTTCATCAGAAAAACCAAATAATTAAGTCATAATAATATTAACTACAATGTATAAGGTCCAAAATCATAGGTCAAAATATATGAACATTTAAACACCAAGAAAATCACACCCTATCAAACTGCACTCAGGCCATAAAATCCTTTAATGACTCTAACAAGACCATTCACACTGACCAAATCTTCTGAATCAAAAGAGCAACAGGTACGCTTGTCTCTGGAATACATCATGAAAACCCGTTCACTCCTGCAAAAATCAATAGAGTCCAAGCTCTAGGGAGCTTATATTTCAAGAATCAAGAAATCGGAGACGTAAAATGTATGACAAAATGCTCCTAAGAAAAGTTCTGTATGCCCCTATGTGAAACATTCCTATTTTATCAGATACTATTTCTTTCACTACAAATCTACAAATCCCTAGTCATTATATTCCTTTCCGTTGTAATTATATATTTAGGCCATAACATCAGTTTTATACGAATGCACTTGTTAGGCCTTCGCAGATCCCATCTAAACGGCATTTGAGTCCAATGTTGCAGTCAAAAGCTATTATTAGATTTATGCTGTTGATTAAGTCTTGTCCTTCAATTTTGTGGCTAAGTGGGTTTCTATTTGTTCATCTTGTTGAATAATGAAAAGGACGAAGGTAGTACAAAATAGTAATAGTTCAAGATGTACAAAATAAACAAACCTGATAATACCATGATCATTCCCATCATCCAAAGGCTTGAATAGAGCATCGATCATTTCCACCTTAGGTGTCTGTGATCTCACGGATGCTCTATACCTCGAAATTAGAGGCCAACATCGAGATCCAACAACCTACAATCCAAGATGACTAGAATTTGCAGCAGAGATGCCCAAAAATACAAAACATGTATTGCAACAAAAATATAGCACTGTGTTTGATTGTTTACAATAGAAATAGGGGAAAGAAAAAAGAATAGCCTTACAGCTGCTATTGATGGAATATCTGATTGGCCTGGGGAACCATGAGAGACATCCATCCCTAAAATCATTGTTGGAGTATCTTTAATCAAGGGAAGATGCCCAGAATGCTCTATTGCCAGCAAAGAATTTATTCCTCCAAGCTATTAAGAATATATGTACAAAATTTTCAAAACCATGGATAATATTATCCGGTCAAAATAAGCTAGAGTCTAGATGGTGTGCATTTAGAGTCTAGATGGTGTGCATTTAATATATCATGATTGTAAAGTAGTCTTATACTACCTTAGAATTGATTTTAAGAAGCACGTTAGTAAGATATTGATCGGTGATCTTGAGAGGGGAAATGCACTGTGTGACAACCCCAGCTTCACACAAACATTTCCTTTTCCAAGGCCCTAAAATTTGCAAAGAACACAGTGAGAAAAATATCAACATAAATAAAATACTGGAAATTTTGCTAAATGAAATACCATAGATGTCACAGTTTTTCCTCTCTGGCAAGACACAAAGAATCAACTTTGGTTCTTTAGTAAGTTTTGATGTCAGTAGGTCAAACATCTTTTCAACCCTTGCAACAGGGTTAAATTTTCTCGTCAGTGCGTCTTCCTCTATTAAAGTATATGGCCGTTCAATATTCTATGTAGATACTCAGATACATGAGACAGTCAATTAAATGAAGAATAAGATGGAAGATACTTAGACCAAACATATAATACATACCATTCCCTTACTCATTCCACATTTAATCAGCTCCCTCGTTATATAACTAGTATCACATTGTGCAGAAAAGTTGACAACAGCCCAATAATCAATGTGTGATGGTTCTAGAAGTGTCTACAAAAAAGAAATATAGAACCATCAAACCACTGAACCAGTAAATTATATTTGACATAAGTCTAAGAAACAGGAAGTCTTGAATACTCTCTGAATGTGAAAGAATAATGCAATACCTTTTTTTTAAAGTTCCACCTTCCATTATTGGGAAAGCAGTCTTCATTCTTACCTACCTTCAACTGTGTCTCAACGAGTATTAGAGTTCACGTAGTTCCCAAAATTAATTGAAACAAACCAACTCATTTACACTGCTTAGTCTTTTATCTCTCTCTGACTTTCTGGTGCTCACAAAAATGTGAATATTGCAGGTTGATGCTAGATGCTTACCTTTGGTGTCTCGAGAACTCGACCATCAACTGGAGTGAATTGTTTGTCAATAGAAATGCCACATGCCGCAAGAACAGCATCATCTTCATAGCAAGAATTTCCTATAGCCTATCAATTTTAATGAGCTTTAATTAATATAGTCATTTCAAAAACAGACAACATATTAATATCGATTTATAAACATACATTTGTCAGAATTTTGATTCTTTCTTGAGGCTTTTGGCGTGATTGTTCTACTAAAGATGCTTTTTGCGCATGAGACAATGCCTTTGTATACCGCTGGAGGGGAACAAATGTACATAGCTATACCAATAGAATATAAAAGCAAAAATAATAATCAATGTAATTGATCCAAAAGAAAAGATTGTTACAGCAAAGTAATACGATTAGTACACAATAAGAGCGAGGACATAGTTCGTTCAGGCATAGAATTCAACAAACCTCCAGGGGCAAAAAGATTGGCCGATCTGGCTTCCCAACATCAAGACAGGGAAGGTAGGCAGAAGAGGTCAGCTCAATGTCGTGGTGTTTAGCAAAATACTCATATACAGTAAGATCCACTGTCTGCTCCGTATCATTGTCTTCTCCATTCTTCATCTTCATAGTAAAACTGCCAAAGAAATCAAAATTAATGTCTTTCCAGTCATGAGGCCCATAACTTTTTATTCTCTCTCTGAGATTTAAAGTAAAAAGAATAAACACATGACTTTTGAAAAAGTACTAACAGTTGCTGAATGCAGGGTTTCTCACTGAAGCCAGCAATTTTGAATTCTTGGTTACGATGTGTAGCACGAACTCTTAAATTTTTAAGGATTCTCTTGGCCTACAGATTACCCAGAAAGAAAAATGCCTTCAGGAAATTACTAATGTTGAATCAAGAACCCTTATTTAGTTGTTTGTCACCTTTGCCCAGTCAATATGACGAGGTTCTCTCACATTCTGGTGTGTTAGGAGAAAATCAACTACAGGTCCAGGTTTTAAGATCATCGTTGTGGACACATCTGAAATAAATACATCGAGAACATAAAAGAGAAGAATACAACTTTGTAATGTCGGGGTTTCAAGTTAAGTATGAGAGCATTCCTACCCATGTTAAAAGACATTCCTCCTTGTGTAAGACGGAAACTGGAATGAAAACCACGAACTCCAGTTACTCCGCCTCCAACATCAATGAAATCCCTCGAGTCATCATGAAAAAAAGACTGCCGTACCAAGAGACACCCTATTTCCACACAGAAGAAAAAATTCAAGTTCAACTAAGTTAGACCATGTACATAATGACGAAAATTCATGCAGCAAAATTTCAAGATACTTTATTTTATCTTTATAGAATTCAGAGTTACCTATTGGTTGCTCGCTGCCTCAGTACGATATCAAGCACCCTCAATGCATCCTGAGAATTTGCATATGACTCATTCCCTTTAAGGGCAAGAGCAATGGACTCAAGGGTATTTTAGCAGCAAAACTTATCTCCACTGTGAATGCCTTTGACTGAAAAGAGCGCTTTGTCCTTTTATTTTCCTCACAAGGGGTTCCATTAGCACCAGGACTCTCGGTACTACTGCCAAAAATCAAGGCAGTATAAGCCTCAAGACTAGAAAATAACTGAAAACTACAACAATCATATAAAGAACTTACCACTTTGGAAATGAAAATGTTTCTTCAAGTAGAACTTTGAACTCAAACTTATTATCTGGAAGAGGACCCACCGTGTACAATGTTCTTCCTCCATCATATACAAAGCTTTTTCCACCAAGTTCAGAAGAGTATGTTTGGTGAAGCCTATCAATCACTTTTCTCCCGAAGCCCTTGCATTCAACAGCTCTTTTATCTTCCGAAGTGATAGTAACCTGGAAAACTCCAATTAGCCAAAGCCAAATAAGGGAAATTGCAATGACAGAATCAATTAACATACACTATACTGGAAAAAGGTTGCATCTGTAGCATCAGCAGCAACTTTGAAAAGATTTGCAAGCAAAGGCATGTGTTTTCCTGTGGTACCAACACTGGGCCTACTGATTTGAATTACCCATACCTTTTTATGTAGATACACAACACTTACAGATCTTTGTCAAAGTTGATTGCATGATGTTTTGACAGAATCTTCCTCAAAATTAATTGAACAATGTTGTGAACGGATCCATGTAGAAGCTGATTGAAGGAGTTTGTGACCTAATCTTCATGGATGTTGATTTCTTGAACGAAGAAGCTTTTCAGCGGTGTTAGGTTTTATCAGTGGTGTGGAAGTGGCAATTTCAAGATTTTATTGAAAGATGGTGTGACGTAAAGAGATCGACGTATAGAAAGGAAGTTTTTCAGCAGCGTTGTGGATAATGAAAAGAAGAAGTGTTCCTAATTTTTTTATTCCCTTTAATTTGTCCATGAATATATATTTATGAGTTTATTTGGGGGAGACAGTTGTTGAACCGTCGCGAATATCGTTTTAAGACAGTTATGCTTACAACCGTCGTAATATGTTTAAATATTTTAAAATATTTAACGACGGTTGTCCAAAACTGTCGTGGCTACCGTCGTAACTTATAAAGGACGACAATTTTTATGGAACCGTCGCAACCTATGTGTCGCAAAATAACATTTTTCTTGTAGTGAAATCTAGTTTAAATCTTCTCCAAGATTCTCTCCAACAAATCAGCAGTGGAGATTTAAATCTTCTCCAAGATTCTCTCCAACAAATCAACAGTGAATCAACGAATCAGAAGACATAAGATTGAAGCTCATGGATCAGCAGAAGATTATAAATAGAAGTCCTTAGACCTAAGACAAAATAACTAATCCTTGTAAACACTTTTGTAAAGAAGAAAATAAGGTTTAGGGTTTGAAAGTCGTTGGTTTTCTTAAGGTGTAAATTGTAATACCCAGTATTTTATTTAATGCTCCAAAATAATATTTATTGATAATAATATTATTCCTTATTATTCTGGAAAATTTTGTCGGAATGTTATTTTATTAATTGGTATTAGCCGACTCGGAGATTTTATAAAATACCGGATTAAGAGATATTTTGGATACTCTCTATTTTAGACCCAAATGGAAATAATAAGTTTTATTATATTGTTTTTATAAAAGAAGGAGAAAAGAGAGAAAAAGTTAGTAAGGAGAAAAGAAAAGAAAAGAAAGAAGAAGAGAAAGAAGAAGAAGGAAGAGAAGAAGAAAAAGAGGAAAAACCCTAAAAGCTTCAAATCATCCTTCTTCGCCGTTCGTCCGCCGAATCGTCTCAATTCTCCGTCAATCTTCATCTCTCGAGGTGGGTTCGTAGTTAGAAACTTTTATCTTTGATTTTGGTAGAGTTTTAGAGAATATGTGGTTTAGGGTTTTTTATGAAAAATCTTAGAATCGGAAGTTTTACGGTTAAAACTCGACTAAAACACCCACACTATGATTATGAATATGTTTGATGATGATTTTATGTTTGAGTTGATGATTTGAGTGATTTGGGCATGGAGAACTTAGTTTCCCGTAGTTACTATGAGTTTTGCAGGAGCATCCGTAAGGACTTGAGGTGAGAGACTTCATTCTCTCTCTCTCTCTCTATGTATACATATATATATATATATATATATATATATATATATATATATATATATATATATATATATATATATATGTGTGTATGTGTGTGTGTGTGTGTGTGATAGTATATATGGACTTTGGTTCCGCGTTTTTCCGTTTTCGTGAGTGAGGAAACGATGAGTAATTGAGATTCTAGGAATCGAACCTTTTAGAGCCGATGGAACTCTAAGATAGGGAACTCACTGAGATATTTTATCTCACCCCATGTTGATATATTATTTTCAGGTACTTCAAGTTCTAGAAAGGGAAAGGATAAGGCGACATGATTATTCTTTCCAGTTTGATGGCTTTGTCTTCCACTGTGGATTTTGGGATCGTTGGATCCAGTTCTTAGTTTTTATTTTATCTTGAACATCTTGTATATTTGATAGTCTTGTATTAGTACTTTATAGTAGTGGCTATACTTATACAATGTGTTGCTAAGAACTTATGTGTATTTCAGTACCAAAATTTAAATATTTATATATGAAAAATATGTTTCATGTATGTCTTTTGTATATGGGTATTACAGTTGGTATCAGAGCAGGTCGTATCCTCGACCTAGACTTGAAATATTATAAGTGTTTCTTCTGTTCATACACGTTGACTTGTGGTAGAACTAAATTTTATGTTTATGGTATTAAGCCTGACCAACTTAATCCTGTTTTGATGACATTTAGGAATATGGCTGGTAGACGTGGAACACGTGCTCGACCTAGTGTCACTCCTTCCGGTAGCGATCACGCAAGTGGTGACGGGAATGCTCCAATGTTCCAATTCATGCAACAGATGCAACAACAACAGCACCAATTCATGCAAGAGATGATGCACCAGATGAGTGGGGGCCTTCACCCTCACGCGGTGGCTCCTGAAGCTGTGGGTGGAACATTTAGAGACTTCTTCCGCATGAGCCCTCAAGAGTTTCATGATGGGTTGGACCCGGTCCAAGCTCATGAATGGGTGACCGGAATGGAGAGGATATTCCAGATTGTGAATTGTAGCGAAGAGGACAAGGTGACTTTCGGGTCACATTTACTTAAGGGTCCTGCTGCAAGATGGTGGGAGAGTGCTTCCAACTTGATGATGGTGCAAGGAATTCCGAGAGTATGGCATCAATTTAAGACAATTTTTATGGAGAAGTATTTCCCGAGTTCTTTGAGAATGCAAAAGGAGTTTGAATTCCAACAATTGAGACAAGGGAGCATGATTGTGGCCAGTTATGCTGAGAAGTTTGAGAACATGGCAGCCTACTCTAGGCAAGCTATGTATGCCCCTGATGAAAGGTGGAAGATTGACCAATTCTTTTTTGGATTGAGGGCCAAAATCTCGCATAGTGTCTCTCAAAGGGAGTTCACTACCTACTCCGAGATGTTAAGGCAGTGCTATGTAGCAGAACATAGTCTGATGAAAGTGCAAACAAAAGCAAGTGCTGGAAGGATGGTTCAAGGAGATCATGGGAGGTATAGTCCATCATTTAGGCCGAGGCCTCAACCCTTCAAAGGGAAACAGGTGTCGAGTCCTAGATCTAGTGCTCTTCCTACTTGTTCCCAATGCCATAAGAACCATTTCGGAAGGTGCAATACGAATACCGCGGTTTGTTACCATTGTCAGAAAGAGGGACATTTTGCTAGGGATTGTCCACAAAGAAAGGATCAAATTCAAGCAAGAGTTTACACTATGGATGCTAGAAAGACGAAGGGCGATAATTCCTTGATTGCGGGTAATTGTCTTGTTAACAACCATCCTTGTCTTGTTTTATTTGACTATGGAGCTACACATTCTTTTATATCTACTAATTGAAGCGACTGGGGTTGCGACTATTTCTTTTATCTCCTCCGATGGTGGTTACCACCGTGTAACACCCCAAATTTTCCCTCTATGCTTTTATCATCATTTTCACATCATAAGCATATCATAAGCAAACCATATCCTAGCATGTAGCATAGAAAAATGAAGCATAACACTCACATGTTCTAGCATAAGGCATATGATCAATTATCTGGAAATATATGATATGCAAAGTCAAGACAAGAGCCAAATAACACTGAGAGAAGCTCACAAAGTCTCATCATATCTTATACAAATCCAAAGTCATCCTCAAGGTTTTATGAGGGTGGAGTTTCATCAGAAGTTCGAAAGTGCATTTTCTCCTACACAGACAAACCCTAATTAGGGTTTTGCTCCAAATCAGAGAATCCACTTGGCTTTGACCTATTCTTGTGGTCAAAGGTTCTCATTTGATCTGCAAGGCTTATATGAGGAGTTTGAGGCAATAATTCAATGAGAAAGTCAAGTATTTGAACAATCATTTGTTGGTGAAGCAAGAAAGTCAACTGTGCAGTCAAAAAAGTCAACTGAAGGATTTTTATGGTTTTAATCAGGATTATCAATTTTTGGAAGTCATATCATGTCAAAGAATAGATTAATTGAACTCAGATGTCAAAAATCAAGAATGAGCGAAAAGTTGCTAAATATGGAAATTTAGAAGCTTCTATTTTTGGAAAAGTTGCTATTTGTATTGTTGTGTTGTTCTGCAGTGGATCTTTTGGTGGGTGCTGACAGTGGTATTTGTGCAATAAATTGTTGATTGATTTGTGGAGTGCAGTTTTGTTTGATTTCTCTGGTATGCAGGAGGTGTTGTATTCTGTTATGGTTCTGGAGCCTGGGCTAGTGGAGTGTTTGATATTCTGTACTTCTGGTTTATTAGCAGGATGTATATTGAGTCTTGTCAGTTCAGTAGCGTTGTTTGTTTGGCGGGGAGGTTTCTCGTGTTTACAGCGAGTCTAGGCCATCCAGGAGTTTCGGGGATCTGCAGAATTGTTGATGTAGGGGTGTTTGTCCGTCAGTTGAGGTGTTTGCGGGTGCTCTTTTGCGAGTCGTATGGGAGTACCCTGCTCTCCTTATATGTTTATTGCTGTCTGTATTTTGTGTTCAGCCTGGGCTGGGTTTTCTTTGGCTTAGTAGTGGGATTTGTTTTTCGAAACCAGTCTGATGATGTTAGTGGTGTCTCTATAGGCATTTCTTATGCCTCTCTTATTTTGTTAATAAAAATTTATTTTGCCTTTCAAAAAAAACATTTATGATGTTCCTTAATATTTTATACAGATCGTTTTGTGGGTGGAAAAGAAGAAGATACACACGAGTTTAATTTGTTCTTTTTGGAGCAATTAGAAGCAGCTTTAATCTCGCATGGTTGTTTTAACGTGGTTGATCATCTTTTTAGTGGACTTCTACTCAGCCGGGTATTCATTTCATTTGATACATTCAAGTAGTTCTTTGTTTAATTTCCTATATTTTTGTCCAATATATTTGTTTAATTACCTATAATGTTCAGGTAGAATGTATTGGATGCGGTTATTTTACAGAAAGTGTTGATCCTTATACTGATTTGAGTTTAGCCATTAATGGGGTTGATTCAATGTCTGCGGCATTGGATTTGTTTACACAAACGGAAGTTTTGGAGACTGATGTAGCTTGTGCTGTTTGCCATACTTTAGCTGGAAGAACAAGAACATTATCTCTGCTTAAGATTCCTGATGTATCAGTCTTTCACATGAAGAGATTTTTGAAAACTGGTAATTCATTTGAAAAGGTTGACTCCCATTTGAAATTCCCTGTTAATCTGGATTTAGGACCTTATGAAGCTTCGGATAGTGATGATTCCATAATGTATAATCTTCATGGTGTTATCGTCCACAAAGGCCCATCCATTGAAACCGGACATTATCTTGCGTATGTACTCTCATCTGGACGCTGGTTAAAAATGGACGATGCTGTTGTAAGTTGTTTTTAATTAACTTTATATTGTAATTATTAAGTTATTTATTTTTTATTTTAGTAGTGAATTTGTTCTTTGTTTTATAAAACTCAGGTGACCATGGTTACTGAAGAGGAAGTAAGAAAGGAAAATGCATATATGCTCTATTATGCCAAAAAAGATTTTTGAAATCTGGATGAAGCAGCTAACTGACTGGAGTGTAGTATTTTGATATTGTTTGTTAGCAAATTTTTTTCATTGTTTTAGCAGTTTCTGTTCTCTCGAGAAACTGTATATTGGTTCTACTCAATTACTTGTTTGATTGTATACAAATATATGTCATGTTTTTAGGATATTCACTTGTTTCTGTTCTGTCTTTTCAATCAAGTTTAATGTCTCTGTCTCTGTTCTGGCTTATATCATATTTTTTCAAAGGTTTTGTGAGTGAAAAATAAATTGCCACTAGGTACTAAAAGATGAGATTTCAATTTTGCCCTCTTAGGATGAGGGTGGCTATGGACTTTTCTGGTATCTGATAGTGTTTCCCAGTGTAAGATAGATTCAAGTATGTAGGTATATAGAATTTCCAACAGAGTCAGGCAATTTTGTGATTTTTCTGTTGATAAGCATAGACAAAACATGAAACTGTTTCATTCTCGGAAAAAAGTTGTGCACTGCCTTGTCTGTCAAGGGACAAGAATGTGATTAACCTTGAGACTTATTCAAATAACTCAAGAATTCAAGAATTAAATATTTAAAAGCATCAAAGTAATTTGTCTCAGATTTGTTAATTGAGTCGGAATTTAGATATTTTTGTGCAGCTCCTAACAATCAATATAAAGTTATTATCAAATATGTAGAGTAGCTAAAACTATGATATTTCGAATGTATTATTAGAAAATTATCAATGGAAAAAGAATAAACCAATAAAATATAAAATTATAACATTAGCATGGAAATTTATTAAGATGAATGTAAAGTAGCTAAAACTATAACATGTCATAGTTTTTTTTAATAAGCAATGCGGTATAATTCAATAACACATAGCAAAAGGATGCTAAAAACCCGATTACAAAAGGACGAGAAAATTAGCTCCTCTTAATACAATCTATCAGAGTGTTACACCACTCGACAAAATCACACAACGACTTATCTAGATTCGAATACAACTATCTCCACGACATCAACTTAATATAGTATAAAACATCGGACACCGAAAGCAAAGTCGTTATAGAAACTAAGTTATTTCTACTTAACCACACGTTCCACATAGTTGTTGCCCAAATAACCAACCCTTTATTATTGCCCCCCAATCTCAAAGAAAAGGAAAAGAAACTAGAGAACGAAGACAGGATACTACTCTGCTACAACCCATCACCCCCTATCCAACAAGAAATACCCCTCCAAACTTCTCTAGCATAGGGACAATTAGCAAACAAATTATCAGAATTTTCCTCCGGAAAATCACAAAATAAACAAGAAACCGACTCTCTGAAGAAAATAACTTTCCTTCTAAGAAGTTGAGCTTTGGTCGCTAATTTATCACGCAACAGTCTCCAAACAAAGATATGGATCTTCGATGACAATTAAATGTTTCAAATCGAAACCATTACCGGTAAACAAGCTGGAGGGACCACAATAGTAGTACCTACCGATTCTAAAGAATGCTACACTACAACATCATAAGCTTATGAAACAGTAAACACATTGTCGACACTGTTCTTCCACCCAATCTTGTCGCAACAATACCGAATCGGGCTACAAGCCTCCAACAAACCCATCAGCTCTTCCTTCTCCCTCGTCGAAACCGAACCTGCAGGGAACAAATGAAAATCCAACTCCCAAATCCAGTCTGCTCCGACCCAAGCACCAGTAGAGGAAATCGACACATTAGGCACATATGCATACACAAACCAGGGGTGTTCAAAACCAAACCAACCCAATAGAAAACCGCAAACCAAACGAAACCAAACTGAAACCGCAAAAAACCGCATTTGGTTCGGATTTGTTCGGGCCATCTTTTAACACAACCGCACGGTTCAGTTTGGTTTACGGTTTGTATTTTGCAAACCGAACTAAACCAAACCAAACTGCATTATGTCACAACCTAAACTTCATTTATCCCATATCTAACCCAAAACTCAAATCCATTGTGCCTTAACCTTACAATTATGATATATTTTCTCTTAATCACACTTAGTTTTTCAGTTTCAACCTTCTCAAATCTCTCATAATAGTATTTCACATTCTTCTCATCTTCTTTCTCATGTACCTCTCACCTCTTCTACACTAATCTCTCATCTCACATGTTCTTTCTTTTTCATGTTCTTATTTTTACATTACTATTTTCTCTTCTTATTAGGTTTTTATTGCACCATTATTCTCTAATCTCGTATCTTATATGTTTTTTCTTTTTCATGTTCTCTAATATCCTTCTCCTATATTTTTTTTATTATAATATTTTTGATACTATTTTATGCTATTATTTTTTTCAACTTTTGTTTAAACTGATTTTGTATATTGAATGAGAAGTTTTTGTCTAAATATGATGAGTTTTGTTGTTATTTTGTAATGTATGAATTACTAAACCAAAAGTTATGTTGTTCTCTATATATGTATACATGACTCAATAAAAATCTTTTAAAAAACCGAACCAATCCAAACTGCATTGGTTTGGTTTGGTCGGTTCAGATTTTTTTTACAGCCAACCGAACCAAACCGTACCGCGTGCTTTTTTCTCTTGCGGTTCAGATGATTTTTAGCGTCAAAATTGCCCAAACCGCACCGCGAACACCCCTAACACAAACAGATTAGGAAAAAGAACCTTAAAAGAGCATAAAAGTTTCCAATTTACAGTTCCAAAAGGAGAGATCTCTGCCATCTCCAACTTTGCAAATCAAATTATCGGCAAAAAGGTCCGAGATAAAATCTTTATCAGAGACAATCAGCGCCAAATCCTTCCACCAAATTGAATCATTCTTCTTTCCGCCAGACCCTACACTGCCTGAAACAACCGGACCCAAGCCATCCTTCGCGTATCTAAACTTCAGCAGATCGTACCAAATCACATTTTTCTCTTTCAAACACCTCCATTTCCACTTCATTAAGAGAGACTTATTAAAACAATCCAAGTTTTTAATACTAATACCTCCTAGGAGAGCAAACCGACCTCCAATCAACCCAATGAATTTTCCTCATCTCCGAAAAACCACCCCATAAAAAATTGCTCTGAATTCGATGAATTTCCTTGATAACAACTTTCAAAACTTTATAAAATTAGAGATATAAAGGAACAAAATTGAGAACAAAATCTATTAGAACTACCCGACCACCAATAGATAAGTTTTTCCCCTTCCAAGCCGAAAGTATACTTCTCACTACTTCGATAATGTGTTTCCACATACTCACCTTTATAGGGCTTTCCCCGATATAAATCCCCAGGAATTTAAAGGGAAACTTCAAAATCTCGCAATGATAAAAATCAACAGCCCATTCCAGGAACCCATGACTAGTATTAAATCCACCTATGTAGCTCTTGAAAATATTTATTTTAAGGCCCGAAAGAAGCTCAAACCCTCTCATAATAGCTTTAATACACCAAAGATTCTCCTAATTGGCCTCTCCAATAAGGGGGGTCTCATCTGCAAACCGAATAACATTAAACACCAAGGAGTTATTAACTTTGAATATTATCCTCTCCCTGTCTCCCATTGGTCCAAGTGAATTGATAACCTTCAAAACTAACTTCAACAATCCCATTGTAATCCATAACCTCTCTGCACCACTGAACTTGGAACCCCCGTCCTTTGTACTCCTCCACGTTTATCGGATTCATGGAGAGTGTCATTAAAATCACCAAACATGATCATTTACCGACCTACATCCCCCTTCAACTTCTTAACCAACTCCCAAGTCTCATTCTTATTAGCTTTATTCAGATGACCGTAAACCCCCGCAAAGAACCACGCCTCGTCATCATCATCCTGAAGACAACTACCAGCAATATGATTATGAGAATAAGAGATAATTTGCACATCAATATTGTCATTCCACCAAAGGCATAAGCCATATGCCCTAGATCTCCCTTCACCCATGCAATCCACAGTTAAATCATAACAGAACCTGAACTTGTTTTTAAGCACCACCATATCATTTTTCTTTAGTTTAGTCTCCATCAAAAAGACCAGCTGAGGATTTTCATATCGAATGAGTTGTGCAAGGGCTCGAACTGCATGAGGGATCCCTAAACCCCTGCAGTTCCAGCAAATGGTTTTCATTGTGGAAGACGGTGTTGGTCAACAAACACCACCTCTGGTAACTTGTGACAAACACTACCCTCTGCACCTTGCTTCCTCTTCTTCTCACCAAGAATTTTGTCGTCTAGGGGTCCCTCTGTAATCATAACATCAACCAACTTCCTTTTTGCCAACTTAGGTTTGACATGTTTACCCTTAGTCCCTTTCTTATCCTTGATACTCTTCCTCCTTGTCCACTTACGCTTATGGACTCCAGCCTGAGTTAAAGGTTCAATTGTAGGGGCCTTATCCGCTGATAGAAAAACTGCTCTGAGAGACTCTGCCACTATTTCCACATCCACGTTGTTGTTGATGCTAGTTCCTCCTTTGTGCCTACCACTGCTTCCCAATTTATTTACAGCAACAGTCTTTGTTTGTTGTACCTCTAGATCTTCACTTTTCCCTTTCCCCTTAGTTTCACATTGGCTCTGACTAGAAGAGACATCAAAACGTTCTCTGTTGCAGACGCTAGAGCTCGAATCCTTCCTGGTAATATCATCTGTGACTTTTGGGAGAGGAGAAGCACGCAACCACTGCCCAAAGGATAAATCTTTCTCTTCTAGGTCCTCAAATCCTTCTTCATTCAAACCTTCCACTGCCTCACAATCCTTGATTTGGTAATCCATTCTCCCACACACAAAACAGAAAGTAGGCAATCTTTCATATTTGAAGTGAACCCGTAGATTTTTGTCTTTGAATTTTACCATTGTACCACGTTTGAGAGGCTCCTTCAAATCCATAGTGACTTTAATCTGCAAGAACTTACCGTTACAGTGAGCTTCCTTATGTCCATCTCTTCAAAAACTCTTATGATATTCCTCGGTTTTTTTGCCATCGTTCCATATCTTAAAATAAGGGGTAGATCATAGACTCTCACCCAAAAAGAACTATAGTGCATATTCATATCAGAAGGTTGTTCCTCACCAGAGATCCTGCTAACGACTAGCAAAGCTCTATCAAAACTCCAAGGACCAGATCTAAGAACATGCTCCAATTCACGCTTCGTGCTGAACTTGAAAAGAAACAAATTCTTGCTCAGATCTTGGACTTCAACCGCATTTAAGCTTCCACGCATTTAGAATTGTTGTTTTGAAAGCTCTAGTATTGAAACTATTCTCAGTCCACAATTTTCCAACAAGAGTTCTTTGGAAGGACTCATCTTCAAAGATCTCTTCCTCAACAGCTACAACTCTTTCTTCTTCCAGCTTAGAGAGAGTGAATGCTTTCCATTTCACCATAACTCAACAATGGTGAGAACCAAAAACCATAAACCGAAACCAAAATTACAAGGGAATACCGAACCAAAAGAGACCTCGACGAAGAGGTAAAATAAGACTTCTACAAGGGAAGAGGAAAAAAATCAGAAGATTTGACACAAGTCAACCTACTCTGGAGAAAGAACCACACCGCTAAACCATAGTGGAAGAGAAATACAAGACCAAGACCAGTGCATAAGAAATGCTATCCAACATACAAATTCAAATACAAAAGGAGAAATACAAGACCAGGACCAGTGCATAAGCATTGCTAGCTCCAAAAACAAAAAACAACTTAAAATTTAAAAAAAAAAAAAACATGTAATGCTAGAACCAAAAACAAAACACCACAAACTGAAGCACTAAAAGACAAACCTAACCAAAGCCAATTTCCCAAATAATCAATGCCCCTACTACTTAAATGACAACGAAAATTACAACAAAATCGACCTACTGCACTAGAAAAAGTCACAACACAAAAACAACACAAGTCCCGTCATTGAGATATAAAGGCAAATTTGGATTCCAAGGATCACCAAAGAAACGATGATAATCTAAGATCCTTGAGGACTAATGACTGATAAAGGATTTTGACCCTGCCACTATTCAAACTTGTCGGAATAACCGCTTCCTGCACAGCACTGCAACACCAAACATCTATTATGCAATCACAATTCACTGCACCGATGAGATGACACAGTATTGAGACTAATACCAACCAACCATTAGATGTGAGCTAAATGATTTATCAGTGAAGCTCCATATCATTCTCACTTCTCTAAAAGAAGCTATTGATAATATTTAAAAGGGTCAATTATATAAACCCCTGCCATTAGGGTGAGATTTGTTATTCCCCTGAATTTTTTTTATAGAACCCCCTTAGAAAATCCAAAATTAGATTTTACTACACCTTCTTACCTTCTACGTTGACTGGGCGTCTGATAATTGGGAACGTGGCATGTTGATTGGACGTGTATGTAATCCCATTTTTATATATTATGTATTCCCCCCGTGAAATCAGGGTTTAGAATTTCTCGGTTTGATTTTGGAGAAGACGAAAGCAAGTAATGGGAGCTAGCAAGGTTGAAGACGAAGCCATTGATGCGAACTTCGAATTACAGGTAATGTGAACCTTCTGTGTGTTTGCATTTAGTTCTCGTTTTCGTAATGTTTCTTATTTTATGTTTCTATTTTCAGGAAAATGCATTGTTTAACGTTGTTTTTAGACATGGAGGGAAGTTTCTGAAGCTCACTGATGGAGAAACGATATATGGGTGGTGTGTCTACTGTGGTTTATGGGGAACACTTAGATAGATTTAGCATGAATCACATTCACAACATAGTCACTAGGTGAAGTTACGGTGTAGGGTCGTATAGATTGTGGGCGAGAATCCCCAAAATTGCTCCAAAGCATTTTCAGATTAAGAATGACGAGGATGCATCTTATTTTGCTTCTTACCATTGTGCGAATCAAGTGAGGATGAGAGAACCACTGCTCTTGCAGATGGTTTTGAAGGTGTTGATGTGACTATATCAATTAGTCAGGGTCCAATAATAAGCGGTTTCTTAACTGGTTCTAGTAAGAAAGATATGGATGATAAAGAGTATATAAGTGAAGAGTTATTGAGTTCTGATGTTGATAACTCAAAAGATGAAGGAAAAAAATCAAAGTTTGAGAAGTTTAAGAAAAGAAGAATTGAATAAGAATTTCAAGTTTAAGTGGGGTATGGAGTTCAATCCCTAGATGACTTTAGGAAAGCAATTCGTGAGTGAACTGTTTTGAATGGGAGGGAAATAAGATTTGTGAAAAATGAAGGGTATAGAGTGAAAGTGGAGTGTAAGGCAAAGTGTGATTTTTTAATACTTTGTTTCAAATGAAGGGAAATTAGCAATCTAAACGCAGCAGAAAACAAAAAATTTTCTTTAGAGATCCTAACAAAAGGTCATGATCTGTGATAGAAAGACTACCTTTTGTGGCGATGAAACTCTTGAATCTGAATCGATGGATGATTAAGAACGTTATACGATGAACAACGCCTCTACTCAGTCCACACGAATAGCTTCCTTCAGTCACAATGCTAGCTGATTACAATTGAAGGTTTTTGAGTATAGGAGAGAAAAATAGAATACGATCAGGTTTTTTTAACAACAACCTTTGAGCTTTTTTGCACAAGAGTTCTATTTATAGAACTACTTGTATGAACTTCAAGCTAAAAAACCTAACTCAATAATAATATTATTATATTATTATAATAAACATAATTTTATTATTATTATATTTTATATCTATTATAAAATTAATAATAACTATTATTATATCATATGTCATGTGATTAAGCACAGGATACCTTACAATATTCCGTCCGTATTCCATTCAAGTCCGATCTCAAAGTATGTGCATAGACATTACACATTTGTTTTCTTAAAAGAAACAATAATAAAACTAATATAATTTGTGATAAAAGTACAAGATAGAAACGGAAAACATATATATAAATTATAAACAGCTTCTGAAGTATAAACTTCCCCAATAACACAACCCCTATAGTACTTTTAACGAATCAAAATTCAAAATTTGAAACCGAAAAACTATTGTACTATCTCTGTACAACTTATAAAAATGCTATGAAGCTAACACATAATCATAACTAATTTCTAACAACTCACTAGAGTCAAACTAAAATCTGCAAAACAACTAGACAGAGTTATTTCTGACTTATTTCTAACTTATTTCTGACTTATTTCTAACTTATTTCTGACTAATGCAGTATCCTAAGATTAGAATAATCTACTGCTTCTATGAAAGGCAATGAGATCCAGAATAAAATTTATTCCCAAATTTCTCTGCAATAATGGGGCGGACATCATCTGCATCGACCAGTTTCTCCAGAAAAGGAAGTAGAGACATTAAGGCAGAATCAGATGGATCATCAAACCAACTCTCTATAGGAATTCCATTATTAACTTGCAACCTGAACACCTATCATGAACAAAAGTACGAAATTTTAGCATCATTTACCATAGACAGTAAATAGAGGATCAGCCAAATATAAGAAATACCTGAGGAGAGTTGTCCACTATGGCTACTTTTGCAAGGTCAATTCCAAGAACAGTCAAGTCTTTGGTGTAGGTACCATCTTGAAAGATGCATGAATCTCGGTATGCTCTATGAGAAATAATCTTTTTTTCGGGATCAAGAACATCTAGCAACTTTTCAGCATAAATCTTTTTACTAGCTGTGAAAATGATGATTTCAAACATCTTTGATACTCTCTCCAAAAACTCATGGAGGAAGGGCCTTTTACGGACATAAACAATGTACTCCTTATCAAGTAAAATTTGAATTGTGAAGTCAGCACCACTATCATATTGTGTCATTGTAGAGTGGATCAGTGTTTCTGTAAAGGTGAATAACAACAACATACAACAACATCATACATTTTTGGAATAAGAAGGTTCAAATGAGACAAGATTAAAAACGCATCAGATAAAGCAAAATTATAATTACCATCCAAATCAAGAACAAGGGTGACACGCTTGGTTTTCCTTGTCTCCTTGCTTACTAGAGCTGGCAACAAGTTAGACTCGTCAGATACCTCCAAGAAGTTTTTTATCATTATCTCTTGATCAGCATAATCTATTCTTTCAGAATCAAACTGACCGGACTTGACATCCAGTTCTTCCGAAACTGGCTTGGCCTGATGGCAAATGGAATTGAACCATGAAGAATCTGGAATCTGCTCATGAACCTCTTCAGAAGACTCTACATATTGGTAAGTAGGTGCTGCTATGGTGTCCTCAAGGGCGGGAAGATCATACATCATATTTGTCGCAAAAAGTTCAAGATCGTTAAGGATACTATAGTAGAGACTATCATCAAATAGATTCACCGCGTCAAAGGAAAACCCATCAAAACATGCTTCATCCATATACAAGTCCAGCATATCAGGCGTTTGGAAATTGAAAAAGTTATTAGCATCCACTTGATCAGGTTGGGTATTGATTTCCTCCCCATTGACTACAAAGAGATCACATTCCACACACTTGTTACAAATAGAAATGCACTAAAGTGAAATTAGTGTTATTTTTTTCCGTATAAAAAAACCTACATTGATCTATGCATCCACTAACAATAAATATGTGGATTTTAGATTAACACAAATAAGGATATATAAAAGGTAGGTTTTTTATCATCACAAATGAACAGTTTTTAATAAGTATGGTTTCAAGTGCTTACCTCCTTCAAATAGGTTATCGTCAGGCCTGTTAAAGTAAGCTAACAACGCATCTGAATCTGAGATTGCGGGAACAGAAACCGGAAAAGAATCCTGCTATAAAAATCATCATTGTGAATAATGGGAAGCAAAGCGAACATTAACATTTCACTATTTTCTCTTTTAAGAATATACAATGGAAGTAGCCAAATTAATATGCAAAGAATCAATTTTCATTGAAGATAAAAATCCTAGCTCACAAATACATACAACTAAATCTTAGAATATATATCCAAAACAAATAGTTAATGAAGCGATAGCATTGAAATAACAGCAATACTTCAAAACATTGATTAAAAACTTAAATTTTACTGCTTATAAATTTTTACTGCTTATACATTAAATACATATTACATGATTAAAAGAACACATTGCAGACAATATCATGCAGATCAACTATTGCATATCAAAACTTGCATCAGAAGTCAAGCCAAATGTTCAGTTCAGTGCAAGTGGTGTCGAGTGTCGACCATTAGCATGTAAAACATAATATACCTAAAGACAAACAATCTGTGTCAATATGAACCATGAAATGAAGGTGAGCCTTACCGTTTCTACTACTAACTCTGCACAAGCATTGAATGAGAGACCGTTCTGCCCCACAAATGTATCTATATTGGAAGACATTTGGTGTTCTTCATTGTCACCCTCCTTTGGAGATTCTTTATTTACAAAAAAAACTACATCAAACATGTGCAATTAATAAGTGGCTTTGCTTGTATTATATGAGCCTAGTAAAGTATTAAAACTTACCATCATCACGAGATATTTGACTGGATAGCTCTAAATTTTCCACTTCATTGGTAACTCCGACCATTGAACGCGGTCTTTTGCATACTCTATTGCATATTCTATCTGACTTATGAGACACACGAGGATACTTCCCATCTTTTTTGCAAGTGATAGGTGATTTAGCCACCATTTTAACTGCTGGCATCAACGTTAGGCTTCTGAAGAATAGTCTAACATCATTTCAATCTATTGACCGTTTGTCCGTTCCCTTATTAACCTCTAAGAAACAAAAACAAAAAGTAAGTCATACTAAACATATACACATGAAATGAAAAAAAAAAATGATCATACTCAAACTATGCTAATAATCTGAATAATGTCTAAAATATCATATCATCACATAGTAGTTGGCACACAAGTAAATTCAAATCAAGATGATTGAGAAACACATTCCACCTACGGTAGATGCATTCCAATCAGACAGATAGTTTCATCCTAATTTGTTTCCTTATTACACCATCTCCAATTAAGAATATTGCAAGCTTGTTGAAAGTTATAAAATTCTCTAAGATTTTGAAGATCGACATTAAAATCAAGACAATTAAACACATAGAATCTATATTAACATCAACAAAATCGAAAACTAAACCCCAGCTATAAAAATCCCTCCAAACATTGAAGTCACTATTCACAATCCATTCTCCCCAACATCCAAAAAGATTCAAACAAAACAAAATCTATGTGTTACCCTAATAATTAATAAAAACTGATATCATTTTGAATAAGTCAATCTCCTATCTACATACATAAATCACAAAAAGGTTTGAGACTCAGCAAAATTTGTAAGTAGTGCATGTATTGAAAGTGTTCACCCCCTTGGAAGCTAAGGATCTGAAGTCATAGTAACTCCTTTCCTACAACTGTTATTCATACCAATACTTTTACTCTTACCATCCCACCCCACCATGCCCTAGCCCTATAGAGGCCTTCATTCAACCAAGTGGGGGTAGATTGCAGTAGCAAATACCACAAAAATACTATTTTTTTGTGCCCTAATTATGTTTGAAGACTGCAATTCAGAATCACAAAATGAAAACAGAGAAAACAGAAAAACAATCCAAAAAATCAATGTTAGGGTTCACTAGGGTTTTTCATCATCATATCATATAAATTATCAAATTTAACCATCCACAAAATTTCTAAATCTCACACAGTAAAACAAGCCATAAAACCAGACGGAACAAAAATTTTTTCAAAAAAATCACTTTTTCCGTTGAAGATTTCAGCTTCGATTCAACTTCCAAAAGTCTTCCAACCTTTATCTTCCTTTAGCTCTCTCCCTATCACCAAAAAAACACCAAAAACAAAAAATCAAAAACCGTTAAAAAGAAGCGTAAACCAAAATTAAGCATCAAAATTAAAATAAAATCAACTTCATAATTCAATAAAATTTCACCGAAAAAATAAAATCAAAGCAAGAAATGAAACTTACCAATAACCAATTACTGATTACTGAAAAAAAAATTCAAAAAAAAAAAAAAATTGAAAAAACAAGAACTCAATTCAATTCAACGAACCACAATTCAAACAACTTCAAGTTCATAATCAAGAAGAATTGAAGAAACACATACCTATGCTATCGCTATCTCGCTCCCACTCTCTCTCTAGAATTTGTGTTGGTGTTTCTCTCTCTAGAATTTCAGAGAGGTGAGTCAGAGAAGCGAAAGGGGTCAATGGAATGTTGTGTTGTTTAGTTAGAATCTCTTTATATACTCACACGAGTTTGAAACTCGGAATGAGGATCAGTTTCGACGATGAGGATTTGACTTTATTTCAAATGAGAAATTTAACGGTTAAAAATGTGACACGTGTGTGATTGGGATCAGCAAATGGTGAAAGTTAGAGGAGCTCAGAATGGCGGCGACAGATGTTGAGTGTAGGAATTTTTATTGGGCTGTAAATTTTGTAGGCCCATTGTTTATCATGTAAAAGGAGAAGTGAATTTTAAAAAAAAAATGTTTTTTGAATGATTTTGAAATTGATTAATTTTTCATGATTTTTTTTTAAATCATAATTTTATTAAAGTTTGATTCGGTCAAATATAATATAATTTTTATTTTAAAAAGTAACGAATTCATTTTAATTTTTTTATTTTTAATTATATTTTATTATACTTTTTGAAAAATATCTGTTTTTTTATAGCAAAATATCACATTAATTAATAATTCATGATTTTTTCAAAATCATAATTTTATTAAAGTTTGATTTAGTCAAACAAAATATATTTTAGTCAAACAAAATATATTTTAATTTTAAAAAAGTAAGAAAATCATTTTAATTTTTTATTTTTAATTATATTTTTTAAAAAAGGTCTATTTTTTATAGCAAAATATCACATTTTATGAAAAATATATGTTTTACTATATTTTTTATATTTTACTGTGATGTATATCCTTTTTTGAAATGCTTATGAATTTCTTTATGGGAAAATTTGCATTGAAAAATATGACAATAATTGAAGGGGTTACTATAAAGATGATTATTCAAAGAATGTATTAAAAATTTATTTATTTTAGGTGATTTTTTATATTCTTATAAGAAATATAGATTTTCAAAATGGTATATTTTGAAAAAAAATATATATATATAGTTTTTAAATATTTATTTATTTTTCTCTTATAGTTCATTTCCAAATTTTATTTTATGGGAAATTGCTAGCTATTCTATAAAAGAAATATTATTTTGTTAAGAGATCTGATTTTATTTAATTATGAATTTTTATATTCTTTAAAATTTTGCGTTTAAAAAATGATCAAATGGTTTTAAATTATTTTTGTTAAATAATTATTTTGAAAGGGTGGTAATATGTTAAAGGGTGGTAATGTGTTAGGAGTTATTTTAATATTTTGCTTATATTCAAATAGCTGGTTTTTAGAAAGTGGTATTTTGAAATGTTATAAAATAGTTTTTGATTTTCTTCTATAAAGTTTTTGGTTTTGTTCCGGACTGTCCCAATTATTAGATATGATCTAATCCATTCCTGCGTCCAGAACGATTTAATAGCCTAAATCCAATACATTAAGATCAAAGGGAATAATTTTCCTCTGCCCCTCGGTCGGGGAGAGATGTCCAAACATCTCTGTCATCCTCTACATTCCGGCCCAACATATGTAGGGAAGTCACTTAGGAACGCCCTCGGAATACTCATGCTCGGTATCTTTCCTTGCCCGACGTAACGGCTAGTCCAGGCAGATCTCCAACGTCTAGTTTCTGACATTTACCTAATTTCGGGGATCCACAATCTATGCTTGAAATAGGGACCAATGGTCAAGCGTTTCAAGCGTTGGGGAACTATATAAACTCTCTAATATGAGAGGGACAGGTATTTAATATTCACGCTAACAATACTCACTCTTGTACTTGCTCAATCCTCTCCCCATGCATACTTTGGCATCAGAGTGTCTTGCAGGTACCCCCATCCTCTCCTAGACAATTCAGCACTGACGACGCAATTCATGGCCTACTCAAGGTTACGATCAACCGGAAATATCAGTGGCGTCGTCTGTGGGGAATAGTTACCAATGCTCGGATTACCACCATTGTCCACGTCAAGCAAACGAACAGTGGCGAAATTCATCCCCTCCTCGAGGATAACAACCATCGCCAACGAGACAGAGATATTGCCTCCTCGTTTCCTGATCCTATTGTTGAACCAGAGACCTTTCCTAGAGATCTTACTTTCCTCCTAGTGTCGCCCAACATTGAGGCGACCATGGCTGCCTTGGAGGATGACTTGAACCAGACAAGCATCCTGATTCTCTGACATAGCGAAAGGATAGGAGCTCTAGAGGATGCCCGACATTCTAAATCTCCTAGTCGAAGAAAGAATCGTCAACGACCAGAAGAATAAGGATCCATCAGGAAGCGTGACTATACGTCTCCCCGAAGACAGCACTCCCTCGGAGCCAAGAAGACAATGAGAGAGCTCCAAACGGAAGTTTGACACTCTCCTCCAACCAGACCTAGGGTTCGCTCAAGAATTCCCTCTCCCCGTCGTGGCTACATCCCCAGACGTTCAAGAAACAATCGTCCTCGTTCTCCCTCGTATAACTCCAGTGACGAGGATGAACCTCGAGGACCTCTCTCTCTCTCTCTTTTTCTCTCTCTCTCTCTATATCTATCTATCTCAAGAGATCGTGTCTACAAGGTTGCCTAAAGGCTTAGAGAAACCTCTTCCTCTGGGTTCCTACAAAATAACAATCGACCCGGACGAACATATAGAGAATATTAACTCTTTTCTCGACTATCGTGGCATCTGGGGCGTGATAAAATGCAGAGTTTTCCTGACCACGCTCAGAAAAGGGGCGATGGTCTGGTACAAGAGCCTTCCCCATAAGTCGGTCACATCCTAGAGACAACTAGGGAGGATGTTTTCTAGGCATTTCACTGCCTCTCATCGATATGCAAATACTGAGGCGTCCCTCGAGGAAATTATACAGGGTAAAGACGAATCTCTCCGAGTATTCGTCCCTGTAGTGATTTCACTAAAGTCTTTGATATTAAAACCCCTGCGACGCTTGACGCCTTTCTCCTCAAGGCTCGAGTGTAACAGCCCATTTTAATTTATTTAATTGTCGGGCTATTTTAGGTGTGATTTACTTCGTTTAGAGTACTTGTGTAGTTGAACCTTGGTTAAGGGTAGTTGGAAATAACTTAATGACAGATAATTAGAAGTGAAATTAGTAATAATAGTATAATTATTATTATTACTATTGGAGTCACTGTTCTTATATTACTAGTATTATTATTATTAATATTGTTATTATTAATATTAATGTAATAATTAATGGGCCAAATTGATTGGGTAATGGGTAATGGAAAAAGGAGGATGAATAGGTTATAGGAAGACTTGGGGCAGTTAAGAAAAAGGGAGAAAAACATTTCACGTAAGGGAAACCTAGAAGAAAACAATGGTTGCTAAGGGGAATTAGGAGAAACATCTGTCGTAGGAATTTCAGAACAAATTCAAGGTAAAGGGCAGAGAAACTATTTCAATATGGGTGTTTTATCATGAAAAGGGTAGTGGGGGTACCCTTCCCTCATAGGGATTTATATATGTATATTGTTGTTGGTGTGGATTTAATATGGTATGATTGCGTGGTGTTAATTTTTCATGAGAATTTTGTGTTATCTTATGAATTGTAGGATATACTACTATTGTGATGGTTATGTGAATGTGAATGTACATGTACATGTTTAGTTTTTGGGTCCAAACATAAACTAAAGGTTTAAAGTAAGGGATAAATTAGTCGTGTAGTAATGATAGGGATAGAATGTAATTGTGGAACCATAAGTCTTAAAATCATAACAAGAAGATTTTTAGGAATGATACATAACTGATTGCAGAGTAGAGTGTAGCAAGAAAATGAAACAGAAAGGGAATTCCAGGTGTGACTGGCACCATGGGTCTGTGGCAACCGTCAGGAAGGGTAATGAGGGTGACGACCATCACAGGGGGGTGACGAACGTCACAAAGAGGAATTTGGTAATTGTTTCTATCTTGTGTGTTACATTTGTTTTCTATTCTAATCCTTAGCCCGAGAGGTTCATAAGAATGCCAGTGGTAGTGCATCAGGGGATCAGTAATGGAAAAAATTAATCAAAATACTTTTAGGAATTAATTAGTAAATATTAGTCTACGAATGAAATTCTAGTGAATAAGGTTGAATTGCTTTGTATGGTTTGTACTGCTTGTGATAGTAGTCATATATTAATGGCATATGTTGTGAATCATACGCATGTATGTTTATTTGTATGAGTAGGTGTGGTGATACCATTGAGTATTGTAGTAAGTATAAAACTTACAGGTGATCAGGAGGATCATATTGGTGTAAGCATGTCTTGTACATGTGATTATATGCATAGTTTGTCATGCATTCATGGTATGTCTAGTGAAAATAGATTATTGCTCAGGTGGAGTGAATGTGATCAGTTGTGAAACGGGTCATTGCTCAAGAGGGGTGTATATGACCAGTGGTGTAGATAAATCATTTTCTAGTAGAGGTGTATGTGATTTATCTGGATTCTAAAATGAATTCGATTCAATTGAATGAACCTTGATGATTGTACCACAAGCATTGTGTCATTGTTGGGTCACATTGCATTATCATCATTATATGTTAATTAATTGGTGTGCTTGTGTGAGTACTACTCTTAACATGATTATTTCACCGTTAACTTATTGAATGTAGTTCTCATCCCTTTGTTGTCGTTGTTGTTTTGTTTGTGCTTATTTGGAAGTACATATAATCCAAGTACTTGAGTGTGCACGAAATGCGTGTTGCTTGATTGAGTCTTAGGAGTCGCTCTGATACGTAACACAAGATTGTGGGCATTTGTCAATTGTTGTTTCTTTTATCATTTTGTTACGTATCGTTCGTTATTTTGGAGATTTGTTGAACCCCGATGTTGTAGGAGATTTTGGTGTTTTAGGCATATTGCCAAGTTGAGATGAAATAATAATTTTTCCGTTGTTTTGATTCATTAATAAAAGGAGGTTATGTTGGTTTGTTTTTAATGTGACATTCCACTTTATGGTGAAAAAACACTAATTATTTTCTTAGTGATCGCGACTTTCCGAGTCTAAAGATTCTAACTGCAAGTATATAGCCTAATCGCGTAGTAATAAAAGATATTGATCCCACAGAGACTCGATAATCAACCTAGCGCTATTGGGTGTTATTATGTTTAGCTAAGGCGAGTGGTTTTCTAGTTTTAAGGAGCGAGAAGGTAAGAATTTTGGCTTAAATCAAATTATAATAAGGATATCGGTATGTAATTGGTATGCCTTCGCGAATTCGATAAAAGGTCGGCTTATTAAGATTTGTCAAGTTGTCTTTCCGTAGAAACTGTCAGTTTAAAAGTTGTTGGTTTTAAAGTGCTTCCGCTGTATTTAAAAGCAATGTTCGATTTCAGCTATCTGGTTACAATCTCACACTCCCTTGGTCTTAATTCTAACCTTTTATACTTTCTTACTCTCGTAACAAAAGTTGTTTTATAAATAAGAAATTGAAAACAGAGAGTAACTCAAGTTAAGGTTTTAGCCTAGGTCTATTGAATCGGTTCCGGTTATACAATCACATACTGATTAAACGGTTAGCCAGACATATTAAATAAATACGAAGAAAGGTAGAATAAGTGCATAAAAGTAAATGACATAATAGTTAAATGGTAAAGCATTAAATTAGGAAACCTGACTGAAGTACTCTCGATCAAGCAATCTTGTAGAAACTTAAACTAAAACAAAATGAAGTGGCTAGAAAGAAAATAAATGTTGATAGCTTCCCAAGGAAGGAAGCTATCACTTTGGTTCGAAAAATAGAAAATAAAGTAAATGCTAAAAAGAATATTAAAGAAAGCTCTGAACGTAAATACTCGGCTTCGAACGGAAATTTGGCAGCAATTCAATATGATAAACGAAGCTCTCCTTGGAACTTGTAACAACTACTATATTAACTTCTGTGAATTAAGTTTGTTGAGAATAAATCGGAGTCACATTTGTTGGGCCTTGACTAGTAGGGTTGGACTGAGATTGTGTAGGGTTGAGGAAAAATCTTTGTTAAATGAGAAGAATTCCTTAACAGCTATCTGTCATTTGACTGAACTGAGGCGCATTTTAGGTTTCTGATATAAGCTTTGGGAAGCGTCTCGGGCTCATGACGTACGTCTGAAATGTAAGACGGTCGTCTCCTTTGTGTGACGGTCGTCTACAATAAAAATGCAGAATCTTCATTTCTTCAGCTGTTTGCTTCATTTCTTGTGCTAAAAGTCTTCTTTCTTTCTCATTTTCATTTTTTTCTTCCACGAGTCAAGTATAACTAAACACCTGCAAAATAGACACAAACTTCACATAATATTGTTCGAAATAAAGAAAATCATAACTTAAATAAACGGAAACCATGCTAATAAATCGATACAAAACTGTGTTATCAAAACTCCCCTAGACTTGAATCTTTGTTTGTCCTCAAGCAAACAATCAAGTAGGTTTTGAAAAATATCCTTCAAACACAGACACGAAACACATTACCTATCCATACGTGGTTGTGCAGAATTTTGCTAAATGAACTAATAGTGACTTGAACACTAAAGATACACTAATGACACTAAAATATATACTGTTCATAAACCCCTTATACAAACCAATCTGAATAATTCTATTATATCTCAACCTAATGCTCTTGTTTCTGTTTCACCCGGTTTCACTCTAACGCAATCACATTAAGCCTTTTACCTTTACACGCGCATAGTGGAGTAACCTGTTGGTGAAATTGATCTTTTTTCTAACATGGAGTCTGGTACACAAGCGTGGTAACCCTTTAACATACTGAGTGCAAGTTCTGGGGGATCAAATCGTAATTCGCCCTACCAAGTTCAAAACCAGACTCCTCTGTACCAACTAACATCAGACTTTGCTTTGCCTTTCTCTCATATTTTTTCTTTTTTGCATTCTTTAGAATATGTGCAGCTTGATTGTCTTACCAATGCCTTGCAATATCTTAAGATTCTTCTTTTCCTTCTTTTTTTGCATAATTAAGATCAATAACTTGTTTGCATCGGCTCTCCACGTAGCTTGTGCTTAGGCAGTGCTGACTGCTAATATAAACTACTCGGGGATAATGTCCAGTCATCGTTGCAACAGTATTTACACTTATTCCACACAATAGGATTAAGGCCATCACTGGACATTATCGTTCTAAAATTTGTCCTTGGATTTTCATCCTGCAAAAACGTCATTGGACATCTCGTCCTAGCAAAATGCTATGGATACATGATGCGTACAATACACAAAACACGACCACGGCTAGTCAAAACGCATCATTATTCATCATAATATCATTGTATATCTCCTAACATCTTAATCATCACAATCATCATACTTTCTTCATATATTTCATACCAACACCTCATAATTAACATATCGTCATTCGTCATAATAATCATTAAGCAACTCACCTCAAGACATCATTATATTTTGTATTTTGTTCACATACATCATACGCATATATCACACAACATCATGCACATACGTACGTCATAATTAACACGTCATTTATTCATAAAACAAATAGCTTCTATACATCATTGCTCACCATGTCCATCATGTTTTCTGCACATACTGCTATACACACAAACCACATATACTTCACAGTCACACAACATCACTCATTCACAACAATTCTCAATAATACACATTTTTATATCTTTGACAGCAGATTCATCATCAATTCCTAGTAACACGACTATTTCAACTCACTGATTATCCATCTAAAATATAGTTTATCAATTTAGCTTCTAAATGTTTCTTGTTTCGTGCCAAACTGAATTACAGAGGTGAAGATATGCGTAAAATAGAAAAATAGACTTAACAGAGGCTCTGGAATGCCCTGGGTAGCGCAAACCACAAAGAAATGGCAGTGGCCACCCTAACCTCGACATACGTGGCGCAAGCCACCCTAAAACCATTATACATGGCGCAAGCCATCTTTAAAACCAAATACATGGTGCAAGCCGTGATCTTAGTGGCACCAGCCACTTCATTTCATACCAGGTGGTGCAAGCCACCATTATAACACCCTAGGTGGCCAAGCCACCTTTACATAGAAAAGGAGGGTCGCACAAGCCACCCATGTATATCCATGACCTCTGGATTACGTTATCACTCATTTTTTAAAGTGACGCTCACCACTGATTCAACTTTTTTGGGTTGCGGTTAATCATATTTTTTCCCAAAATAATAACAATCACGACGATAGATTACAGTCGATACAAATTCAGTCTCTCATTAATCACTCGAACCTATTATTTCTTCAATGATACCTCAGAATTCATCAACACACGCTCAGACAACTACCAATTATCAATTCTATAATCTAATGTAATAACTAAGATTAAATGCCCCTTACCTCTTGATTATCGCTTTCCGATCGAATCCTCTTCTCGTTCTTCTGATTCCTCAGCTCCTCCTCAATTCCATCGTTCTTGGTGTTCCTTTTTGTTTTCTCCTCTTCGACAAAAGTTACATAATGAGTTCTAACTACCTTCCTTATAACCTCCAATTATGATTTTCCAACAATACCCCTAATTATCTCTCAAAATGACCACAATGCCCTTTAGTTCTATAAATCCCATAATATTATTTTTTTAATCAATTAATTCTGACTAATTTCCAATTACTCCAAAATAAATCGAAAAGTCCTCCAAAACCGACATTCGCCAAATATTTCTAATCACCGTATCACCGAACTCAAAAGTTCTCACCAAAATTATATTACTCAATAATCGACTTAATTACTTAAATAAATAATTATTCTGATTATTCACAATTACCCGATAATTCTTCGAAACTATCACATAATCGTCATTAAACTATCATCGAATTCAAATACTTCACATTGAATCATAATATTCATATATCCAATCGGGCCGTTATAATGATAGTCATCTCCCTAAATTGATTATAAAGGAAGATGTCTGCTCGTGACATCGCTAAACAAAAGTAGTAAGAAGTGAAGCGTCGAGCATGGTGAGTGAGCAGCTGGTAAATGCGAGAAAACCAAAATCATGTACAATTTGTCTGATCTGCTTAGGCATTAGAGTCTTGGGAATGTTTATCATCTTCGACCCGTGGGATGTCAGATTCAGTGTGGGACGGTTCTATAACAAACAAAGTTTAAAAATTATCAGTTAGCTCTCAACACATTATGGAAAAATAATAAATAAATTAAAGTTAAACATAATATATATATATATATATATATATATATATATATATATATATATATATATATATATATATATATATATATATATATATATACCTCTCTGGCATAATTGGTTGTCACATGATCAACATACTCAGTAAGCACCGATCGGTTAATGGGTCCTCCCAGGAACTCCCCATCAGTGTGCACAAATGAATACGTCAAAGAAGGAGACATAACTTTTGTATTTGTGATAGCAGAAGGACCGCGTCGGTGGTAGCCACCTCATCAGCAACAGGGGCATCTGGCTGGACCACCTTACCTGAAACAGTGACATTTGGTTGAACCACTTCCTCAGCCACCTCAGCATCAACATATATCGCATTTGTCTCAACCGCTGAGTCATGAATATCATGAACCTGCACCTCCTAAGCATGAACAACCTCAGCCTCATCTATGGGTTGCTCATCTGATATTATCGCTCGACATCGGGTGCTACAAAGTGTGTGGAACTTCCCTTGCTCAACCAACCATTTCTAGTATGAACCGATAGGAACTACTTGTACATCCCTTAGTTGAGAAGACTCGGCCTCATCAGCCTTAGTCTTGGTTGCCTCTTTATTTGTGGACCTTCCTACAATGGTGTCATCCTTTTCCATGTATTTCATTACAAAAACAAAACAAAAAAAGCAAAATATCAATTAACTTCCAAAAATTTAGAAATTTCCCACAATTCACTGGAAATTCTGAAATTTTTAGGAATAATTCAAATTTTTTGAATTGCCGAAAATTAAGAAATTTCCGGTAAAATGTTATAGCCAAATGTTGGGAATTCTAAAATTTCAGGAAAAATGTGTAGATGTTAAGAATTGGCAGAATTTTTGACAAACAAGAAGCGTTGAACTTAGTTCAGGATGTCACACCAGATGTTGTGACATTGTCAAACAGAGTAAAAGTTAATGAATTAAGTCAAGACATCAGGATGTCACACCAGATGTTGTGACATCGTAAACCTGCTACCAGACCTAGATTATGCATAACAGAAGTGAGTAAATTCAGGAGAATTTATCTGGAATTAATTGTGAATAGATAAGCACTCCAAGGCGCATCTTTAGGGAGCTTAGTTATCTGACTTCAGTAAAACATAATAACTAACTCACCTTGAATCAAGGAGGTAACAAACTAACTAACCCTAATTCAAGGTGATGACAGTGGGATTTATCAGGACTGGATAATTTACAGAAAGCCCAAAAATCAAGCATCTATTTAAGGAACAGAAACTCTCAGAATAGAGTACGAAATTAAGAAGACTGTAAAGGGTGTTTGTCTTTAATAGCAGGTGTTAATTGTTTGTCACTTTATGAGCTTTTAAGCAAAAAGTGAATTGTGTCTTGATTGAAACTTTTAAGTAAGATCAAGCTGTTGTGTTTGAAGTGTGACTTCAATTTTATTAAACATTGTAAAATATCACTATGTGATTAAGGGGGGTGAGTAGGTACTCATATCTAAGTTGTGTCTTAGGTAGAAATTGCCTTGGGTAGATATTAAGTGAAGGATTAAACTGGTTGGTTTAATTCCAGAATTAATATTACTTATATTGGATTTCCTTCCTGGCTTGGTAGCCCCCAGATGTAAGTGTGGAGATACACTAAACTGGGTTAACAATTTCCTGTGTTATTTAATTTACCTGCACTTTAAGTTTTGTTTAAGTCTTTAAGTGTTTAAACATCTGATTCGACATCACGTACCTGATCCCAGAATTTCAATTGGCATTAGAGCAGGCACCCTGCATGTTTAACTGGGTGAGATCTAGGGACTGCAAATTTTGGGAACATGGACAGAGATGTAGGATCTGTGAATAGACCACCTATATTGGATGGATCCAACTATGACTACTGGAAGCCAAGAATGGTAGCATTCTTAAAATCTCTTGATAACAGGGCTTGGAAAGCAGTCAACAAAGGATGGGAGCACCCTGTCCAAGACAATAAGGATGGGGCAAAAGTGTTGAAGCCTGAAGAAGAGTGGAGCAAGGAGGAAGAAGATTCAGCATTTGGAAACTCCAAAGCCTTAAATGCCTTATTCAATGGCATTGACAGGAACATATTTAGACTTGTGCATCATTGTGAGCTGGCCAAGGATGTTTGGGACACTCTCAAAACCACTCATGAAGGAACATCAAAGGTGAAGATGTCAAGACTTCAACTTCTCACCACCAAGTTTGAAAACTTGAGGATGAAGGAAGATGAGACCATTCATGAGTTTTACATGAACATCCTGGAAATTGCTAATACTTCTGGTGCCTTGGGAGAGAAAATGAGTGATGAAAAGTTGGTAAGGAAGATTCTCAGATCACTGCCAAAAAGATTTGACATGAAGGTTACTGCAATAGAAGAAGCTCAGGACATCTGCACAATGAAGGTTGAAGAGCTCATTGGTTCCCTTCAAACCTTTGAGATGGGAATGAATGATACAATTGTGAAGAAAAACAAAAGCATAGCCCTGGTCTCAAACACTGATAAAGAAGAAGAAAGTCATGAAGCAGACTCTGAGGACAACTTATCAGAAACAATTGCTATGCTTGGAAGACAATTCAACAAAATTCTCAAAAGAATGGAAAACAAGTCCAGACCAAGTGGAAGAAACTCAACCTCTGAGAATAAAAGACCTTATGATTCTAATAGAAGGTTAAATTATGATGAGAAGACTAACCAAGGAAAAGGGATTCAATGTCATGGATGTGAAGGATATGGACACATCAGAAATGAATGCCCAACCTACCTAAAGAAGCAAAAGAAAGGTCTTTCTGTGTCCTGGTCAGATGAAGACTCAGGCTGTGAGTCAGAAGAAGAATCTGCAAAGCACATCACTGCTCTAGCTGGAGTATGTGAAACTGAAGGAGGATCCAGTGATGAGGAGCTGACATTTGAAGAGCTTGAAGCATCTTACAGGATGCTGTGTAAAAGGAGCACTGAAGTATGCATGGAGAATATACAGCAGAAGAAGCAGATTGAGGAATTAAAGGCTGAAATGGCAAGTAATCTAGAGATCATTGACACTTTGAAAAGTGAAGTCAGCCTACTCAACTCCAAAATGGAGCATATGTCCAAATCTGTCAGAATGCTGAATAGTAGCTCAAAAACACTGGATGTCATTCTCAACAACAACAAGCACTCAGGGGATAGGACTGGGCTGGGATTTAATAAAGCTCAAAAGTTTGAGGCTAGCACCAGCCAAACAACTCCAAATCCCATGAAGTCAAACAAGATGTCCAAGCAGATGTCTCAACATCATGACAAGAACATGATGAAAAAGAAATATCAAATATGGAGATGCCATCATTGTGGAAGGTTTGGTCACATCAAACCTTTTTGCTACAAGCTGCATGGACATCCAAATCAGAGGTCTCAACAACTCCCTAAGCAAAAGACAGAGGTCACCAAGAAAGTGATGCATAGACATCCAAATCAAAGGTCTCAGCAACCCCCTAAGCAGAAGACATAAGTCACCAAGAAAGTGTGGGTACCTAAAGCTAGTCTTCATGCTGATCAAAGCTACAAATCCATGCCCAAGAACAAGTTCAACAGACAACCTTGGAACTCTAAAGATGGACAATACACAGGGCATATGCATCAAAGGAAACCTCACAACAGGCACAAATGGTCCAAGAAGGTTGTTGCCTTTATAGCTCATACATCTCTCAGAGTATCTGCTAAGGAAGACTGGTACTTTGACAGTGGCTGCTCAAGGCACATGACTGAACTGAAGAATCTGCTGGTAGACTTAAAGCCACACTCATCCAGATATGTAACCTTTGGAGATGGAGCAAAGGGGGAAATCAAGGGAGTTGGGAACCTGGACTGCTCAGGTGTACCAAGTCTAGATGATGTGCTGCTGGTAAAAGGATTAACTGCTAACTTGATCAACATAAGTCAATTATGTGACTAAGGTTACAGTGTAAACTTTACCAAAACTGAATGCATAGTTTCTGATAAAGAACAGAAGGTTGTCATGAGAGGAGCCAGATCAAAAGAAAACTGCTATATGTGGGAACCTCAAGATTTCAGCCTCACATCAACTTGTTCCTAAGCCAAAGAAGAAGAAGTGAAGTTGTGGCACCAAAGACTGGGTCATCTCCATCTCAGAGGAATAAAGAAGATCATATCTATGGAGGCTGTAAGAGGAATCCCAAGACTGAAGATTGATGAAAGTAAAGTGTGTGGTGAATGTCAAATAGGCAAGCAAACCAAGATGTCACACCCAAAGCTCCAACATCTGACAACTTCCAAAGTTTTGGAATTATTACATATGGATCTTATTGGACCAATGCAGGTTGAGAGTCTTGGTGGAAAAAGATATGCATATGTGGTTGTTGATGACTTCTCAAGATATACATGGATAAGCTTCATCAAAGAGAAGTCTGATGTGTTTGATGAATTCAAAGACCTGTGCTATAGAATTCAAAGAGAAAAAGCAAGCTGTGTGGTCAGAATAAGAAGTGATCATGGAAAGGAGTTTGAGAATAAAAAATTCTCAGACTTCTGCTCTTCAGAAGGGATCAATCATGAGTATTCTTCTCCTATCACCCCTCAACAGAATGGGATTGTTGAGAGAAAAAACATAACTATTCAAGAGTCAGCAAGAGCCATGATTCATGCTAAGAAGTTACCCATGTACTTTTGGGCTGAAGCTATGAACACAGCATGTTACATCCACAATAGAGTCACACTAAGAAAGGGAACTTTGTCCACCATCTATGAAGTCTGGAAGGGCAGAAAACCTACAGTCAAGTACTTTCATGTGTTTGGAAGTAAGTGTTACATTTTGGCTGATAGGGATCAAAGAAGGAAGATGGACCCTAAGAGTGATGAAGGGATATTTCTTGGATACTCCATAAATAGCAGAGCTTATAGAGCATTTAACTCCAAAACCAAGGTTATAATGAAGTCAATAAATGTGATTATTGATGATGCCTCTGCAGATGTTGCTGATGATGTTGGAACATCTGCTGACAATTAAACTGAAGTTAAAACAGAAAGTGATACTCTTGATTTCACTTTAACTGAGGCAAGGTCAGAGCAATCCAACAAACCTCCCTCCATCAGAATCCAGAAAGATCATCCTAAAGATCTGATAATTGGTGATCCCAACAGTGGTGTCATCACTAGATCAAGAGAGATGATTTCAGGCTCCTGCTTTGTTTCAAAGATAGAACCTAAAAACATCAAGGAAGCTCTGAATGATGAGTACTGGATCTCTGTTATGCAAGAAGAATTAGGCTAGTTTACAAGGAATGAAGTATGGGATCTTGTTCCTAGGCCTGATGATATTAATGTGATTGGCACTAAGTGGGTGTACAAGAACAAGTCAAATGAGCAGGGAGTAGTTACAAAAAACAAGGCTAGACTTGTAGCTCAAGGATACACATAAATTGAGGGAGTAGACTTTGATGAAACCTTTGCACCAGTAGCAAGGCTTGAATCAATCAGACTACTTTTAGGAATTGCTTGTATCCTAAAGTTCAAGCTATTTCAGATGGATGTTAAAAGTGCCTTTCTAAATGGGTACCTTAATGAGGAAGTATATGTGGAGCAGCCTAAGGGATTTGTTGATCCAAGCTGTCCAGATCATGTATACAAGCTAAGGAAGGCTCTGTATGGTCTAAAGCAAGCCCCAAGAGCATGGTATGAAAGACTGACCACTTTTCTCATAAAACATGGGTACAGGAAAGGTGGAATAGACAAAACCTTGTTTGTGAAGGATGAAGAAGGAAAGGTCATGATAGCTCAGATATATGTAGATGACATAGTGTTTGGTGGGATGTCAGACAGGATGGTTAAACATTTTGTTAATCAAATGGAATCTGAGTTTGAGATGAGCCTAGTAGGAGAACTAAGCTACTTTCTTGGACTGCAAATCAAGCAGATGGAGGACTCCATGTTCATATCCCAAAGCAAGTATGCAAAGAACATTGTCAAGAAGTTTGAGATGGACAATGCAAGTCACAAGAGAACACCTGCCCCCACTCATTTAAAGCTGACAAAGGATGACAAGGGTGAGAATGTGGACCAAAGCTTATACAGAAGCATGATTGGAAGCTTACTATATCTGACAGCTAGCAGACCAGATATAGCTTTTGTAGTAGGTGTGTGTGCAAGGTATCAAGATGAGCCAAAAGTAAGTCATCTAAACCAGGTTAAGAGGATTTTAAAATATGTCAATGGTACTTGTGACTATGGCATAATGTATTCTCATGGTTGTGAACCAATCCTCATTGGATTTTGTGATGCTGACTGGGCTGGAAGTGTTGATGATAGAAAGAGGACATCAGGAGGATGCTTCTTTCTAGGAAACAATTTGATTTCTTGGTTCAGTAAGAAACAAAATTGTGTATCCTTATCCACTGCTGAAGCTGAATATATTGCAGCTGGTAGCAGTTGTTCACAGTTGGTGTGGGTGAAACAAATGCTCACAGAATACAATGTCCCACAAGATGTCATGACATTGTACTGTGACAATTTAAGTGCAATTAACATCTCCAAAAATCCTATCCAACACAGCAGAACCAAGCACATAGACATCAGACATCATTTCATTAGAGATCTTGTGGAAGAGAAGGTGATCACATTAGAACATGTAGCCACAGATCTGCAATTGGCTGACATATTTACTAAGGCCTTGGATGCTACCCAATTTGAAAACCTAAGGGGTAAATTGGGAATCTGCTTGTGTGAAATATAACAGTTATGGAGAAGTGCCAGCATGTCTCATGACATCGTGTGGCATGATAACCAGATGGCAGCATCAGTCTGGTCAATAACTCTGTGTATTCCACTCTTAAAAATTCCACTAGTAACTGATTTTATAAATACACAAACGTGCTATTAGCTCCTCACCTTCTCACTATCTCCTCAAAACGATTTGCATGCTAAAGCTGAATTTCTAAGCTCATCAAAATCAATCAAACCTAACTCCACTTCCACTACATTCGAAAAATGTCTCAATATCAAAACCCTAAATTCATTGATGAGGGTCTCAATCAAGAAGATGTAGTGCATGCAACTCCAATCTCTGTAGTGCCAATGGATGCTACTCCTATAGACGAAATCAGAGGAAGTGTCCCTATTGCTCAAAAACCTAGAACTCCCAATGTAAGAAGAGCAAAGGAGCCTATTTTCAGCAAAAGCAAGAGGACTCCTTCATCTACAAGCAACCCCAAAGCTTCTGATTATGTGGATGCATCCATCAAGCATCTTGTGAACATGATTCTTTCTGAACAAAGAGTGGTGCGTGGGGTATCTGTTCCCCTGAACAGCATGCCTGCTCCACAAGAAGAACCAAACAATCAGGCTGAAGAGGACATACCTGCTCAACAGGATGTCCCAATAAATGTTGAAGCATCTGAGGACCAGAACAAAGCCTCAACTGATAATGATCAAGCTTCTGATGATCAAGCTCCTGTTGATCAAGCTACTGAACAAGAGGCTTCTCAACCTCCTCCTGTTGAAACCCTAGATGATTGCATCTGTTAACCCTAGCATAGCCAAGAGGCTTAGGGCTAGGAAGGAGAAGAAGCCTGCTGCACATGCAACTCCTGAAAAGAAACAATCAACTCCAAAGAAGGACAAAGTCAAAGTTGCCTTTGGACCTACTAAGCAATGGAGCAAGGTAAGCACCCAGAAGAGGAAATCTACAACTCCACCTGACTCAGATGTTGAGGAGGATGTCCCAACATCCCAACCAAGGAAGAAGCCATCACCTCCCAGGTCTGCTTCTGCTGTTCCTGAAGCACCTTTGGACAATGTGTCCTTCGATCATGTTTCTAGTGTGAGCAAATGGAAGTATGTCTACCAAAGAAGGGTGGCTCTGGAAAGAGAGCTGGGCAGCAATGCATTGGAGTGCACTGAGGTAATAGACTTAATATCCTCTGTTGGTTTATTCAAGACTGTTTCAAATTTTTCTCCATGTTATGAACTGCTGGTCAAAGAGTTCATAGTGAATCTGCAAGAGGGGTGTGCTGATGGAAAATCAGAAGACTTCAGGAAGGTATATGTGAGGGGGAGATGTGTTGAGTTTTCTCCTAGGGTTATAAATCAGTACCTAGGAAGAGAAACTGATGGGCCAAATGAGCTGGGCAAAACTGACAACCAAGTCTGCAAGATCATTACTGCTAATCAGGTCAAAACATGGCCAGTCAAAAGGCAAACTGTCTGTCAGCTTGCTAACAAGAAAGTATGTTATGCTGCACAGGATTGGAACTGTCAACTGGGTCCCCACCAATCATACTTCTTCTATAGCTATTGGACTGGGAAGATTCATATGTGCTGTAGGCACCCAAACAAAATTGGACTATGGGGCCTATATCTTTGATCAAACCCTAAAGCATGCAGGAACATCAGCAACCAAGCTTCCCATAGCTTTTCCCTCTTTTCTTTGTGGAATAATCCTCAATCAATATCCAGGGATCCTTACTGATAAGGATTCTGTCTGCAAGAGGGAGAGTCCACTGGCCTTCCACTACAAACTGTTCCTGAGTCATCATGCTGCAGATGTTGAAGCTCCCAGTGGGACATCTGCTGGACCATCAAATGTCAAGAATCCTATATCCAAAGCAGCCCTGATTGCAGAGCTCAAGTCAACTTGCAAAGAGCTGGATGCAAGGAAGAAAAAGCTTGAGGAAATAATTCAAAGGTTGGAGCTGGAAGAAGGTGCTCAGAATGCTGATGAATCTGATGCTGAGTCTGAGGATGAAGAGGATACTGAGTATTATGAGTCTGAATGAAACTGGGTGTGATGAAAACTGAATTGTCTGTTCTGCATTGTAACTTTGTTTTGTAATTTTGAATGTTTGTTTTTCTCTGCTTATGTAATGTTTGGCCCCAAATTTCTGTCTAACAAGGGGGAGTAAGAGTACTAAACAACAATGTCTGCTGCTGTTTGTCTGAACAATGCTGAAGTAAAATTCTGTCTTCTGAACTAAGTTTTTTCTGAATGCTCATTGGTATATCAAATTCTGTTGAACAAGTCAAAGCAGTATACATACAGGTTTGAGGGGGAGCAAATTATTAGCTCTCACATAATTCAACAGAAAAGAACTTTGCTGCACTCTGATAAAAGAACTCTGTTGTACTCTGATAAAACCAGAAGATTGTGTTAGCCAAAAATTAGCCAAAGGGGGAGTTTGTAGATGTTAAGAATTGGCAGAATTTTTGACAAACAAGAAGCGTTGAACTTAGTTCAGGATGTCACACCAGATATTGTGACATTGTCAAACAGAGTAAAAGTTAATGAATTAAGTCAAGACACCAGGATGTCACACCAGATGTTGTGACATCGTAAACCTGCTACCAGACCTAGATGATGCATAACAGAAGTGAGTAAATTCAGGAGAATTTATCTGGAATTAATTGTGAATAAATAAGCACTCCAAGGCGCATCTTTAGGGAGCTTAGTTATCTGACTTCAGTAAACCACAATAACTAACTCGCCTTGAATCAAGGAGGTAACAAACTAACTAACCCTAATTCAAGGTGATGACAGTGGGATTTATCAGGACTGAATAATTTACAGAAAGCCCAAAAACCAAGCATCTATTTAAGGAACAGAAACTCTCAGAATAGAGTACGAAATTAAGAAGACTGTAAAGGGTGTTTGTGTTTAATAGCAGGTGTTAATTGTTTGTCACTTTATGAGCTTTGAAGCAAAAAGTGAATTGTGTCTTGATTGAAACTTTTAAGTAAGATCAAGCTGTTGTGTTTGAAGTGTGACTTCAATTTTATTAAACATTGTAAAATATCACTGTGTGATTGAGGGGGAGTGAGTAGGTACTCATATCTAAGTTGTGTCTTAGGTAGAAATTGCCTTGGGTAGATATTAAGTGAAGGATTAAACAGGTTGGTTTAATTCCAGAATTAATATTACTTATATTGGATTTCCTTCCTGGCTTGGTAGCCCTCAGATGTAAGTGTGGAGATACACTGAACTGGGTTAACAATTTCCTGTGTTATTTAATTTACCTGCACTTTAAGTTTTGTTTAAGTCTTCAAGTGTTTAAACATCTGATTCGACATCACGTACCTGATCACAGAATTTCAAAATGCATATAAAAATACCGGGATTTCATAAACTCCCGGTACATAATTAAAGGATTCTTACGAAATTTTGAAATTTTTTGGAGACAATCTTACTTTTTCTAAATTTCCGGTAAAGACTTTGGAATTTCTGGTATCGCTCTGGATTTTTTCAAAATTGCATAAATCTTGAGTGAATTTTGAAAATGATTGAAAAATATTTAAGGTTAATATAGTCGATTCATTGAATTTGGGGGATAACGGGTACAACTTGGGGTGGAAAGTTAAATGCTCCTTAATATGTAATGTCATGTATTTGTTATCAATTTTTTGTTTTTGCACTCATAAACGCTAATTTTGTAAGTGGATAAACTATAGCATTTCTATAATTAGTGAAATAACCACAACTCTTGGCATTCTCATAGCTTGTGGGGGATCATCCGGTTTGTGAGGAGAATTTAACTTTCCGGCTCCCCCCCCCCCCAATTGAACCTAACACCCCTTATTTCGTATGAATAGACAATACTGTCATTACAACAGTTTTTTACTCATTTTTAGAAATTCACCTCTCTGCTGTGCAATTATTGAATTCTTTATGGCAATACTGGAAATTTCTAATTATCTAACGGAAATTTGAAACATGTTTTTTTACCGAAAATTATGAAATTTTCATGATTCTATACCGTAAATTTTAAAATTTCTTGTAAGTTGTAATAGTGAAAACAATCACCATAAAAAGTTCACAATTTACAGTATAAAATTATCTGCAAATTTTCAAAAAATTTTGGTAGTTATAAAAAAATTGTTTTTTATCGAAAATTTCATAATTTCCTAAATAAGTAGGAAAATTTTAAATTTACTAAAATTTTCGGTAGTTATTAATCTTTTTTATTTTTATGTTTTTTGCAGTGAAATACAGGGGCAGAGACGCACTATTGCAAGCAGATTGGCAGATATAGCGGTAAACCAGGATAGGGCTAGTGAGACTGAGTCTTTCCATATACGGGCTGGACGAGTGGTTCCAACCGGTTCACACCTAAAACGGTTGATTGAGTAGGTGCAATTATGCGTACCCCGTAGCACCCGTTGTCGACCGGTTAGATCAGTTGAGTAATCCATAGATGATGTTGAGGTTGTTCATGCTCAGGATTTTTATAACCCAGTGGTCGAGACAAATCTGACACATATAGTTGATGAGATGGTTGTTGATGAGGTGGTATATGAAGTTGTACAACTAGATGTTATTGTTGATGATCTGATCATCCAGCCAGATGTCGATGTTGTTGATCCGCTCCCATCTGCTACTGTTGACATAGAGGTTACGGTTCCTTCGACTGAGTGGTCTGTGTACAATAATGGAGGATTCCTGGGAGGATCCATTGACCGATTGATGTTTATCAAGTATGCTGACCATGTGGCATACCGACTATGACAGGGAGAGGTGTATATATTTTATGTTTAACTTTAATTTATTTATTATTATGCTATGAAAGTTAATTGCTAATTTTTCTTTAATTTGTTTGTTATAGGACCGTCTCCCACTGAAGGTGACATTGCACAAATCGAAGTTGGAAGGCTTCCCGAAGACTCCAATGCCTGAGGAGGTTATATGTATTATATGTGATTTTGAGCTCCTTTATTTTTCCCACTGATTTCCCACCATGTTCGGCGCTCCACTACTTACTACTTTTGTTGAGAGATGGCACACAAAGACATCTTCATTTCATCTTCTATTTGGGGAGATGACTATCACTTTATATATTATTTTTATATTACATGTAACATTACTCATACATCTTCATCAAAACTTTTTATTAGATAATATTTGTGATATCTCATAGATGCAATATCAATATAAATTAACATTTGGCAATGGATTTCTTAACTTAAACATAACTTTTAGAAAACGATAATAAATAAGAAAACCTATACACTATCATATGATTCTGGATGTTTCATCATCCTAATCATGTCGACGACAGACCTTGAAATCTTAGTGTCTAACTCGATCAACCCATTTGTTAACCAACGGCGGAATGATCTCCACATATCCTTTACATATTCATCTGTCTTCAACTCAATAAAGTATTTTACCCTTCCGTCAATATCAATTCAATCTTCACGAAATTCAACCTATCTCATCTTTCTATTTTCAGTATCAGGCAACAATTCATTCAACTTGGACATCAAGGTGGCGAAAAATGTGGTACCATCTTGAAAGTGGAACGCTACGGGAGGTGAAGCTCTGTTGGAGTATACTTATACCTTAATCAAAAATTACAGAAGGGTCATTCTTTTAGATGTTTTTATCAAACAACAGGTGACCCCCGTCCCCCCTATTTATACAACTTTGCATTTATTCTGGACCACACTAAATTGTCGGTAAAATCCTGAGCGTTTAAAATTTCAAACAAATAACACTACCAAATTTTACTTTGGTTGAAATTTCCAATATAAAAAGGTAATTTTAGAATTTTCGGTATTATTTGTAAATTCACAAAAATTTAATAAATTCTGGTATACCAGAAATTTAAAATACATTGCCAGGAATTTAGTTTGTAATGGAATTTCTGATTTGCCTACCAAAAACTTACACAAAAATTCAATTTTTTGTGAAGGACAGTTTTAAAATTTTAAAACTATGGTGAGGTGCCAGATATAACAGGGGTTGGCAAGTTAAATTCTCGTTTGTGAGGTATGGCACCCTTCATGTTGGAGAGGATGATTGGTCTATGCTGCTAAGAATTTGAGCATTTAACTTGACACCTCCTCACTTGAACATGGTACCCCCCATTGTGTATGAAAAGACAATATTGCCTTTGGAAAATCATTTCACTCATTTTCAAAATTTACAAGATCCACACACGAATTTCAAAAGTTTGTGGCAATATCGGAAATTTGGATTACACAATTCGAAATTTTAAAAACAATACACTTAGTACCGTAAATTGCATAATTTCCGGTACTTTGTACATTAAATTGCCTAATTTTCGGTATTTTGTACCGTAAATTGCATAATTTCTGGTATTTTGTATTGGAAACTTCAAAATTTTCGATATTAATTTTAACACTTTTACCAGTAATTTCAAATTTTCCGGTATAAAATCCCATGGAAATTCCCAGAAATTTTATATTTCCATAATTATGAAAACCAAGTTTTTATCGAAAATTATGAAATTTTCGGTAGTTATAAAAACTTTTTTATCAGAAATTTCAGAATTTCTTGTAGTTATAAATACATTATTTTTTTACCGGAAATTCTGAAATTTCCGGTAATTGTTATTTAAAAAAAATCCTTCTTTTGCAGTGAAATAGAAAGGAATGGACGACATTATTGCTGGCAGACCTACTGATTGAGCAGCAGACCATGCTAGGGTTGCTAAGATTGAGTCCTTCCAGATACTGGTTGGGCGAGTGGTTCCAACTGGTTCACACTGGAAAGGGTTGGCTGAGCAGGGTCAGTTCCACGCACCTCGTAGCACTTGATGTCGATCGATACGATCTAATAACAACCTAGAAATGAGGTGGCATATGAGGTGGTGTAGCCAGGTGATGTTGTTGTTGATCTAGTGGTTCTTGAGGAGGCTGTTGAGGATGTTGTTAGGGAGGTGGTTGTTAATGAGGTTGTTGTTCGGGTGTCCATCCAGATGTTATTGTTATTGATTTCATCTCATTTGTTACTGCTGACACAGAGGTTAGAACTCCTTCAACCAAGCCCTTTGTGCACATTAATGGAGGATTTCCTAGAGGACCCATTGATCGGTCGATGCTTACTGAGTATGCTGCCAATGTGGCATTACGACTATGGTAGGGAGAGGTATCTGTCTTTTATGTTCAACATTAATTTGTTTATTATTGTTCCATGAAGTCTAACTATCGATTTTCTATATTTGTTTGTCATAGGACCGTACCACACTAAAGGTGACATCGCACAGATCAAAGCTGAAAGACTTCTCGAAGATTCTGATGCCTGAACAAGTCAGCCGGATTATATGGGAGTTCGACCTCCTTAATTTTTCACGATTCTCCCTCATCATGCTCGACGCTCCACTATTTATCGTGTTTGTTGAGAGATGGCACAAGGAGGCATATTCATTTCATCTTTCGTTTAGGGATATAACTATCACTCTGGATGATGTCTCCTTGTTGTTCCATTTCCCCATCGACGAAAAATTCTGAAAGGCTCTTATTTTTAGCATGTTGTTTGCATGTATGACTACTGCACGAGATTTGGGAGTTTCTGAGGTGGCCGTGCAGAAGGATTTTGGCATCAATAAGGGCATTCACCTTCGTATGTCTTGGCTTATGAAGATAAACGATGATCTTGTAACGGCTGGGAGTTATGAGGATACCGCAAGGGTGTACATGTTACATCTTGTAGCATGTACTCTCTTTGCGGACAAGTAAGGTATTTATATCGACGCCCAGTATGTGTTCCTATTTAGTCACCTCGAGGTTACCAATTGGGCTTAGGGGTGTGTTGTGTTGTCCATTTTGTATGCATCACTTAGAATGGCGACAATATTTGAGACCATATAGCTTGTTGGTTATTTGAGTCTATTACAGATACACTTGAAAATATTATTTGTTGTTGATTTCTTATTTAATTGTTAAGAATAACATTTCTTATTTATTATTTGTTGTGTTTGTTTTTTGATCTTAGTGTTGGATATATGAGTATTTCCCCGCCATATGAGATAGAAAGGTGAAGCATTCCTCAATAGAGGCCCCACGGACACGGAGATGGAAGGGCAGGCAGTCACATATCGGTTTTGTGTTTAGTATAGGCGGAGGCTCGATGCGCTGACTGTAGATGATGTCATTTGGACACCATACACTGATCAGAGAGTCCACCTTGAGTTTCAGGGGTTTTCATTATATTCAGGTTATATACGGTGGGAGGCCATGGTTGCTAGACACTTTCTTAAAAGGTGTCTGCGACAATATGGTTATGTTCAGAGTATCCCATAAGCAGTTCTAGATAAACCATCTACGGGTATTGATTGGTGGTTTAAGAGTAACTTCATTAGCTTTGGTCGTGCCATTAGAGATTGAACAGTTACGGTTGAGAACCCCTGTCAGTGTGATGATGGTTACTTAAAGTGATACCGCATTGTATCACACCCTCGCATCATCCTACATACAACTGATGTTGGGCCTTCTAATATTGTGGTACTTATTGATGATGTGTCGTCATCACCTCCTCCAACTGATGTCGATGATTAGCAGCGCCTCCAGATGATTGCAGTTATTATGGATAACCTTATGGTTTAGGTCAATCTAGATGGCGAGGTTTATACTGGATTATCTCAGGTTGCACATATAGCTTGTGGGGGCATTTAGACATCTTTTGTATATTATGTATTATTTGTATGTTACTCAGACATCTTCATCATAACTTTTTTATTAGATGATAATTTATTATCTTCCATTGATGCAACATCAACATTAACTAACATTTGAAAATGGATTACGTAACTTAATCAAAACTTAAAAAAAAATATAAAAAAAAATTAGAAAACCTAAACACTACCAGATGATTCTGAATGTTTGATCATGCTAATTATAATACCTCGTATTTAATTAAATGCTCTGGATGATATTATTTGAATTTAATAAGGTTTCAGTGTACTCTAAGAGTTTTCAATTAAAATGATTAGAGCAACTGATGGACTTAAATTAATTAATTAAGTATTATCTGACTAAGAGGTTTTGTTAAATTTTAGACTCAGAGACATTTTTGGGATACACTCATTTTGGACCCGTCAGGTTACTAACTTTGGTATATTAGTAGTATATTGTGTTGTTATAAAATAAAGAAAAAGAAGGGTTGTAAGAGAGTTAGTAAGAGAAAAGAAAAGAAAGAAGAGAAAGAAAGGGGGAAAAGAAAGTAGGGAGGAAGAAACTCTTGGAAGAAGACGAAAATCTTGGAATAGCTTGCTATCATTTCTTCATCATCTTCGTCAAACTCCTCGTCGTTGTAGAGGTGGGTTCATAGCTAGAAACTTTTACTTTTAGTTTTGGTTGAGTTTTAGAGTTGATAAGTTTTAGGGTTTTTATGGAAAATCTTAAAATCGGTAAATTAAATGGTTAGAAATCGATGAAAATGCTTAAGTATGTTACCCCTAGATGTAGGAACCTTGTTACCATGTTGTTTTGATATTTGCTAACGATTTGATTGGATTTTGGTTGGTTCTGTCATGAAAATTGCGTGTTTTTCTGCATTCTGGCTTCGGTTAACCTTAGGCGTTAACCGGTTAACGCTTTGCGTTTTGGCCACTGTGTTTACTGGTTTGAGTTGGTTAACCAGTTAAACTCAGGCGTTAACCGGTTAACGTTATAGCCTTGAGAAAAATGTTTTATTTCCAAACTTTGAAAATCCATAACTTTTTACTCAGTTATCCGATTTAAGTGTTCTTTATACCGTTTGAAAGCTAAAATTTTATACTTTCACATGTTGCCGAAAATATTATTTTTACCCGAATTTTGCCCGACTTTTCGATTATACCGTAAGAAAATGTTAGTTAGGGAATTGTGGAAGGTATGCTTAATCATGAGGATTGATTGAGAGTAGATGCATGAGATTATTGTGAGAATTTCCTATGGTGGTAATTCAACTAAAATGTTAGAATTATGCAATTGAAAACTATATAATTTAAAAGTATCAAGAATATTGAAAGAGTGAGGAAACCTTATCTTAAACCAATTGAATGGCTTAGTAGTGTGACTAGGAATTGAGAGATGGTATAACTTGTGAGGTAAGTAGGATTATCCTAGGTTGATACAAATAGTACTAGAGACGTGATAATACTTAGACGTCGATACTCGAATATTATCTTCGGGCTAAGTAGTTGTGATAAGTTGGAAGTTTGCTTCCTTCGCGTTATAATCCTAATTTAATTATATCTTGTTCGTGTCGAGGTCCCACGAGGCGGGACGCCCAGGGAGATTTAATTAATCTGTGGATTCGAATCCCTTAATGGATGACTGTGACCCGTGCTCGTCCTGGTGAGGCCTGGCGGGGAAAGTTATCCATTAGGATAAGTAACGATTGACCCGTGTCGAGATCTTCGTGTGTGGAATGGCGGGGGAAAGTTACTTTGTGGAAAGGTACCGTGACCCGTGCTGAAGTGTCTTGGGGTGGATGGGCGAGGAAAGTTATCTACATATAGATAATGAGTGATTTGTGCCCGTCCTTGTGTGGCTGGGCGGGGAAAGTTATCTACAGGTAGATAATGAATGACATGTGTTCGTCCTTGTGTGGCTGGGCGGGAAAAGTTATCTACATGTTGAGGATCGAGTGAGTCGTGCTCGTCTTCTACGGCTATGGCTGGGCGGAGAAAGATGCCTCTAAGCACCTTGTGTGTGCTCCGTTGTGTTTTACTTTGATGTCTCTAGTTTTATGTGAACTCGAAGTCTAGGTTTTCCCCGACTTAAGTTGTGTTAGAATTGAACCCTTAGAGCCGAGAGAACTCTAAGATAGGGAACCCACTAAGATGTTGGTATCTCACCCCACTATTGTTGTTGTTTTTCAGGTTTCTTTTGCAGGTTTGATTTACAAGTGAAGCTATGCTCGGGATGTTTCAAGAGAAGCATAGATTTAGTCTTCCGCTGTGTATTTTTGTATCTTTGTACAATATGGATGCTGTATTGATCTTAGTGTTTTTATTTTAGTATGATTTCCATGTCTTGTACCATTGTTGTATAGAATTTTAGAATTGATCAAGTATGTGAATTATACTAGTAGGCATTTATGATGGTGTCATAACCAAAATAACACTTGTATGATATTATTCTAGATATATATTATATGGGCGTTAGATTAATTATGTTGGTAGCAGACCTTGAAATCTTAGCATTTAATATCGTCAATATCAATCCAATCTTCGCGAAACTCGATCTTTCTCACCTTTTTCTTTTCAGTATCAAGCAACAATTCATTCAACTTGGATATCAGGTCAACGAGAGATGTTGTGCCATCTGAAAGCCAGAACTCTATAGGAGGTGATGCTCCGATGAAATACACTTATGCCTTAATCAAAAATTAACTTCTTTTGAGATGTTTTTATCAAACAACAGACGATCCTCCATCCTATTTATACAACTTTGCATTTAATCTGAACACACAAAATTGTTACAGTCATCTTAAACTTTCAACAAAATCCCACACATTTAAAATTTCAAACAAATTACAATATCAAAAATTTCACTTTGATTGAAAATTCTGATATTAAATGATAAAGTTCAAATTTCCATAATTAATTGGAACTTACCAAAAATTTTAAATTTCCCATATACCAAAAATTTACAATATACTACCAAAAACTTTATTTATACCAAAAATTTCATTTTGCCCTACCAAAAATTTAAAACAGAAATTTCTCATTGATTTTTCAATCAAGAGGATGGCAAATTAGAAATTTCTCATTGATTTTTCAATCAAGAGGATGGCAAATTAAAATCTCTAGGAATTCTTTTAAAACACAACATAGTTGTGGCTTGGCAAAGTAAATTTTTCAGTTTTTATTTCATGAATAAAAATAGTTTAAAAACTACTCGATTTTTCTCATGGATCTATTATTGTTAATTATAAAATAGAAGAAAAAGACATATTTTCAAAATACCAACGTAAATAATCAAAACACTTGGATGATAATATCAAATATTTCTTTCAAATTAACACTTGGATGATGCATCATTGTCAAATCAAAGAGTTTTAAAATTTATTGTAGTTTTCTCCAAGCCAATATTATGCTCAATGAAAATACCCAATATATATATATATAAAAAAAAAAAATTAAACACTCCGATACCCTTGAATTGATACCTTTAATCAATAAAAAACTATGATTTAATGTCATATTATTTTATTATATTGTTTTATTTTAAAATAAATTAAAATATTTTCATAATTTACACTAGAGATACCGGTACCCAATTACTTATATGGATACCTAAGAATTTAACGTAAGAAAAAAATTACAGTAATACAATATTTTTATAAAATATTTACTTATCTCAACACATAACCCAAAAAAATCGCATCATGCAAACTTGGTATTTCAAATCAAACTTCTTACATTCACATTAATCATAGACATCAATAGCTATATGAAGTCAACAGCCAGATTGTTCGGGACAACAACAGAGTTTTAAACAATCCAAATGATGTGCAATGTGCAATGTTTGTTGCAACTAAAAAATATGGTAAAAGTGTAAAGGTATATAGATAGATAGAAAGATATGGTTACAACAAAAAAAATAAAAATTAGAAAAATATGGTGAGCAAATAATTTGAGAACACTAACTCAAACAAAGTTTAAAACTTATGTTACTAGCTTAAATGGGAGGAATAAAACTAAGCACTGACATCCAGAATCAATAGAACCAAACCCGATAAAGGCCCAAGATATTGTCTTAAATATAGTTTTATTATCCAACAAAATCTTTTTCAGTTGGGGGAAGAAGATAGTTTTGATTGCTCTCTATAAATATCTCGGTTAAATACAATTGTCTTAAAAAGAATATAAGAAAACCAACCAGGTAGCATTTTGCTCAAGAAATCTATAAATGTTACAACATCTATGGCACAACAGAAACGAGATCTAACCCCATTAATTAATACACAACTAGACGGCTGCTTTGAGAGAGTATCATTGAAAGAAACAGTATGCTTTCAACTCAATCTCAATGCGTCAACCCAGTGAAACTTACAAGCTCCGATAATCAATAACAGTAACTTCTTCTTCAGGGGCATCCAAATCTTGATAACTGCATCATCGTTAGGAAATGAGTTGAGCATTCACAGACAACAAACAACTCAGTTCAATAATTGATGAATAACATGAAGATATACCAACGTCATCATTTCCAGAGTATAAATATGAATAACTTGTGTATTGAAGACAGACTAACGTCATCATTTCCAGGGTAGAAATACTCCTACCACACGGTATTTTAATAATCCAAAATAGAATTTAATTCCTAACACCTACTGACATAAATGAGCATTTGATTTCATGGTGGTAATTTTTTATGAATTGGTTTTATAAATTTGATTTTGGTTTTTAAAGTAAGCTGAATATTAAGTCATTTATGACCGAATTAACTCACGTAAAACTATAAGTAAGTTCAAAACAAAGTTGTGTAGAAATCATATAGGCAAATGCAAGTTTCATCTCTCAAACCAGAACAACTCTAAGAGCAAAGACAATTCTACCGGAGAATACTCAAAATATCAATCAAATTCATGGACCGGGAAAAAAGGCATCATGTCTAAAGATCACATATGAGGTCCAGCAGAATAATTACCTTCGCATCCGTCGAGGATCAGGTCTAAAGGCTGGAGGAACAGCAATCATGGAGGTCTGTCCCCCTATTTGAGGACCAGAACGCATAGTCATCCCTGAGGTATCAAACGAAGATGGTCCTTGATCCCTAAACATTTGCATCGCAACTTCTGGTGGAGCAGGAACGAAGGGTCCCAGAGGCCTGAATAGATGTAAATTATATAAGCACCAACAATTCACAATAAAGCTATAAATGGAATAGAATTTAAGAGAGAAAGAGCAACCAACCCGGCACCAGGTACAGGCATTAAAACTGAAGGAGGAGGGTGCATATCTGAGGAGAATTGAGGTACAGCAGGCCCTCCATATGCATCAAACATAGTTTCATCACGGCCTCCCAACCGCCTTTCACGGGATGGAGAACTGTCAGGTCTATCTCCATTTGTTCGGTCACTCCTATCCTGGTCTCGCTGATTCCCACGATCATCTTTCAATCGGCCATCCAGTAATCTGCGCTTTAAAGACCTGTCCTTCTATATAGAGGGAAGGAAGAAAATGGACAATGGACAATGGCCATTTGAGAATCAAACCATAATGACTATGCAGAAATATTGAGGGAAAATTTAATTTAAAACATGGCTGATTGCACAAGATGAGCATACCACATGCAATCATAAAGATGGTTTTAATGAGTCCAGAATTACCATTTGTGATATTTTTCAAGATAAAAATTGTATGGTGAATAAAATTGCCATTCTACCTGAGATTGCTGCATGATAGGGGTTCCACCAGGAGCATCAGGATCACTACAATAAGGGTTAGGTCAATCAATATGTGTGATATTTCCACTATAAAACTAACCAATAAAAAAAATGCTCAATTAATACTCACTTCATGTAATTTTGAAAGTAAAGATCTTCCCGCAATTTTGAAGTTACTTCCAACACAAGCTCTGGATGTTTTAGCTTGAGATGTTTGTACACAAACTCAACCGCATGAAAAAGCTTTGTGCAACCCTTGGCTCCGCATCCATATTTCCATCCATACTTTTCATCCCTAATCTTTCTAACATACGGATCCAACATGTCAGCTGCTGCAGCATCTATCTTCTCCTTTGCAGTCCTTACTTCCAAGGGATCCTGGCCTTCCAACCTTCTCTGCCAAAATGAATCAAGTTTTTTCTCCCATTCTGACCCTGATTTACCTGTTTCTTCATGCCTTGCTCCTTCTGGTCTCACATGCCTAAAACCCTTGGCGTCGTTAGTCTCAAGCATTCCGTAATAATCTACACCATGAATCCGCCAAAGATATGTTATCAGTGTGTCCAGCAGCTCAAAACCTTCTAAGCCCTTAATAGATGTTAGGCCACGGATAATTATTACAGGACCCACAGATCCACTGTGAGCCTTATCACCATTTTTGCTATGATCATTGGTGCATAAAATATTATCTTCAATCCCTTTTTCCTTATCAAGCTTCCGAACAACAGCCTGAACCTGTTGAATCTCTGCTTGTATCCTTCTAGGTTCAGAACTGACAGGGTGAGCTTTTGGAGCAGCAGAGAAATCATTATCCTTATTAGATCCCCTACCATGTCTTCTTCGTTTGCCACCGGCATCTGTTTCCTCCTCTGAATTTGGCTCACTGGCTTGCTCTGATCTACTTGATACAGAGTTTAAACCTGGATTTCTGCATAAATCAGTAGTTCAAGTACTATCATCATTCAATGAATTTTAATAGGCGTGAGGAGGAAGAGCAGGATGAAACACAGAGTGAGAGAAGACAAAAGCATACATGTCCAGTGTTCCACTTTGCAAATCAAGCAAAAAATCTTTTGCCAGACGCCGAGCATTTTCATTCCTCCTAAAAGATTATGTGCCAGATAGGGTCAATATAATTAGATATCTTTAATCAAAATATTAGTCTGACTATCTTGCAATCATCCATCAACATGAAGAGGAAGCTGTGTTCAGCTCTTCAATAAACTGCAAGTTCTGATACACTCACCTTTCAATAACTGGAAGTAAATTTGTAGGATGATATTTATCTTTCAACCTACATTAAAGTTTAAATCAAATAAAGGAATGAACACAAGATTGCTTCAACATGGAATAAGATGTAATTTATACTGTACAAAAAAGAATATTTCAAGAGTAAATTGAAATTAACGCTTACCACTCCTCATCTTTGTGAGCATTGAAATAAGCTCGTTTTTGGGTAGTAATATACTCTGATTTGTACTCTTGGTATCTGGAAATAATGGATTATACACATGATTCATCAATAGTCAATAAACAACCAGAAATTCTTTAGTACTAGGAGCTTAGAAAAATGCAAAAGGATGTTATTGTTTTACTTACCTACGCTCCGCTTCTGATGGCAGTATATCATCCTCAAGCTCCTGAATGAATTGCTTATAGGACATTAATCCCTCTCTGAAATAACTCACAAGCTCTTCAAGTGAATACACTTACCCCAAAATATCAAATTGTCAAGTTCAATAGGGTAAAACAAAAGCAACCAACGTCCCACAAATCAGCAATAACATGACATAACAAACATCTAAGAGAGACTTGCATAACTACCCTTCAAGGGAATAAAAAGAGGTACTGTAAATAGTAAATGCAAATTTCTATTTACTAATATAAAAGAGAAAAGCGGTAAACACACTGATAAACCGTTTCCTTTTTATTCAGCATGTGTAACATCATGACTCACATCACCAGCTTTGGCATCTTCTTTTAAACCTTACCTATCTTGGGTATGTATGACATTCAATCACTGGATTCAAAACCCTGGTCCCTATCAGGCTATCACACTCGAGAGCTTTTTAACAAAAGTTTAAGAATGGAGCAACCACAAGCCGGCATCAAAAGCAGACTAATAGACAAGACAAAAGCACCATAAGCTGGATAAACCAAAACACTTGTGCATTTCCCGAGCTAGTAAGAAATGAAGAGATGCATCAGAAGAACTTTGCTCGGGTAGAAATCCTCTTCAAGGTTCTAGCAAAGGACAAAATCAAAGCCTTTCAAACAATTCAATTTCCTTAATGAAGAAATGCATCACAACATTTCTCTGGCAGAAATTCTTCCTTCAAAGTTCAAGCAAAAAATAAATCCTTGTCTTTCAAACAATCTAAATTCCTCCAAGGACCATGAGCCCAATAAAAACAACTAAAGCATTTACCCATTTAGTGGATGGAGCAAACGATGCCATAATATTGAAGGACCATACTAAAAGTAGACCTTTAACTTTATATCTTTCTAACTGGTTAGGACTACATTTTCTTTGGTATTCCTCAATCTTTAACCATTTGACTATCATCCGTCTAGTTTAACATCCTTACTGATGCTTTTACAAGTCTACGCCATACATTCCCAAATCACCTAAGACAAGACTCCACCATTTTTCTACAATAGGATGAGAACTAAATGGACTTCCACTCAAACTAATTTCATTACTAATCATATCTTGTCTCGTATGACCATTAATCTATAACATAATATTCTTAATCATCAACACTGACCTTTCTTTCTTGCTAGCTAATTATTGCCCAGCACTCTTAACAAATTCACCGAAAAAATAAATAATTAAAGAGCAAACCTGAATGAGAATGCTAGGGTGGGAATAGGACAAGCTAAGGCCTGAGTCTGGCCTACGATAAATTTATAAGGCCTAATTCTGGCCTTTGACCTATTATTTATAGGCTTCTTTTTTTGGTCTGGCCTTTAGCCTATTAAAGACTTCTTTTTTTGGCCAGACCTGGCCTTTTTAAAAGTCGGGTCTGCCCTAAAAGCATGTTTCACATTACAACTTTCAAATAATCCATTTTACCTATTTCTTTAAATAGACGACATTTTATTATAAGTCAGCTTTGAAAAAAAAAATTATACCACAATATAAGTCATTTTTCAAAAAACAATAAATCATTAATGATATTTTTCCTATTATACACCCTAAGATATTTATTATTCTCTTTTTTTTAATTAAATAAATTTATCTTCCTCATACCATTAATAAAAGACAATTTTGTAAAATCCTTCGTAATTTATCTTTTCTATACAATAATTATTACATTTGTTAATAAGTGTGAAAAGTTCAAAACATCCTATATAAAGTAAAATTTGGCCTATTTTCTAATCCCTCCATTTTTTATAATAAATTGTTTTTGACTTTTCACACATAGTAAGAAATGTAAGAGTTATTGTATGGAAAATATAAATTGTGGAGGATTTTACAAAATTGTCTTTCATTAATGGTATGGAAAAGATAAATTTAAAGAATGGAAAGAATAGAGTATAATAAATACTTAAAGGTATAATAGAAAAAATAACATAAATGATTTATTGATATCGTAAAACGACTTATAGTTTGGTACATAATTGACTTATAATAAAAAAAAATGGAGGGAATAATAGATATGCATATAAAGGTCAGCCTATAAGACTTCATAGACTTTTTAATAATCTAAGTTTAACCTATTTAATTAAATAGATTTTTAAAAAAGCTTAAGCCAAGACCTTTTTATTAAGAAGTCCAGGCCAGGCAGACTATAGGTCTCTGTACTCCATCAGGAATGCTAACAAGGGCTGGGGCAAAAATGAATTACAGCTACAAACATAACTTTACTATAAAACAAATTAAGAGAACAGTTGAGGCATGTTATATTTAGGGTTAAGATGTGAATAGGTGCTAATATTAATCAGAAAAGAACACTAGGAGAAGATATAATCAATGAAGATAATCTAGTCAATTTTAAAACCTTTCTTGTGTACATAATATTTGTTCATGAATGCAGTATCTTTTCTTATGGCTACTTCATTTAACATTTCAATGTTGATTCACAAGGACTTCCCTTACTAGGTAAATCCGGAGAAGGTCGCGTGCACGAACATAAGAAGAAAAAAAAACTATTCAAATTAGATTGTTTTTATTAAACTTCTTATTTTCATAAGTATCTCCTCTGGACTGATTACTTATATCCAAATATGGTTTTGTTTATAACTTCAATGTGAAAAACAAAAGAACAATCTTCTACTTACAGCCTGAAACCATTCTTTCTCAAAGCAATGGTTTTGTTTACAACTTCATTGGGAAAAACAAAAGAACAATCTTCTACTTAAAGCCTGAAACCATCCTTTCTCAAAGCACATTGATAAAGTGATAAAGCCCCGGCTACCAAAGAAGACTCCGGGACTGTTTGAAAAAAGTGGCAAATTGACAAAAATGGGGAGTCTTTGCCCTCTTTACCACTTCTCTCAAACAGACCCTTAGTGTTCTTAGACAACAACTGTCCTCCGATATTTTCCAGCACTTTGTCCACACACACTCACTGCATTTGTTTGGATCTGAATTACAGATACCCATTTATGGGGGAGTCTTTGCCCTCTTTACCACTTCTCTCAAACAGACCCTTAGTGTTTTTAGACAAGAACTATCCTCTTATATTTTCCAGCACTTTGTCCACACACTCTCACTGCATTTGTTTGGATCTAAATTACAAATATCCATTTATGGGGGAGTCTTTGCCCTCTTTACCACTTCTCTCAAACAGACCCTTAGTGTTCTTAGACAACAACTGTCCTCTGATATTTTCCAGCACTTTGTCCACACACTCTCACTGCATTTGTTTGGATCTGAATTACAAATACCCATTTATGACCAAAAGGAGAATTGGGGTGTTGACATCACACACACAAATTAAGCTCCTCCAAGAACACACATAATCTCATATCCAAGTGGCTCAAGAAATAGTAACACTTAATAGATTCTTGTACTGACCTTGTATAATCACTATAAAAGACCCTTACTGTTCTTAGACAACAACTGTCCTCTGATATTTTCCAGCACTTTGTTCCTCACACTCACACTGGTTTGGATCTGAATTACAAATACACATTTATGTCTAAAGGAGAATTGGGGTGTTTACATCACACACACGCATGTGCACACACACGTGTTAAGATCTTCCAAGAACACCCATAATCTCATCTCCAAGTGACTCGAGAAATAGTGGCACTTAATAGAGTCTGGGGTAATGACCTTGTATAATTACTATAACAAGATGTATCTTAAAATGAAGCCACCATTTAAGTTATTGGAACATTTGCATCCAAGATTATTAGAAAATTGCTTTACAGCATAAACCTCTAGATCTCATGTTTCAGATCCGGCACTCTTAGTCTATTGGCATGAATTCCATATTTACTTTGTCAACAACCTTCCCATTGATGAGATTTGTTGTTTGTTTCCCAAGAAATACATGATACATGCAGGCAATACAAGTCATTCATAATTTAAATTAGTAAGTACAAAACTGACCTTCGAGCACCTCCACTTGGCCCATCTGCATAACCGCGCGCGGCATCTAGATCTGTAAAAGACATATCCATAACATGAACATTTCAACGAAAAATTCACTTCACCCTGAAAGAAAAGATAGGCACACTTGATAGCTCGTAGCGAGTTACTTTGCTACCAACCATTTCCAATTAATTGAAATGAGATTTAGAAAGAGATAACAGTTAAATGAAATATAAACACCTAACACCAGCCAGGGAGATTTAAAAAGAGATAACAGTTAAATGAAATATAAACACCTAACACCAGCCAGAGAGATTTAAAAAGAGAGAACAGTTAAATTGAAATATAAACACCAAACACCAGCCAAGGAGAAACACACGTGCGCACACATCCTCCATCCAGAGTTGGTGAGAGAAGAGAAAAACTACATTGGTTTAAGAATGCATGCAGCGGACGTGCTAGAAAGAATACCCGGTCAAACCAATAAAAAGCAAACAAGCAGCATATGTGACATTGATGCCACAAAATTACAGTACAAAAACTAAATCAATGCTCAGTTTTGAATGACAAGATTGGTAACAATTTGACTTTCATACGAAGAAAAAAGTAAAACAATAAATTCAATAAAGGAAAAAGAAAACAAAAGAGATTGAGTAGTTCGTAATTATAAAGATATGCTAATGGATTATAAACATTTTCTATGCAGCATCTGAAGAAGTAACTTTTTAATACATGAGCAATTTATAAAACATGATGCATATAAAACATCAAATGACTTCGGAGAATAGTTATCAATCTCAAATTACAACCTCAAGCGGCCGGCCCCCAAAAAACAGTGAATAGACTAAAGATCGTGATAAAATACGTACTATAGGATTATGATACTCATATGTGATAAAGAAAAAATCTTTTAGACACTATGTTTGGCTCGACCGGGCTTATATGTAATTTCACTTGCTACTAGTACTAACAGAACAATTTCTCTAACAATTTGGGCAGAGTCTAACTCAACTTTATGAAACCGGCTTCTAAAGTGAGGATTACCCCTACATATAAGCATATGTTCAGGCCATATTTCATCCGATGTGAGACTTTTTACACACCCTCTCACACCCAACACTATAGGGTTTGGTGTATGGATATAAATGGAGGTGACCAGATAGCGGAAACTTGATAGCGGATGGCTCAACAGATATTGAATTAGGCTCTGATACCATCTCAAAATTTGGGTTGAGTTACACTCAACCTTACAAACTGCCTTGTAAGGGGAGGATTCCCCCGCTTATAAACATGTGTCTAGGCCATATTTAATCCGATGTGAGACTAGACCTTGCGGCACTTTTTATTATATTTTATGTGTATGCAGTGCATTATTAGCCTCCCTATAATAGAACGTACAGATAGCTTAGGGGGCCAGAGTAAATCTTGCTTGTAAATTGAATAATTTCTCCAAAGGCCCAAACGTTTTATGTACAGTTTCTATATATGTTAAATAATATAAAAAATACAGATCATTCAAACAAGTACAAAAGTTTGCCCTGAGCAATAACACCATTTTAATTTTTAACACTCATTAGTAAATAACAAATACAACACCAAAACCATGCCGCAAAATGCAATAAAAGAAATTATGCTATTCTAAATACATACATATTTATCAATATTCAATATGGGATTTTTTGAGTTTAATAAGTCAATCAAAAGAAAAGGACAAGAGTTAAAGCTAAATATAAATTCCGTATATATGTTTTTAAAAAAACAAGATTTGATCATTATTTGCAAGCTTCAATTATTAACATACCGGAAATTCCGTTTTGATACCCCCCTGCAGATCGATGTGGAAACCTGCCAGCAGGTCTATCATCTGTATAACCAGCCCTTCCACCCCCTCCCCTTTCATAGCCACCAAAGTGATCATAGCCAAATCTGTTTTGCTCACATAGAAAAGCAATTAAAGAGGGGAAAATGTTAGCAGTGTGTCTAAATGCAGAGTAACATGGAGGAAAATAAACAAATGATACAGAAAAGAATTGCATGCTCTATAATCTTAATATATTCACATGTGTCTAATGCAGAGTAACATGGATGCAAATAAACAAATAATACAGAAAAGAATTGCATGCTCTATAATCTTAATATACTAACATGAGTTAAATTGATATAAACTGTCAGTGTAAAAAGTTTTACACTGAAAACAAACCACCAATCAAATGAATGACTTATAAGTAGTTATGAATAAAGTTAACGTTTTTAACTTTTTATTGATCTGACAATTATGATTGATTGACATGTGCAAAACATCTTCAGACAAATTAAACCATTTTACAAGAATGGGATCTTTCAAATGAACAAAAGTATTACATTGCTGATGACTCTGAACATATAAGTATAAAAGTTAATCATCAAGAAGTCAATTACAAATGGTGTAATTCTGTAAAACATCAGTAACTACAACAGTTCATAGGCACTCAATTTCATTTAAACATGTTGAATACAATTGTAGAATATAAACAAAATTGACTTTAAAATTTCAATGACATGAATTGAAGCTTGACAAAAAACACAAACCTAATAAAACCAATATTTTTCAAAGGTTAAGACTTACAAAGATAATTGGAAAAGCATGGTTATTTAAATGAGATTTATATGTAATCTAAAAAAAAAACATGAAATAGATTGCAAATCAGTAAAGTGGAACAAATATAGGATAACTATTATCAATGGAAAGCAGAAAAATAAATAAAGAAAACACAAGTAGCAATGTAATGTTCTTCCTTCTGGATTCTAGTAAGTAACCAGTACAAATGACGGATCGTCAATCATATAAAGCCGAAGACAACAGTCGATTACTTTTTTTCCTCCATTAATAGTAATCCACAACGACATTACAAACACACTCATTCAAAATAAATGTCTGTGGAGAGTTTTGAGCTCTACGATGACAAACCACTATGACATCGACAGCAACTTGTAAAATCATACATTTTTAAGTTAAATTAAAAGAATAAGTTCAAGTGGAAAACATTTACAATAAAAAAAAAAGGAAAGCGGGCAGGCAAGGAACACTCCTAAACAAACAGAAACAAAGAAAAATAAATAATCAATGAAAAAAAGCTTCTCAATCCCCTGACATGACTAGTAAACCCCCTTACACAAATCCTTGAGTGCCAAATAAAGGCCAAAAGCTCAATCATATCCCAACTCATGTGTCGGGTCAAAGAAATTTCCTTGAAGGTTAGAGTCACACTCCAACCAAATGCTACTTGGTAAAGCATATACTATTCTACAATGGAGATTTTAAAGAACATAAACTATTAAGAAAGATCTAGGAATTAATGTGTTGGATAGAGATATGATATACGACAGATCATTATGGTTTAGCTATAGATGTTGTAACCCTAATGAATGTCGATAAAATTTTCACCACCACAAGAATATGTTCTCTCTTTTTATATATGATAACTTTTCGCTGCTTTAAAAATTCTTGAGATAAAAACAATAGAAAACTGTCAAACCATCAGAGCAGTAATTCTGAGAGAAGTAATTACTACAGAAGCACAAGATGGCATCCAAAAAGAAAATGATAAAAACATACAATGAGCTCTGAGCTACATTAGTTAAATCTCCCCCCTTAAAAAAAAATACAAAGAATCTAACAGAAAAACAACGAGATTTGCATCACAGTAGCTTTTCATGTTCAACAAACTCCCAGGTTTAACTACTCAATAAAAAAATTACTATGCAATCTAGCATTCCATGCTCAAAATTCCGAATCGAAACGAACTACCTTAATCTGCAGTTCATATAAATAAGACCTAACCCTAACCCTAGATAAATTGCTTTCAATTACTCAAAACCGCAATTAATAAACGATTAATGCATCATTAAATCACCTGTCGTTGGGTCTATGCGGGCTCCCCCTTCTCGATCTCTTAAACGGCGGAGGTGAACGTCGAGACTGCTGATTCGGAGGAGAATAGCGGCGGTCACGGAAATTAGGGCTAGGACTGCGACGGCGCTTGAAATCTCTGTCACGGTTGTTGAAGTAACCACCTCGGCCACCTCTGCCACCGCGGAAGGGCCGGCGATCGAAATCCCTGTCGTCACGAAAGTCTCTCCGACGAGGGATAGGTGGAGGTGGGAGATCATCGTCGGCTGGAGGAGGTTGAGGAGGTTGAGGTTGAGGTTGAGGTTGAGGAGGATCAGCAGTGGTGGGAGATCGGTCGTGAGATTCAGGAGGTAAATTATCTACCTCCGCCATGGAATTGGAGAATTGGAAGAAAGAAAGAAAATAAAAACCCTAAAAATAGAGAAAAAGGTGAAGAAATGGATTCAGTTACGATGTGTGTGGGGTTTGGGTTTTATGCGTTATGTTCACGAAATGAGTGTGTTTTTTACTTCTTTCTCGACGGCATCTTCATCGTAGTTACGGGATATGGTAGTAACTTTGCGATAACTGTAAATGTTTAGTAGGGGAAATAAGTATTTACAATACATTTTTTAAAGATATTAAAATTATTTTAAAATGAGTCAAAAGAGAAAAATTGTTACACTAATTTTAATGGAAAAGAACTGAAAATTGTAAAAAGGAAAATGTGTTATTTTTTGTGGTAAAAAAATGTAATTAAATAAATTTACAATTGTTCAAGATTAGATTTTAAATTAATTTTTCAAATTTTAATTTATTTTTGTGTTGATATAAAGTAGTATATAGGATTTATTATTGGTTTAATTTTATTTATTTTTAATTACAATTTTATCTTGATTCACAAACTAATTTTAATATTTTAAATTCAAATAATTTTAATTTTTTTTCTTATATTTTCAAATTTAAAATTGATAATGTGTCCAATTTTTAAATGGTGTGATCTCTAAAATATGATAAATCATCTTATTTGAACCTTATGTTAAATTTGTTGATAAATAATATATGTTAAAAAGAAAAGATGCCTCGATAATTTTTATAGGAAAAAGTGTATAAAAAATCAAATCCAACTAAAAAAGACAATACCTTGTTAAATGCCATATTGTTTTTTTAATAATAATTTATATTAAAATAAATAAAATAATTTAATATATTTTATTTAAAACTATTAAATCCAACTAAAACTCATAAATAAATAACATATGTTATTGATATTATTACATCTTACAAATGCGAAAATTAATTGAGAGAAAGATAAAATTAAAAATAAAAATTGAAATGGAAGGAAAGAGAGAGTAATGTAATGTTAAGAGATTATTATTATTCAATGACAAGTTCTTTTAAACCAACTACATCGTTGGTTTTTGTTTGGTTATTGGGTTGGTCGCTAGCGTGGCACCCCAAATTTTATTGTCAGACTATCAAACTATATAAAAACAAGCGGGTTATTATTTCTATATTAATTTCAACGTAATTTTTCTTTTTTTTAATTAAAAACTTTTCTTTCTTTTTTATATTGAAAACTAGGGCTAGTTGTTTTTTTTTCAATTTTTTTTTTATAAATATAGTTTATATCGAAAATTTCACCAATACAAATTTTCTCTCACTTTCATTTTTTCATCAATTTGAAATTTTCTCTCACTTTTATTTATTTTATATCAATTTGAATTTAAATAATTAAAATTATTATTTTAATTAATATAAAATTTAATATGAATAATATATTAATATATAAAGTAAAGTTGTGGGACTCAATATGAGTTCTTCAGAGTTGCACCGTTGGAGTGAAAAACTTACTTCAAACTGACATGGTTTAATAGGTCCCACAATGAACCCAAAAATGAGTTCACTCTTGGAGATGCTCTTAGAGTTGTTACAAAACAAGGCACATGTTATTATTTATATACATTTAAAGTAACTAATTAACTAAGTTTAGATTAAGAGATTAATTGTTATGCACTGTCAGTGTAAAAAAAATTACACCATCAATTCATCACAATCATTCATAATTATTACTTTAAATATAATTAAAATAAAAGTCAAATATAATTTTGGATTTGACGGTTACCATTCACTGACAGTGTAAAACTGTTTTACACTGTCAGTACATTCCAATTAAATTCTTAGATTAATACAAAGTAGGCTCTCTTAGTTCAAATTATTATTAAGGGTACGTTTGATATGTAAAATAAGAAGTACCGGACAAAATAATATTAGATAGTACATAATACATGATAAATTTTTATTTTTTATTTTGTTTGATGGTCGAAGTATTGGACAACTTTTTATCTATTTTATTTGATATATTCATGCACTAAACAATATAATTTTTAAATATTTAGGACTTGTTTATTTTAATTATTTAAAGTATAATTTGTAAATCGGTTGAAATTTTATCCAGACTAAACAATATTTAGGACTTGTTTATTTTAATTATTAAAGTATTATACATTTTAGTTACAAAAATTAAAAATAAATAAATAAAAGATTGATTTAAATAGTTTTTCATTAAAAGAATTAAAAATTCTTCTCTCTCTTTTTTTTTTGCTAACTATAAGTTTTTTAACATCAAAATTTAAAAAAACTAAAATTTAAATCTATTTTCAATAATTTTACATAAAAATTATACTTTAAATATTTTTTTTAAGATTATGTTATTTTTATTATATTAATTTTTTTTTTGTACAAGAAGGGCCGAAGCCTAAAGAAACTAAATACAAACAAGCCTAGGGGTGATCACACCGGCCAAATCCCTATCTAATAAATGAGACATAAAGTCTGGACAACTTGTGTAGAAACAAGTATTTTGAGATGAAGCCACCCTTTTCTAGCAAGCACATTAGCACAACAATTTGTTTTACGGAAACAGTGCGAAATTGAGATATCCTTGTATTGCTCTTGGAATTCTCTAATCTTGTAAATAAGCCTCCTCCCCCAAACTTTGTTCGGCTTATTTGTAGTGATATCTTGAACAACATTTCGCGCATCCAGATTAATATCAATTCCGAAAAATCTCATGTTAATCGCAATTCTCATACCTTCATAACTCCCCCACAATTCAGCAGTATAGTTATTACATTTCGCAATATGTTTTGAGTACCCCATGAGCCACTCACCCTCACTATCTCGAAGAACACCTCCACATCTAGCATTTTCAAATTTATCATGCGTTCCATTTGTATTAAGTTTCACTTTTCTTATAGGAGGAACCTCCCACTTGATGAGTTGAAGCTCCCTACTAGAATCTGTATTTGCTCCTGATACAACCTCTATCATCTTGTACTCATGCATCGCCCTTCTAATTTGAGACACCATGTTCAAAGGTCTAAAAAAACTATCATTGTGCAATTATTTGTTGTGACATATCCAAAGCTTGTGCGACTCTTTTAGCTTATAATGAATGAGTTTGAAAAAACTATGTTTGAGAAGATCTCATAAAAATAGTTTCTTTTACTCATAGAAAATAATTTTAAAAATACAAAAAAAAAATCTAAGTCTATAACAAACAAACTCTTGTAAGGTTAGCTAGCACTCAAACACCTAAGACAATAAAAGAATTTGGAGTAATGTGACATAGAATGAATTTGAATACTTAAAATGTCGCATTATTCTCCTTATATAGCAAAAGCGATTAAAAACATTCTTGTGAGAGGAAGTGCGTTGTGCGGATGACCATTAAATCTAATTAGATTGTGATTAACGCATTTGAAGGGCAAAATTGTCCGATCTCGAGAGATTGTGGGACCATTTACTGCATGTGTCATTTATGTCTCTTTTGGGCCTTTCATTATGGGTCTTGCAAACGAAATAAAACAATCGTCCCTCAAGATATTGTCTGTGCTTTTTAGGATAAAGGTTTGTCATGTACACCCCTAAGTCGACTGCTGGCAAAAGCAAGTGAAGAGTCTTTATGGGACATCACTTTCGCTGGGAATAGACACATTTAATATCATCCTTTTAATGGGTAACGTTTTGCACAAAACTTCTTATGTGTGTCCCTACACTAGTCCTTAATGATATCTTTTTTATCTTAAGATACTCAGATACCCTGAACAATTCGCAAGGAGATTCTGATGGTATAATTTGAGCTTCCTCGTACAGGGGATCGTACATTTTGGACAAATATCTAAGCATAAGATGGGATGAATTGTGGTATTCAAAAATTGTGATTAATTTGGCAATTTTAATAGTACTTAAGAAGCAAAGTGTTTAGTATTTTTCAAAATCTAAAAGAAATGCAGTGGAAAATAAAATAAAAAACAATAAATTAAATAACATAAAATTAAAATATAAGGGTTGGGGAGAATGGACACCAAAGATTTATCCAGATTCGGTCGAACGTTGGTTTAGTCTTGTCCTCAAGAGATTTTTTTTGAGAATTTACTATAATATCATCCTAAACAGTCATCTCTGGCTAATAATCATCAATAACATTAACATCTTACTCATCATCGTGATCTATAGACCAACCGACTCTACCTCATATACGCTGGAAAGTATGTGGTCCATGAGACTTTTCGATCCTCCTATGGTGAGAACTAGTGGAAACTACTTCATCGGCCCCAGTGTGCAGTGTGCAGATGAGTGTCTCCATCACCTCTATTGTCTCCTTCAGAGCTCTTTATAACAGGTCTCTCGCTCAATCTAGGTATGATTATATCATCTCTTCCTCTTCTCCTCATCAAACATAACAAAAAAAATATTACTGACTTATCATTTTCTTAAAAATAAATTGATCATACCCATGTGGATATTCAATAAAGACTCATAGGATTGATACCAAAAAATTTAAAAATGAAATAAAAAATGAATCCAAGAAATTGATCTATTATATAGTATATTCTTGAAAGTTCAGTATAATCTCATAAATTTGATACCGACTATTTAAAAAAAAAAACTAATAAAATGCATTGTGCATGTGAAAATTCCAATATTATAGCAAACAATTAAATTAAAACAAATGGAAAAAACGCTAATTGTTTGTATAAATCCAGTATTTTCCAATAAATCTCTTAGACAAAACATTATGATTATGGTTTTGATTGTGAAAAATTAAATTTTATGATTATGGTCAAATTGTTGGTTTCTGGGGGATGCCAAATTCAGATGAAGGGGTGATGGTTATGTGAGAATGTGCACAAATATAGGTTACTCGATCAAAAGTAAAAGAGCATGAAGAGCTGATTGTTAAAAGAGTCAGGAAATGAACCGAAGGAGAATAAATATGATCTCAAGGGTGAAGGGGGGTTAAGCTCTCTATATAAAAGAAAATGATGCAAAACTATGAGATTTAACTTGCTATTTACCTAAATACTAAGTATCTATTTGGTTAGGCATTTCAGCCACTAGACGCACGTTTGAACACATCCATCCGACTGTGATTTTCTAGAAGCTCCAAAAGGTAGTTTACTTAGTAAACATGAAAAGTTACCGTGCTTTTGCCATTCCCACCACATATCCAAACATGCTATAAATTACTTTAGACCTTATCATGATATATATATCATCTTATCATCGGTTAGTTTTTCTTATTAACAAGGATAGAATCATAGCTAAAGGGCAAAGTGCAAAGCACATGTATTACCATACTCTTTTTCATAAAAATAAAGTAGAGTCAACCAAAACTTAAGAGGTTCAAATCAAAGTTATCATCCAAACAAAGTCTTAAAAAACACATGTAAATAAATTTTCTTGATATTCTACTGTCTATTCTATTATGAATTGCTTGTGACAACAAAATTTATGAACTGCATTTTAGAGTGCCTATGTACATTTCACTGGTAGTAGACACATGCTAATATTTGTTAGCACTGAGCATTTCAGTAATGAATCATCAAAGTATCACTCTGCTTCAAGTGCTGCAATCTCATATCTGACTTCTTCTAGATGTTCATTGATGACCATTACAGCATCCTGGACACCTCTAATAGCTTCGTTGAGAGCATTATCAAACTCGGCATCTGCTTCTGCTTCTTCAGTCCCGGAAGCTTCGGTGATTTCCTTGACATGAACACATTCATGCTCTGTGTGCTTTGTAAATTTGCAATTCTCATGGCTCACGAGTCTCTCAGATGGCCGACCGGCTTTCTTTAACAGCTGAATGGTAGCTGTCTTTAAAGTAAAGTGATTGTCAGCAAAATACCAAACACTTGAATAGAGAGTTAAGTGCAGTATAAAAGCATGAAGAGTTTAATTCAGAGCAAGAAGAATAACTAACTGATACGCTTGAATGGCCAACGATGTTCCAATAATACGCAATTAAAAAAATCATAGACATACACGGTAGCATGTTTAAGTTTTAACATAAGCATTACACAGAGAAAAGAACACAATACAAGAAAGAAACTTCATGTGCATCAATACAAACATGTGAAGTTTGTTTTTTAGTAAAAAGATATGTGTGCTTAAACTAGAGGCATACCAGATGCAGTTTCTGCTTTTCCTGTTCTTGAACAGCTCTAAGGATTTGTGCTAGATCAACGCGGCTATAGTCAGGACTCAGAAAAAGTGACTCTATTTCGAGGACCTATGCTAAATCAGAAAAGAAAATAAATGTTAAAGAAATGCGGTAAAACGAAACATATTTTTTTATATATTAAAAGAAAAAGATAATGTTAAGATCATGTGTCAAACTTGTTTTGAGCAATCATTAAACTCTTTCGTGATTCCATTGCAAAGCTGCTGGTAAGCCAATTCCCCTCCAGAAGTCATGTAGTCAGAAAATCCACTGCCAATAGTCAAATATCAATGTAATCAGGAAATATCAATAGTCAAATTCCTGATACACTATGCAGTACAACCTGTCGTTGAATAACAGCAAATGCAGCGGCCAAAATCCGCAACCACAATAGGATTGCACCGCAAAATGAAGTAAAAATTCTAAAAAGACCCTCAATAATCAAATGATAGGGCTTTTCAGTTAGGGTGTTTCAGGAATTTTGCAATTAAATATACCAGAACAAACAGTTAGGCTTCTCCTCTCACACTATATGACTCCTATTATCATTTTCACCAAAAGCCGCATCCCGTTGTTGAGTTTTTATGAATTATAGTACAATTTTGTCGAATTGTGGCTATAGCTTAGCATAATTAGAACAAATTATTATTCTTCGAAATAAGCAATTTAGCATAAATTGTTATTGCTTCATGCTTAAACACAAACCCTTGATTACTAGATTCACTACCACGAATCTTAATGAAGCCAAAAGTTCTAGATCAAAGAAACTCGCAGAAAACAGATATAATCACTATAAAGTAAAAAAAAAAAAAAGTTGATTATTATCATGCAAAATCGCGAATCCAAACAAAACCTTGCATTTGAACAAACGAACCTTTTGAGTTTGGAGTATGCTTGTGCTCTGCGTTGTTGTACATCGAGAAAATCGCGAAGGAGAAGAACAATTTTGGATGCATCAATCACTTCCATTGTATCGCTTATCGAAACCTTCTTCCCAAAATCTAAATCTTCTTCCATCGATTCTATTTTTCACTTTTCTTTCAGTTTTAAATAATTTATAATTTTGGATAATTACATAATTTATTTGATAAATGATTAAAATTATTATTGACTAAACATTAAATGATTTTTAAAATTAATTAGATAAAGTAAAATTGTATACTAAACTGTGCAATTCTTTTGTTACCTTCATCCTATAATATGGGTCTTCCATGTAATTTTTATCGTTTCGTATAGTTTAAAAAATAATTAATTTTGTATAAAAAAGAATAATTATAAAGTCATTTTCATTAATGATATACTAGAAGAAGAAAAAAAAAATGAGAGTAATGAATAGTAAATAATGTAAAAGAAAAAAAAAAACATTTGTATATTATTAGTGGTATAAAACAATTGAATTTGAAATTTATCTTTTACAAAATATATAATTTAGCATGGATGGAATATTTTGAAACAATACTTCTTTTTTAATTTTTAATAATTCACCTTTTCATCAATACACAAATGTATTATATATTGCAATAATTGATAAACGAATTTCTTCATTTCAATGTGAAAAATATAGATATTCAATGTTTAGTCCAGATAACAAAGCTTCACTTAATTTCAATTAACTTATTTCTTAGTAGATAAATAATTATGTGTTTGAATTTACTTTTGGAAGACTCAAAATCAATTTTAAAGAAATAAAATTGATTTTAGGTAATTTTGAGGTGTTTGTTTCATCAAAAGTAGAATTGATTCTACTTGAAGTTAGAATTTGTACCTTCTATCTCCAGAATTGACTATGAATGATTATTACACTCAAATTTATTGTTTAACTCATTTTTACATAAATATATCCAAATATAAATCAATTCAGCTAGAATCAATTCTACCAAACTCAATTCTGCTAAAATCAACTTTGTTCACCGTCAATCCAAACACACCCTAAGTGTATGTTTGGATTGACTTTTGGAAGACCCATAATCAATTTTAGAGATGTAGAATTGATTATGGGTGATTTTGAGATATTTGCTTTACCAAAAGTAGAATTGATTCTACCTCAAGAATGAATTCTACTTGAAGCTACAATGTAGCTTCTATCTCCAAAATTGATTTTGCATGATTTTTAGACTGAAATTTATTGTTTAACTCACTTTTAGATAAATGTATCCAAACATAAATCAATTCAATTAAACTAACAGTATGTTTGGATTAGCGGTGGAATAATAGTAGACGTGCGTTTGGATCAAAAGCTGCATTTTATAGCTTCTATATTTCACGGTGGGATGGTCCTAGACGTGCGGCAAGGGTTTGGAAACGTGTATCCAAACATACACTAAATTCTGTTAAAATCAATTCTACCAAACTCAATTCTGCCAGAATCAATTTTGTTCAGCGTCAATCCAAACATGAAGCGTCAACTCAGATAACAAGCTATGAAAACAACATGACTAAGGTGAGTTGAAGAAGATGAAGACCCGGAGTGCAGTTTTTACAAACCAAATGACAATCAAATTGAATGTCCTTGGTGTGCTTATGAAAACTTCGATTTTGGAAAACTTAAATTACAGGTTTCTTGTTACAGTAGAGGCTCGAGATCCACTTATAATTTGAGAAGCAACTGGATTTCACACAAAGTGTTAACAAGGATACTGTAGTTTGCTTTTTTGACTTCCAGTATATGAAGGAGGAGCCCAAAAGAATGGATAAACCAGTCATGGACATCTGGGTTCAGGGCATGTGGCTCGGTCTGAATCAGTAGCGTCCTATGGTTTCGATCTGGATTGGCCAGAAACAAAGCATCCGAGGTCACTGAAGCGAATCAGAAACACATTAATACCAAGTTAGCAAAGAGTTTTAACAATAGGATCCAGTGAATACAGAATCCATTTTGGCAATAAAACATAAGTATGAAAGAGAGAAGATTCTATGGTGCAAAATTGGATATGAGTACCCATAATTGTTTATGGGTCATTCTTGTTACGTGTGCCTCGAGGATTTTGATGCCAGCATGTTCAAAACAGAAGGAAAGTAAAAGACAAATGATATAAAAATGGAAGGGATCTAGTCCTGGAAAAGACACCATGAAAATAAATGAGATAAATATTATAACTAATTTTGGAATAATTAAAGGCGCAACTTATTTTTTCATTGAAGAACAAAAGCGAAAATTGATAACTGGCCTAAGCAATAATTGACACCATGAAAATAAACAAGAATAAATTACTAGAGAAGGAGAAAATAGACGATATAAAAATATACAGACATGGCATAAATTGATAACTGACCTATGCAATGGCCATTTCAGCTGAAATCAGTTATGGACTTTGTGATGGTAGAGCTGCTTGATAGTTGACACCCTGCTTTAAGACGAAAGGAATTCTATAAGATTTATTAATATACTGATTGATATATCATTTTAGCCCAGATTTTTAAAGAACATTAAAGGAAGAAATAGTTTAGACGGCAGGTATTCAAAAGCATAAAAAAGAGTACTAACATTTAGCATACTCCACAAAAGATTATGTCAGACATAAAGCTTTATGCATAGTATTGGTCGACAGTCTTAACCCAAAAGAATCGTAACTTAAAACCATAACATCTAGCAAACACATTACTTTAATGCTGATCTCTTCTTGATTCTGCTCAAATGAACCTGGCTGCAGTGTTTTACAAAGCCATGACAAAAGTATCATCGTCGTGTAGCAAATATCCTACTCCCAAATCATTGGTTGATAACTGAGTATTGTTAATTTCATATAGTATCTCGAAAATTATATGAGAAAGTGGATGAGAAAGGTCTCCTTGGTAAAATTTATGTGTTCTTCCTGCAATATTTATCCAGCTACAGCCAGGAGTTTTAACCAAGCCTAAACCCTTCATCTTTGTTTTAACAGTTGAAACATCACGAGCCATACCACGAGATTGATAAATTCCACACAAAGCTACATAGTTGCTAGTATTATTGGGCTCTAATTGAAAGAGATGATGTGCTGCAATTTCTCCAATTTCGACATTCTTGTGCATGGCACAGCCAGCAAGAAGAGCACCCCACATGCTTCCTGTCAATGACGAAGACTTCATTCTTTCCATCAACCGAAAAGCTTCCTCAAGATACCCACATCGGCTAAAAAGATCCACCATACAAGCATAATGCTCAGCAGTGGGCTGAAATCCATAATCTGAAATCATTGAGTCGAAAATCTTCTTGCCTTGATCCAACAAACCAGAGTGGCTACAACTAGCTAAAATAGCTGTGAGAGTAACAGCATTTGGTCTAAACCCCTCATTTATCATCTTCTCAAACAGAAAAACTGATTCCTCCCCCTTTCCATGCATCCCATAACAGGATATCATAGTCGTCCATGTCACCAAATTTGCACAGCACACGGTTTTGAAGACATTTTCTGAATCATTCAAGCTACCACATTTTCCATAATTATCGATCAATGCATTCCCAATGGGAACACGAGCATCAAAACCAAAGTTCCTAACAGTAAAGCCATGCACTTCCTTCACTTTCAACAAATCCCCTTCCTTCCCACAAGCACTCAAAATGCTAGGGAGTGTCATGTAATCCAACTCAATCCCATTTTGATGCTTCAACATTTCTCTAAAACAACGGACAGCATCAGAATACAAGCCAGCCTTTCCAAACCCAGAAATCATCAAATTCCAAGTCACTGAATCCCTACAAAATATATTGGAAAACAAGTTATTCCATTTATATTGAAACAAATTACATAAACATATGAAGAAAGACACTAAGTAGGGTAATCAAACAATTTCATTTTTATCCTTTCATGTAATTTTAACCATTGAATTCACTACATGGTACAATCAAAATCATATGCAGCAGTTCTCTACATGTTTGGGCATGCAACAAACATGCATCGAAGAACATTAGACACAAGGAAACAACAAGAAATTTTTGTTGTGTCTTCGCGTTTCAAATGTGTTCCGCTTGTTCGGCACATACACAAATACTGCCTATGGCTATTGGAGAATTAGTGCACCACTAAGAAAGTGTTTGATATACAATTTAATTAAGCACTTATGTATAAGTTGTTTCCACAATTAAAGAGTAAATAAGAGCGTATGAAAATAAGCTATTTTGCAAAGCTTATCAAACCAACTTTAAAACAGTTCATAGACATGTATCATAAGCTATTTTAAAATCTTTTCAACACTTTTTTGTCATAAGATAAGTCCAAATAAGACCCTCAGTGTGTGTGTCACTATAACGTCAATACATAAATTATAAATTATTTTCCGTACCAATGAGCATTATGATTGTTGAACACAGATAAAGCCTGAGACATGGTGCCACATTTGACATAAAACTCAAGGACAGAGTTAGTTACAACAACAACTTCCCCATACCCAAGCTTTATAACCAAACAATGACACATCCATCCAAAACAAGGATCACCTATTCCAATAGCAATCTTAAACAAAGGAGGCAACGTGTAACGATCAGGCAACAAACCACATCGTTTAAAGTCGTCAAAAACGGTTAAAGCATTGAAATACATTGAACTTTGAGTGTAAGAAGCAATCATGATATTCCAAGAATGCATATTTCTCTGTGGCATTCTGTCGAACAGTTTGCGAGCATGGTTCATTAGGCCTAATTTTGTGTAGGATAATAAGAGGTCTGTTTCGAGAATGACGTTTGGGAGTAAGGATTGGATGAGGGTTTGGGCGTGGCATTGTGAGGTAGTGGAGTGTGATGTGTAAGTTCGAAGTAGTGATGATAGGAATTTTCTTGACATTGTTATTGTTCGTGTTGTGGAATTGGTTCAGTGAAGGGAACACTGATGATGGTCAATGTCGTGAATTTGCAGTTATTGTTTGAGACTTTAAGGTTAATCAAAGTAGAATTTACTTTGATTGTCGGTTTTATGGGACAGTGTGGTTGCAATGGGATTTGGTGTTTCGGAGCGGGAAAGGCACCATCACTTTAGATTGATTTGGTTTGTAAGATGAATCAAACGATCTAGAACAAACGACATGTTAATTATTTATTTTTAAAATAAAAATTAAAAAAAGTCCCTATAATATTTTTCTCAAACCGGTTCTTTTTCATACTTTTGAACCGGGACTGTAATATCTCATGTGTATTATTTTTGTCACAAGCCTTTATATATCACAAAATAGAAAGAGAGAGAATTATAATTTCCTGTCTCTCTTTAGTTTCAGAATTTCATATTTTCTTAGTTTTTGAATTTTTTTCCTCACCTATTCGTTCCTAACAAGATCAATTCTAATGTCTACGGTGATGATAAATAATTCAATTGAAAAAAACGATATATGACATAACAGACAAAGGTAAATTTCTTTGTTATTTATATAATTCTAAAGAACCCACATAAAAACTGCAACTCTCCCGACAATCTTTCTATCTCATTTATTACAAATATTAATGATAAAGAATTTAGTATCATTGAAATTCTGAATACGAGGTTTTATAATAGGAGACAAACTTGTTACTCTCTCGCTTAGATTAGTTGATGTGCAACCAAAGAACATATGTCACTCATCTTCCCTGATATTTCTACGTAATTAACAATTTGAGGGGCACTAAACCCAATATTGTTTAAGATTAATCCGAGTTGGGAGACGATCCATACACACATGCCACATTAAATGTTTGGCTTTAGGTGGTGCCATAATGTTCCATAAGCTACACCAATCCCCCTCCACATTATGGTTCACATGATTTGTATGGGATCACTTCATTAACGTACAGGCAAATTTTACATTATACGTACCATTTTGTTTTTCTTTCCAAATCCTATGATCTTCTATCACATCCTCCACGAGTGATACCTTTAGGATTTCGTTAGTAACATCATAGGTAAACACATGTCAAATTTTTTTGAACATCCCGCTGTTTAACATTTGCTAACATCAGGTCATTGACACTAATATCATAAGTACCTTGCCCTTGTGGGTCTCTTAGGCAAACATCTTCTTTACCACTTAGCCAAGGTTTAGACATCACTTTAATCTTACTCCCATCACCAATATTCCACCTACAATCAAGCATTAAGATTTTTCTTGCTTTCCATAAACTTTTAAAATTAAAAGTTAAAAACAATATTTTATCGATCTGGATTCGATTTGTCGAACCGAGAATTGGAGGGTAAAATGAACTAGAAAGATAAAAAAAAATCAGAAATATAATTGATTCGGCAAAAATACATGTGATCTGATTGGATCATCGGTCAAATCAATTAATCAATAAATTTACTTGAACTAATTTATAAACACATAAATTAATTTATTAATTATTAGTCTTCAACTATAAATTTATTATATCAAACTAAGCCTTAAACTCTATTTAAAATTGTATAATTAAAATTAAATTTTAGATTCTATTAAATAATCAAATTATGATCCGACGGACACCAATGCTTCAAATGTTTGAGTGAATGCTTAATTTAGTCCCGCAAATCCAATTTCCTCATCACTCATCTTAACCCTCAATCTACCTACGCCTATCAGAATCAATGGCCAAGATTCTCTTTCCCGCTTAAGATCAAATTCTAGCCTCACGATTACTTTACCCTTCCCACAATCCTTTCTCTCTCATTCACCCAAACTGCAAAGCCCTCATTGCCACCGCCGTGTTCTCGTCGCCGGAGTCACAACCTCCACCATCTCGGTTTTCTTCTTCCTCGGTAAGTTGATTTGATCCCCTTTTCCTCTTCCTTTGTTTTCCCCCAAATTTCGAGCAAACCTTAGATTCCGTTTACTATTAGTCATAAATTGTTGAACCCCTAACCCAATTTCACTTCTTCATGATTAAATCCAGCTATACCAAAATTTTATTCGAAACCTAATCATTTAATTTGATAACAGATGCTTACGTTAGATGTGTCTGTGTATTGTATATAATGTGTTGAATTGGGATTGGTTTTTGTTTGGTTCCTTATAATTGAAGGGCCATGTTTTTTTATGCTTGAAGAATTGTTTATTTACTATTGCATTATGATTTCTGAGTTGCTTGAAAATTTTGCATTTTGAAGAAGTATTTAAAATGGAAGCATTTCGTGTTTGAAAAGAGTTAGAAAGTTGTCATTTTCTGGGTTATATTTTGGAACAGTCTTTGTTTGAAAATCTGTTAGAAAATATTGAGGCTTAATTTTTAGTCACGGTTGATTGAAACATGATTCTTAGATGTATGTTTCTGGTTTAATCGGTTAAATTTTTCCGAGTATTGGTTGATGTTTTAGGGCTAAAAAATTATTTTAATTGAGGGATGCGGCGCCTTCTGAAAGGTTTTTACAGCAGCCAGTGTAGTCAAGATCGAGCGCTGGTTTGTAAGATTTTGCGTGCTAAGGATGCCTGAGAGTTCAACTATCAGAGAAGGATCATTTTCTTTGCTGGAGTAGTCAAGATCTGGCTCTTCGAAGCAAGATTGTAAAAAAAATTGTTTTGGGTCGTTTTTAAGGCTTGTATTATGATTTTATGTGTGTATGTGTATATATATATATATATATATATATATATATATATATATATATATATATATATATATATATATATATATATATATATATATATATATATATATATATATATATATATATATATATATATATATATATATATATATATATATATATATATATATATATATATATATATATGTTTGAAATTACCCTTTTTACCTTTGGTAGGATCTTACATGCCGCGCTAACGATCATAGTTTTATGATCTTTCACAGGCCGACTGATCCTACTTAAGATCTCGTGCTTGACTACATTGACAGCAGCCCTTACTATTGTTTCAGATTTTCTCCACTTATGAGTGATGATTTTATGAAACTAAACATATGATTCCATGGATTTTAAGATTTGTTCTGAATTTGTGAATACTTGGTTTGAATGGTTGTAATTAGATTTGAAGTACTTTTTACATGACATAGTATGAACATTTGCCTGTTTATGACAGTTTCTATTCTGAATGCAGATTACCTTGAAAAAATGATTCTTGACAAATATGACATTGAGGAAACTCATTATGAGGTTCTCAATATTAAGGAAGATGCAGATCATGAAGAAATCCGGGCTAGTTATCGGAGTGCTGTACTAAGTTTACATCCTGATAAGCTATTGAAGACAATCAATACATCCGATAGTAATCAAACAAGTACCGACAGATTTCTCAGAGTTCAAAAGGCATGGGAAATTCTAAGCGATTCAAGCTCTCGTATATTTTATGATAAGCAGCTGCAAAGTTCACGGCGAGATGTATTGGCTGCCGAAGTTGCAGAAGATTTAAGCTTACATGATATGGAAGCTGAAGACGCCGAAGAAGCATTAGAACTGTTTTATCAGTGCCGGTGTGGTGATTACTTCTCTGTTGACTCGTTGGAATTGCTAAAAATGGGGTATTCTTTGTTGAGAGATGGAAGCAGTATATCTATACTCAATAGTGACACTTTACCAGGATCAGTGATTCTTCCTTGTGGATCTTGTTCGTTAAAAGCTCGTCTGATACTCAGTATGGGGTAACCATTGAAATTACTGACATCTTTTAGTATTTGTATGGATAACCATTGAAATTATTAGCAATTTTTGAATCTCTGAGGAGGATTAGCATTTTAGAACAAAGTTGAATGGAGATGCACAAAGTTGAAAGGAAAATTTAGTTGAATGGAGATGCACATTGTTAAATTTTCCTTTGCACAACCGAATACACATTCTATTTTGTCTTATTAAAAATGTCATAACAATGTGCAATATAATTAAACACATTATTTTGTCTCATAAAAAATGTCATAACAATGTGCAATATAATTAAATGTGTTGATTTTAATGATAAACTAATAATGATTTATTAGAATTTTCTTATTGATTATAATTAATGTAGTAGTCTAATAAAGTAAAATTTAATAAATAGGGCAATGAAAAAGTAGAGGGTAAATAAATGAAGTAAATTCAAACTTCACTTTACTAAAGAAAATAGACAACACCTTAAATAGAGGGTAAATAAATGAAGTAAATTCAAACTCAATTTTACTAAAAAAAAAATTATATTAATAAAATGGATTCATACTAACTACTGCCCCAGGATTCCAAATAAAAAAAAAATCATTGTATTGAATATAAGTCTATTAAAAAATTCAAAATTGGTGACCAGTAGACTTTTGCTTCATTATTTCCAACACATGGATGGAAAAAAGATATAGTTCAATAAATTGTTTTTCCCATGCCTTATACTCATATTTTTATTTCAAACACATGGATGGAAAAAAGATATAGTTCAATAAATTGTTTTTCCCATGCCTTATACTCATATTTTAATAGTTTAAAAAATGAGTTATCTTAGACGATGACGCAGATCTAGAAGGGGATTGAATAGATCACTTTTAAATTTTACTTTTTAAAAATTAGTTGAAAAATATTTTGCAGAAGTTCTCGAAAAAACCGTCTAATACAAAATTATATCACCGGAGATCGGATATACACGTGAAACCAAATAAAAATTAAATGATGTCGAGAGATATTAATACAATGCAATAAATTCGCTTAGTTTCACAACAATTGATAAATCACTCTTAATAATAAAATATAGGAAGCAAATTTGCACAAAAGAATTGATTTTGTGTATTTTGACTTTTCACAAACACTCCACACAAAGTGTTATTTTGATGTTCAAGTAGTGCATGATTTTTCACAAACTTACTGTCAATTTGAAAACAACACTTTAACAACCAGAATTTTCAAGTCACACAAAATCAAAGTATGTAGAAAGAGTAAAAGAGAAGAAAGTAAAGGACACAAGAGATTTGTTTAGACAGTTTCTTCACCGTCCTCAATTCTCAACTGAATTGGGTAATTTCATTGATATGCAATTGTTTTTACAAGAGAAAAAATGAAACAACAAACCAATCTGAGTCGCGAATGTTGTGACAGCTTCTTCTTGCCCCTTGATTCAAGACGAACCAATGTCGAGAAAACCTCGGGTTAACTGCTCACTTCTTGCAAGAATATACGATCCTCCAAACTTTGAGCACGACTGAGTTTCTTCAACACTTGTGAACCCACAAAGATCTTTGTAATCCTCCGTCTACCGTAATATGAAAGAACGATCCACCTGATCTTCAATCTACCTCACCCGGCTGGATGTACGAACGATGGTTGTGTGCCAAAACCCCCAAACCTTCTATGATCTTGGAGGAGAAAATCCTTCAGATTTTTCTAAGAAAAATCCACACTCTCAAAACCCAATCTGAAATCTCTATTTCAAGGTTGAATTTTATCTTCGAAACTAACACCTTGATCAACAAAAATTATTGTGTGTGATTGTTGATAGATGCAAGGAAGAAGAAGATGAAGAGAGAAGTGTGTATCTTTCATTTTTCTTGTTAACTGCTCAATGAGATCAAAGCATCTATTTATATTGGTTACTTCTATAACAGAAAGTAAAAAGGATAGGATAAGTAAAAAAAATGACAGTTACAGGATTGAACCAGTTCAAATAGGGATGAGCCGACTCAACAGGCTAGATGAGTCGGCCAATAATTGGCCCTAGGCAGCCTGCTGGGACCCGAGCAAATTTGGCTTAAAAATGCCTCAGATGAGCCGGCTCATGAGAAGGTTTGAGTCGGCTCAACAGACTAGATGAGCCGGCCAAAAATTGGCCTCAGGCAGACTGTTGGAACCCGAGCAAATAAGGATAAAAATACTTCAAATAAGTCGGCTCATTTAAGGGTTTGAGTCGGCTCATTCATTTTATTTTCATCAAAAGGAATTTTCCTTCTTTGCCCTTGAGATGCACACTCATTTTCAATCGTATCAAATTTTTGACAATTTTAAAATCCATGCCGTGTCTCGGTATGTAATTCTATTTATAGACAATGCATGCATTGATAGCTTCACTAATTTATGTGTGGCTATTGCTGGTTTGAATCAGTCATTGGAATGAATGGTTTACTCATTTATATAACATTGCTCTTTTGATGTAAAAGCTATACACTCATACATGGCAATTGGTAATCAAAATGACCATGCTTATACGTTGGAAAACTTAACATCACTGCCACCTTTGTCACTTCCATTGGATCTTGCTATTGAAATACTGTCTAGATTACCGGTAAGGTTTCTTGTTCAATTTCGATCTGTCTGTAAGTTATGGAATTCTATTATTTCTGATCATAAATTCGCCAAGAAGCATCTCAGCCTATCAACCACTCACAGAATCAGCTCTATCTATTACTCCGGCTCTCGACGCAGGCATAGTTTTGATTCTTACCGACTGGACTACATTTTCTCCACCGTATACGCAAATGTCACAGAGCTCGAGTATCCTCCTCCCAACAGTTTTGATCTAGATTACCCTCTAGACCGTGCATATTCCATTGTTGGCTCTTGCAATGGTATCATTTGTCTTACACACTGTTTTTCACACTCTCGTGGTGATTGTTTTGTTCTAGTATGGAACCCTTCCATTAGAAAATTTAAGAAGTTACCTTCTGTTGAAAAACCAAAACAAAAACCAAAAACTCCTACTATTATTTTCACGAATTGTGGCTTTGGCTATGATCATGTTAATGATAAGTACATTGTACTTGTTGCTTTTCAATATTTTGTACCACTTAAAAACATTGAAGTGAAGGTTCATACTCTTGGTACTAATTTTTGGAAAAGTGTTGAAGGGTTTCCTTTTGGTTGCGTCCCTTACCTTTCGCAGCCAGGGACATTCGTAAGAGGTACAATTAATTGGCTGCCTTTTAAAGATAGGAGAATTCAATCTTTTATTGTTTCTTTTGATTTGATAAATGAGTCTTACCAAAAGATTTTGCATCCCGATTATGATGAGTCAGAGTTAAACTCAGATTGGTTAGCGTTAGGTGCGCTGAAGGATTACTTGTGTATAACTTATCATCGTGGTGTTTGGATTATGAAGGAATATGGAAACAAAGAATCTTGGACTAAGATTTTCACTCATTCTGATAAGTGGTACTTGAGTAAGGCAATATATATGTTTAAGGATGATCAAGTGTTGCTAGAAGCCTCTTATAATCGTGCCAAAAAGTTGATTCTTCATGATCCAAAAATTGGGAATGTTAAGTTTATTAATATTGATGACAGAAGAAATATTATTCCAGAGAATTGTACTCCTGAAGTGTGTGTTGAGAGTTTAATATCACCTTGGGAAGCGGAGCAGAATGAAGATTACATTCCATCATTTTGAAATTTTAGGACGGAAGGGAAGAAATACTGCTGATTCAAATGCAATCTTTATCTTACTTTATTTTTTAGTTTGTTGCTCCTGAAATCTGTTACTCTCAGCATAATCATCAAGCAGAGGTGGAATTCTACAGGTTAGAACTGCACCTTTCAATCAGTGTTAATTGTGAAAAATAATAGTTTGTTCTAATTCTGCTATTCAAATGTGCTACCGATCCGCTATAGTTGTAATTTCATAATATTTTGCACTAAATAGCAGATCCGTGTTATTTTGTACTAATAGTTTGTTCATAATTTTGTTCAAAATATGCTAAGCAATAACGGCGTAGCATCGTAATTTAACAACATTGTTCAATAGGACCTATATTGGTTATATTTAAATCAATAGTTAGTTAAATAAAACATATAGATTTGTTGAGGTTGACAACTCAATGACTTTGTTGTGCAATCGGGGTATCTTAAAGGCATAACAGAACATCAATCAAATCTGAGGCTCCATGACCTTGATACATATCCTAGAACAAGATTACTTAGATGCAATGAAGCACGTATGACGTATCCGATACGTACCGATATGCCGTACCAAAAGGTAGTAGTGGTAGTAGTTGTGACTCACCTTGACACTCATGAGATCATTTTGTAGTTGATAAGTATGCATGGAATGCGAGCTATCTTACGCCACTCTTTTCCTTTCTTTGTCCGCCAAGATGCTTCCAACAATGGACAGTCAGAGATATTCACTACAGAAAGAGACGAAGGAAACCCTTCTTCTGGCAATGATTTGAGCTTTGGAGCATCTGAAATCTCAAGGTCTTGGAGAGAAGTAAGATGGTGGAGCCACTTTCCGTCCAAACATTCTATATCATCAAGTTGGTAGATGTGTAGGGACATGAGAGAAGACGGTAACAATGTCGTTTCCATTCTCATCAACTTATTCACAATGTCACAACCTCCAATTTCCAAAACAGAAAGATTGTTCATATTTTCCAAACTACACTTAGTATTCCACAAAATCCCACCGACAGAAAGTTTCCGTAAACTGACAGGTAATCCCTCTGTGGCAAAGTGTTGCAGATTTGGAAGGTTGAAAACACTCAATTCTTGAAGGCCAGCAAGAGTGTTCATTGGTTCTGGTAATGAAAAAATCTTGTTACACCCATACACGCCAAAACAAATGAGGTTCGGAGTGGACAGTCCATCGGGGAAAAATGAATCCAATTCATCACAACACCGTGTTTGGATACTTTGAATAAATGAGAGGCTCTCCGATGCATCTTTTGCAATGACAATTGATTTGAGATTTTGGCAACCTTTAATATACAGGCTTTTAAGCACCGGGAGAGAGCCCAGGGTAAAGGATGTCATTGAATTACAACTGTATTCAATCGACAGTTGCTCAAGTGATGTGTAACTGTGCAAGGATCCATGAGAGAGGAATTCCAGATTCTCACAATAATGTAGAGATAGAGACTGTAAGGTTCTGGGTAGACCGTCTCTTGGGAAGGATGTCAGAGAGGGAAACCGGTCTAATGTCAACTTTTGAAGAGAGTTGAGAGAAAGCATGAATTGGCTGATTACATTTGAAGGCCTTAAAACTTCTGAATGCATTGCTTTCGATATTAGATCGCATTTGCTTAAGTGAAGTTCAGTTAAGGATGGGAGAGTGTTTGGTATGTTTCCTTTGAGTTTTGGACATCTCTCCACTAATAGATATTTTAGACTAGGAAACTCTATAGTTGTACCTGCAATCAAGTTCCATTCCTCCCATTCTGGCATGTCCTTAAATTCTAGTCTCTCTAAGGAAGGAAAAGGTTGGAATGATGGACAAATACTTCCATAGAATTCAACACCAACACTCCTTATAGATTCCATCCCAAAAATGCAGAGTGCTTTCAGACAATGTAATTTTCCAAGGGGTGGCAGTAGTGAGCAATGGTAACAATTACCAATGCTTATAGTCACCATGTTACCAAAGGAAGAATCGCCCAACCATTTCGGGAAGTTGTTTCCACCATATCCACAAATACCAAGTTTCTTCAAATTTGTGGAGGGTTGCAGTTGCTCTAGTACAGAACCTTGAATTTGTGAACCTTGAGTCGTAGTGCCTTGTGTTTCCCATAGTAGTACCAAATCATCAATTTTTTCTTTCAACTTCAAATTTGCATGAAAGGCATCGCAGGGCTCCGTAACATTTTGTAGCTTTGAGATGTAAAGACTCCCATGTAGATCAGGAAATTTTCCCAGCTCTGCAATTTTCAATCCATCATGTTTTTTGCTGACAATAAAGTTCGACAGAGTTTGCAGATTTGTTAGCTTTGCAATTTGTACAGGCATCTCCTTCAATAGCGTGCCTCTGATGTCAAGATGGCGTAGATTCATCAGTTTTCCCATGTCCTTAGGCAATTCAGCGAGATTCCCACAGTGGAACAACAACAAGGTTTGCAGATTGTAAAGTTTGCATGTTGCAGGAGGCAACCTTTCAATCCCAGTGTAAGAGAGATTCAAGTATCGCAGGTATATCAAATTTCCAATAGAGTCGGGCAACTCAGTGATGTTCTTGTACTTTAGCATAAACAAAACACGTAACTGTTTCATTCTCGGCAAAAAATCGTGCACTACCTCGTTTGATAAGGAACAAGAATGTGATGATACTTGTAATGGTAAGGCCAGGAAGGTGCGTAAACCTTTTAGTCCATACAATCTCTTAAATTTAGTGTACGAGTCATATTTCCCTCTCTTGAATGACAAATGGCGTACCCTTTCATGCAGCTCCTCTTCATCCAACATGATACAATACGGATATGAAACCGTTCTAGCTAAATCATTAATGAGGTCGTGCATTTCAAAGCTTGCTTCCCCATCATCAAGTCGCCGATGTATTAGTGACCTTGACACTAGTTCATCAAAGTATTCCTCTCCTACCTTTTCCCAACTTTTCTGACTTTTAGACTGAAGTACTAAGCCTTCTGCGATCCACAACTCAACAACCGTCTTTTTTTTCAACTTGGAGCTCTTGGGAAAAATTGAACAATAAGCAAAACACCGTTTTAAAGGAGCTGGAAGATAATGATAGCTCAGAAATAGAGCTGGTTGCACCTCAACATTTTCCAAACTCCAAACATTACTATTTAATACATTATTCCAGTCATCCTCTGACGATTTAATGCGAAGAAGGCCCCCGATTGCTACTGCAGCTAAAGGTAAGCCGTCACATTTCTTAGCGATTTCTTTGCCTATCACCTCTAGGTTGGACCGTTGCTGGAAATTACATGCTCCAAATGCATGTTTGGCAAGTAAAGACCAGCACTCGTCTCTTTCTAGAGGTGTCAAATAGTGAATCGGAAGAAAGGTTTGCACGGCCAGCGCAACTCTCTCATCTCGTGTTGTGATGATGAGCTTACTTCCGACTTTCCCGGCATTAAAGATGTCCTTAAGATTGTTCCAATCAATATAGCGCCGATCCCATATGTCATCCAATACAAGCAAAAATTTCTTATGGCTTAAACTTTGCTTTAACTGCACTTGTAAAGTATTCAGATCACTGGTATCAGTTCTTTTTGAGGCGACAAATTCAGCATGCGGAGTATTCAGGTTAGTCGTATCATTTGTTTTTGAAGTAACAGATTCAACAAGAGTTTTAGTGACTTGAACAATATCAAAATCTTTTGATATATACACCCACCCTTTCAAATCAAATTTCTCGTTTACTTCTGAATCATTGTAAAGCAGTTTTGCAAGGGTTGTTTTACCAATCCCTCCCATGCCTACAATGGAAATTACTCCTATTTCTTTACCAACATCACTCTCATTTTCTGCTAGTAAATAACCCTTCAGTTTTTCTCTATCACAATCTCTTCCATATATAGTAGATTCATCTACAACAGAACTTGTCGGAGTTCTAAGCCAAACACTGCACGAAACACTTTGTTTCAATCCAAGAATGTGTCCTTTCTGTGCAAAGTGTTCCAATCTTTCAAATAATGTTTGCATCTCAGAATTTACCACTCCAAAAAACTGTTTGAAACTAGAATTAAATATGTTTTTCACCTTAGCACTTACTGTTTTCCCTTGATATTCAGCTTTCACTTTGTATCTTAACGCCTGTGTGTTGATTTTGTCAAACAAATCATCAGCTTGAAAGACAACATCTCTCAGATTCTCCAGCCATTGTTTAACAGCATGATTTGTGATCTGTTTCTCCTCAGCATCATTTAGTATTGATTGAAGACTCAAGAGTGTTGTTTTTAGCTTTTCCAAGAGTGAAACATCGAGCTTTTTGCGTCTAAAGAAGTTGATAAACTCGTGAGAAATCATCTTTTCTAGTAACACTTCCACAAAAGCTGATAGGAATGCTTCTGCGACAATAGTTGCCATGAAAACAAGTATAGAAATAAACTCTATCTTATCACAGCTTTTTCTTTCTATGGCTATCAGTTCATTTTATCAAGAAAAGAAGTAGTTGGTGAGGTAAAGGAAGTTGAAGTTGAAACTAAGAGTATGTTTTTTATTAGTATATTTATATTTTTTTAACTGCTCTAAAAAATATAATTAATTATAATTAATAAGAATTTTTAATAAATAAAATTAATTTTACTATTAACATGAATAAATTAATTATTTTGTAAAAAAATGTGAATATTCAAATATGACACTTAATCTAAGTTAGAAGTAACATTTTAAGTTCATTCATGTTCTACCAATGGGTGTGAGAATTTTTTTTTAATAAGCAAGATTTCATTGAAAGCGAGAATAAAGTTCTTGGATCCACTTACAAAAAGAGAGAGCGAAGGGATGCTCACCAAAGAAAATTACATACTAATTAAACGTTAAGATAAATATAACAAAGAAAATATGCTAAAATCATAAAAGTTAAAATTGGATCGAGTAATTTTCTCTATAAAAGACCACCTTCATACTAACGCTTTGATATCTCAAACCATATCCAAAATATTCCAACTATCATTCCTAAAAATAGTTTCATTCCTCAAATACCCCAAATGCACCAAGAGGTAGCCAACCACATATTTCCTATATATCCTTTTGCCACTTTGTTCCTCTTATAAGAATTGGTCCACTTTAAGAAACTTTCCTTTGTTAGAATTAGAGTTTGACCTAACTCACCCTACAAAACCGATTGGTAAGGTGGGGAGTGTCACTCTATTTAAACCCTTTGTGAGTTATATATTTAACCAATGTGAGACTTGGGTTTTTCCCAATACACCCCCTTGCGCCCAGCACATCTTGGGCTTGGTGCGCATATTAAATGGTGGGTGGCCCGAATCGATAGGCTCTGATACCATGTTAGAATTAGAGTTTGACCTAACTCACCCTACAAAACCAGTTGGTAAGGTGGGGAGTGTCACTCTATTTAAACCCTTTGTGAGTTATATATTTACCCAATGTGGGACTTGGATTTTTCCCAATATCCTTAATATTACTAGCATTAAAATCCTCAAAACCAATCCAACCGGCCACTTCCTTCCGCACCAATTTAGCCACCACACAATTGATTAAAATATGATCCAATGATTCATTAACATTATGGCAAAAGACACATTTCGAATCACTTTCCGAGATAGAACACCCTCTAATAAGGAGAGAATCCTTAGTAGGAAACCTATTCAAAAAACATCTTCAACCAAAGGCCTTAATCTTAAGGAACCATCAACTTCCAAATATAAGGAAAAACAACATCAAAAATATTATTCGGTCCGAAAGGAATGCAGTAACTAATAAGAATACCATAAAAATTTCTTACCGAAAAACCATTTTCCGTAAGCGCCACCCAAGACACCTCATCCCGACCGCCGCCCTCCACTCGATGATCATCCAAAAGCGCCCTCAAATGCTGCCAATCGGGGGCAGCACCCCCGATTAAATTTTGGTTCACCCCAAGTCCCTCCACACCATCCATCTTCCTTCCACCTGCCCATACAAGCCACCGAGACTTCCTTCAAAGCGGATAGATTAAAAACACAAGAAAATTTATCCTTCGAACAAAAATCATCAATCCAACAAGTGTGCTAAAAAGAAATAGTAAACTCATTGCCAATTTTAACTTTACAATTCAAAGCAAATAAATTCTCCAAAAGCCTTTATCCAAACCAAAAATATCTTTCCACTAGATGATTTATGTATATTTTCCCAAATTGCATCACCTTCAAATTAATGTCATCATACCTTAGGGTGTTAGAAAAGCTTAAAACATGTTTTCTTTTTTAGTTTTGTCTTTTATAACATGATTTTTTTGTGTGACTTTTATAACATGATTTCTTACTCTTTTTTTTTAAATTTAATTTATGATGTTAAAGGAGATGATAAAAAAGTTTTACAGTGTCATCCAATAAAAAACATATTGTTTTATTATATTATATAATTTTTTTTAAATTACAGTTTGATTTGGCGGGATTCATGATCGTGATTGGTTAACGGTATAATTTTTTTTACATTGTGCATCTCTCATGATTTATAAAGTTGTTTATTTATGAGGTATTTAGTTGATACATTTTAATGAATGAATATAATGACATGAATTAATTTAAATTGTTTTAGGGTCTGTTTGAATTAATGGAAAGGGATGTAATGGGATGGAGTGGAATGGAATGAAGTTGTATTCCATTATTTGGTTTTATAAATTATTTTGTTCAAATTAAATTTAATAATTTTTAAATGACATTTAAAATTAAATTTTTTAAAATTTATTTCACACTCTATGGAATGTGAATGTCTAATTATTATTATTATTATTATTATTATTATTATTATTTCAAAATTAGTATTCAGAGGAACATTTCCGTATTAGTCTGTCGGCTCTTTTTATTGCATTAACGCATAAAAATATTAACAATGTACTTTTTATAAAGTTAAATTTTAATATAAATTATTTATATGATAAAATATATGATATTTATTTGGATATATATCAAATTTTGTTTGCAATGTAGTATTTACACATTAAACCAATATAATCGTATATAATAGATGTTTATAACAATAACAAAATTCAAGTATACAATTTAAAATATGTAATTTTTAAAAATAAAATAAATATGTTGTTTTTAAAGATGTGAATAAAAATACATGATTATAAGAAGATATATATTAGATAAACAAAAAGTGTATATCCCAGTTTATTAAGCAAATAAACATTAACCATCAATATGTTTATCCTTTAATTCATATGTACTGGTTTATTGCAGTTAGTTGGATAATTTGGTTTTGTAGGAACAATACTTTATTTAAGGGATGAATCTTTGAAAAAGAACATTTTGGGTCTAGTTAGAGTTGTATAATAGGAATGGTTTATTTCTCTCTAGGTAGATTGAAGTTTAAATCCGAGCTTATGCATATCTTCAGCTTTTTGCTTTGGGGCTATGTATCATGAGTAATAATTATATCTACCAGGATCCGAAATACTGAACAATTTAGACCAAGATTCTTATTTCCAAATTCCTTCATAATTCAAACATCATGATAATTTTTTTTAATAAATAAAATCAATATATTCAACTAAGGATACAAAGGGGTATCCAAACCCGAATACAAATGACAATTAATCTCCCTCCCAATAAGCAAAGTTAGCTATTGTGCCTCTCTAATCCATTTGACCCACCAAAATGGTATATGCAACTCATTCCCAACCTTAAAAGATATAAAATTATTTAAACCATATTCACCAAAACTTCCAATAATTTTAAATAAATCTCTCCACCAAAGTGAAAAAGATGTACTATACTTCGAGCATGATCCTCGAAACAACGAATTTGCAAAATTTCTATATCTACCAAGAAGAATATCATGCGATAAACCATCTTTGTTATGCAAAAATTTCCAAATCCATTTTGCTAATAAGGAGATGTTAAACAATCGAATATCCAGAATTTCAAGACCGCATTCTTCCTTGGATTTACAAATTGTCTTCCACTTGATCCAAGAAATACCTTTTTTTATTTTTGGAACCATTCCAAAAGAATCTTCTTTGGATGAAAGTAAGAATATTTATCACCTTGGATGAAATTTTGTAGAAAGACATGTAATGAATTGGAAGGTTTGAAAGCACAGACTTGATAAGTGTTAATCCCCCCACCCAAGGACATAAATCTCCAATTCCAAGATGCCAATCTAGACCAAACTTTTTCGATTACTGGATTCCAAAACTTGATCAAGCGGTGATTTTTCCCTATATAAGTTCCGAGAAACTTGAAAGGATGAACTTCCACCTTACAAGCTAAGAAATTTCCCCCGTTTTAAGAAAACTCTCCTCCAAACCAAATCCAAAGTGATAGCTCTTATCGAAATTTATTTCCAAGCCGAATATGAGTTGAAAACCTTTAAGAACGATTTTATTGGCCCAAATGTTACTCCAAGATCCCTCACCAACAATAATCGTGTCATCGACATATTGAAGAAGGTTAAAATCCTCCACATTGTCCATCTTAAAACCTTTAAATGACCCATTATCCACCACCTTATTCATGAGAACTGCCAATCCTTCCGCCGCTATGGCAAAGAGAAACGGGGATAAAGGATTGTCTTGGCTAAGACCTCTCGACACCTTAAAATCCTTCGTAGGACTCCCATTAACCAAAATCGACATGTAATTGTTCAAAATCCCCCCATCCATCCAACACACCGATCTATCACCAAAACCCATAAAAACCATGATGTTAGGGAGATATTCCCAATCCACACAATCATAAGCTTTTGCAAAATCGATCTTAAGAAGCATAATTTTGTTCTTGCATCTCTTAGCGAAATCAATAATTTTGTTAAGCACTAGGACACAATCTAACATTCCTCCCTTCAATAAAAGCGGTTTGATATTTGGAAATAATATTAGCTATAACCCTTTTCAATCTATTTGCAAGGATCTTAGATAGAACCTTGTAAACACATTCGATCAAACATATCGTTCGGTAGCCATCAAGCTTCGTCGGGCCGACCACTTTAGGAATCAATACGAGAAATGAAGACGAAAGAACCTTAGGAAAACTACCTTCATCATAAAACTCAAGGATGCAGTTGGTGAAATCTATCCCCACTACTTCCTAACACAATTTTAAAAAATCTAAGCTAAATTCGTCTGGTCCATGACTTTTATCACCTGCGCACATGAAAACCGATTTTTTAATTTCTTCCAAACCGAACGGAGCTTCAAGCATGCTACTATCAAGGTACTCTAGCTTTTTAAAACCATTACTCCCAATTGAAGGAAAAGACCGCTTAGCTATGCTAAAACGATTTTCAAAGTGCTTCTTGATTTCATTTTTCACTTCCTCCACATCTTCCACAACGGAGCCATTCATATTTACGGATTAAATAGTGTTCAACTTCGATCTATGTTTAATGGACACATGGTAAAATTTAGTATTACGATCACCTTCCAAATTCCATTTCGACCTAGCCTTTTGTTTTAAGATGCTCTCTTTAGTTCTAAGATTTTTCCACAACTCATCTTCCGCGGTCTTCCTCTTAAACAAATCATGACTATTTGCAACCTTCTCATTCCCCGCCATAAAATCCTCCACATCGTTTATGGTACGGATGCCCTCACCAATCTTAGTATCAATCCTACCAAACACTTTATCATTCCACAACCTTAATCTATGCCTAAGATGTTGCAACTTCTTTGATAGAATAAAGGAAACTTTCCCCATTACCGATGAAGATTCTCATACTTCTTTCACAAACGCCAAAAAACCAGTATGTTGAAACCAAGCATTTAACACTTTAAAAGGCTTTGGTCCCCAATTAACGTTTCTAGCAGAAATCTACACTGATCTATGAACAGAGATATCCCTATCTCCCACTTTCTGAAAAACCATATTCCACTCATCAAGTAATCCTGGAGACACCAAAAATCTATCAAGCCTATTACACATTTTTCCTGATGCATGATACCACACAAATCTATTACCCGATGTGGGTAAATCAATGCAACCAGAAAAATGGATAAAGTCAGCAAACTCCTTCATTACCTGTTTGTTATGTGATCGTTGTCCAACCTTTTCCAACATACTTTCATTAGCATTGAAGTCTTCACCTATCACCCATTTTCCTAGTAGTAGCACATTGTGTGTGTCGTTCCAGCTTCCTTTTTCTAATTAATTGCATTGTAAAATCACATAATATTTATTTATTGATAATTAAATGAGTGAACTATTAGTTAAATATGGTCATATTCCAATGTAATTAATAAAAATTCATTCTCATAAATGACTCGAAGAAGCTATAAAGAATTACACACTTCATTTTGTAAACCAATATTTTGTAAAATTTACGTAATATTTAAACTATTAAAACATGAGTACAAGTTATGAAAAAAGCAATTTGTTGAACTATATCTTGTCTCTTTTTTGTGTTAGTTATAAATGAGATTAAATGAGATGTATTAAGAGTATAAAGAAATTTTAAAGTATCATTCAATAAAAACATATTGTTTTGTCATATAAATTTTTTAAAGTTAAAGTATGACTTGACGAAATTCATGATTATTATTAGTTTACAGTTTAATGCATCACCTATTCTCTCAAATATAATTTAAGAAGAAGAAAAAGAGAAGCTTAAAATCCAATTCTTTCTAAATTTAAAATAGATCATATATGAATTAGTAAAATGTATGACAAATAGGTATTGTTATTTTATTCAATATAGCAGTTACTTATAGATTTTGTGCTTGAAAGAGTTTGAATCATATTTTTATAATAATTCGGGTCCCATTCCTTTAGGACATTCAAAACCTTAAGAAATCCATAAATCAAAAGAGATGAGATGAAACAGTCTTCGAATCATATGGGTTAATTTGATCAGACATAATCGATAGACTATGTCATCGTATCTAAAAGTTGACATAACCCAAGTGAATAAATTGACTCCGCTTTTATTGGTGTAAAGGCTAAATTTCTTTTTAGTTGGATCATCACAAATACACTCAAATAAAACAAAAATATAACTAGTAATAAAGTCAAAGGACGATAAGAATCCCATATAATTGGATGTAACATGTTATATCGCCTCAAACGGTAGTATGGATCCTTCATAAGGATCCAACGTTTATGATCGTCTTACAGTGCGACAAGGATCCCCTATGAGGATCTAGTATTTGTGATTTCTCTACAAGACGGTAAGGACCCCCCTATGAGACAATGATGCAAATATCTAAGAAATGATAATTGAGGAGCTTCATTAAAAACTCTTGCCCTCCCACGAGTTACTAGGGAAAAAAGTGTGTCCAAAAAAAGAACTTGTCCTTAGAAATGACAAAGATATAATACTCATTTGATTAAAATTAACAAAAAAGAAAACAAACAATGATAAAGTAAAAATGCATCGGGGGCCTTCTTAAGTTTCACTCTCCTATCATCTCATTCTTCTAAGGGGGATATTCCCCACCCTGAGGAGTTACTTTACAAATTGATTCCAAAACCAACTTTCCTGGTTTTCATGCCTAAAGTTCGTATCCTTTTCAGCTTGAGAATCTCCACGTAGCATTTCTTGGTCTCCTTTGATAATTTTAACCCGCTTATGAAAGAACAGGTACTTGATGCACAAATATGAAGTAGATAAAATGACACTCCACAAATTAAAAGTCAGTCACCCCATAATCATATTATAAGAAAAATGGTCATCTATAACTAGATACATGACCTTAATATCAGTACAAGAAAATTGGCAAGTTACGACGGTTAATTTTGACATGTCAAATCAGTTTGAACAACCTCAAATTGCAAGTTGCGACGGTTTCAAGTCATAGTGAGTGTGCAATCCTGGCAGTTCAAACCGCCACTATTAATGATTTCATTATCTAAAACCTATTTAGGTAATCATCTATGGTTTCAACCATTTTCCGCCTCACACCGACCAATTCTTTTTTACTAATCTTAGATTGGCCCATATAAAATTGTTCATGGAACACCCTTTCCAATTGATACCAATTAAATATGGAATATGGAGGCAATGTGGTGAACCATGCAAAAATGTTATTTGTCAAAGAATTGGGTAAATATTTCATTTTCAAATTTCATCATTGGCTATATCACCAGCCTAAATCTGATACCTAGTAACATGTTCGACTGTGGACTCATTTGTGTCACCAGCAAATTTGAAGAATTTAATGACCTTTTATCCCATGGGATGTTAGATTTTCCATACGTATTCTGACAAAGGAGATACCTAATTAGGCCTATGAATTACCAATGTTAAGGCTATTTTGGGCCAAAACCTGTTCGACCACGTTAGTTATATTTTCTGCCCCCAAAGTTATTATGTTGGAAAATCTTAAGTACTTGGTCAACATCCTGGTCTCTTTGTACCATAAATATTTGTGGACCCTTTTGATCTTGGTGCCCTTCGACTATCCTCTATGAGGGTTGTACAACAGGCATTTGGTTATTAGGTATTGACAATACTGGCATTGGAGGCACCCCAAAAAAATCAGCAATTTTACCCATCTGATGGGCCAACTGTTGATAACTTTGGGTTGTGTTATGAATCAACAGATGAAACACGATACCTATCTGTTGTACTAACATGTTCACTGTAACACCCTAAAATCCCGAGTAAAATAATTAAATTATCAGAGTAAATTCATGAAAAATTCAGCACATATGATGTTACTTTCCAACATATATCTGCTCATGCATACAATATGTAATACATAATTATTATTATTAACGGTAATAATGGAATCATAGTTAAATATTCATCTTATTAAGAAGGGGAAACTTCTTCGAAACAATAACCAAAATATAACATATAACATGTTTAAACCACACAATCACCCTCAAATAAAACAAAAGCAATAATGGCTAATGAAACAAATAACAACAAGTGCTTCATATCCCCAATGTTACACATCAGAGCAAACACCGACTCTAATAAATAAAGTAGAAAACTTCATCTTCACTAACTCCGACTCCATACTATCCTTGATTATATGCACGATGTTGTATAAAGAATCATTCCAACAAAAGGGCGAGATTCTCAATCAACAAAAGAATTTCTTAATATTAATATAAAAACATATAGTCATTACACAATTCACCCTATCATCAAATCATCTCATACAATTACCAACACAAGCAAATAACCATATTATTTGCAACACAACCCAAATATAATGCAATGCAATGAGACTCCCAACTCGGCTCAATGCATGTTGTAACATCCCAATTTCATAATTTAATTTATTAAATAATTATTTATGAATAAGTGGAAGTAAGTGGTGTTTTGTGGAGAATAAGGAATTATTTTATTTAAGATAATGATATAATAATATTGGGAATTATTTAATAAAATTATTATTTATAAAATGGAATAAAAGAGTTTGGAGGTCTAAGGGGCAAGGTTGTCTTTTGAGTAGTTTATGAAATAGAGGTCATGATCAAAGAGTTCTCACAATCGTGTTTTCTAGAAAAAGGTGAAGGTTGTTCTAAAGAACAAGGAGACTAAGAGGGATTGTGATCAAAGAGGAAGAGAAAGCTTTAATAATCAAGGTATGGGGAGAATTCTTGTTCAATAATCATAGTATAGGAATGTGTTATGAGAATTAGGGATTTTAGGATGAAAACCTAAGTATTTGGGATGATTGTTGGTAGATTAGTGTTAATTAGTTGTTGTATGTTGTTATTTATGATGGATTTATGATGATTATGTGGTATTTGGACGTTGCTGTTGTTCCTCTGATGTTTTGAGAGGTTTAGGGTTGTTCTGAGTGTGGTTGGATTCTGCAGAAATCGCAGGGTTTGCTTCTGCGAATCGTGTTTCTCGCTTAGCGAGAAGATTCAGGGAGTTCGCCGCTTAGTGAGTTGTTCCCCTCGCTTAGCGAGCATTGTAATTCCAGAAAATAATGTTTCTTCTGTTGCTGATTTTGATGTCTGATATTTCGTATCATGTTGTTATGTTATTGCTGGAAGAATTATTACACTTTTAAGTATGTTAGGCTTAATAGTAATAGTGATGATACGAGATAATAATGATGAATAAGTAGTAGGAATGATGACATGATGAAACAATAGTATATATGAAATTATCATGATGATTAATGATGAATGTCGATACACGTATTAATGAATGATGATGATGTTGTTGTTGTTTTGTGTATCTTGCATTCATGGCATCCCCTATGTTGATTTGAGGCTTTAATCCCATTGTGTAGATTGAGGCGTTGTTGATTATGTTGTGCTCCCTTGTGGAGGGTAGATGGCCAGTGTCCATCACATGTTGAAACCGGTACCACATGCATTTATGAGGTTGCATTTCATTCTATGTGGCATAGCATGATCACATAGTTTGTTTGATGATTTTATTTGGGTGTGTCTATTGTAGTTGTTGTATGATTATTTGTTTCTTATGATTCAACCTTGTACTATTTTTATTGAATTTGGATTACTCACCCTGCCTGCCGTTTGTGATGGTCTATTATGCCATTATGCAGATTCTGAAGCTTAGTTGAAATTTTCGGAGGTAGCTTGGAGTGCATTTCGTCGTGTATAGAGTTAAGTGGTATTCTGCTTTGAGTCGTGTAACACTGGGGAACGATTATTTTAATTAGTCATTTTGTTAAATTTAAACTATCTTTTGAGTATTGATTGATCGTAAATGTATGTTCTTTTAGAGGAATTTTTATATAAGTTGACGTTTGAATCCGCTGCGAATACTTGGAATATTTTGTTATTATGAATTAAAGTTACAACCCGTGTTACGGGACAGGACACATATTTTGTTTTTATTATGTTGTTATGTTAAAAAAGTGATTCCCTTTCATGTCAAACTCTGATTTTATTAAATAATATAATTAATTGTGTTTGTGGGGTAGAAAGGGTGTTACATGTAACACCCTTCTAAATACCCCAAATTATTATAATTAAAATAACAATATATTCATCAGAGTAATTATGCCCCGAAGGGTGTCACACAATCATTTCACAACAATTATCAAAACATCCTGTCATGCTCATTTATTTAATCAAAATAAGGTTCCTTTTTGCATAATTCGCAGCGGAATAAAATCCAACATCAATGTAAAACATGTAACACACTACATGTAAATCATTCAACAACCAATCTCAAATTAATTAAAACATCCCCTCCCGATGTTACATCTATCAGAGCATGACCCATAAGAAACTACCCTAGACTCCAAGCATTAGCTTCTACTCAACTCATTTCTCGTTACCTGAAAAATAGATGTAAGGGTGAGTTCCTCAATCAATATAATAAGCATTATAAAATAGCATGTAATGCCAAGTAATTAACACATTAATTCACCCAATTTAGGCTATGCCTTCAGCAACATCAATATCCGTTCAAAACATCATACTCAACAGTAGATTCTCAACCATATTCAACATCAACAACGCAACACACAACACACATATAATACTGGAATACATCCATTCATATTATATGCCATACATTCATTATGCAATGAGACTCTATGCATGCGGTACCGACTATGTTGTGAACATATAGTTCAACCTCACCGTCCAAATCCAGGCACGGCTACCAAGCCCACTAGTCCCACTCATTTGAGACATAGTGACTCACTCACTAATTCCTCACCATGGGAATTAGCTACCACCCCAAATGGGCCATGCTATGCAAGCTACTCACCTAGCAAGCAACAATCAACAACAATCAAAATGATTTACTCACTAATTCCTCACCATGGGAATTAGCTACCACCCGAAGGCCACAATATGCATGCTAATCACCTAGCAATGCATCATCAACAAAATCAATAATAGACACATGCTCACACTCTAAGCCATAATACAGTCCATTCACAATTGTATACATTCACATCATCATGTATACCATCACACATTATCAACATAATTAATCACAAAAGCATATCCTATCATGTCACATAATCAAACACAGTATTAGCACACTCTACTAATACCTTTACCACTCGAAACAACGGGAAATGATCCCTATCACATCATATCTCAGCTAAGTCGCGTCACTCAGCCTAAACAACCAAAACTGCACAACAGTAGCACAGAAAAATCACAATTCTGCCCATACGCGTATTGCCCATGTCCATACGCGTATTGCCCAAACCTGACCAAGTCCATACGCGTAATGCCCACTCTCATACGCGTATTGCGCATTTCCTCGCTCAACTCATACGCGTATTACCTATTCCATACGCGTATGCTACGCGTAACAATCTCCCATTACGCGTACCAACAGAGACCATTTTACGTTCAAAATATCATCTTTTTCACCCATACGCGTAAGGCCTCCTCCATACGCGTACCAGCCAGCTCATACGCGTATTGCCTAGTGCCATACGCGTATGACCAGAAACCAGAATTCTCAGATCTGCTATGGCTTTCTCTGTTACGAAACCTATTCGATCCAACCTTCCACAGTCCAAATTACACAAAATAATCGTCCATATCATCTACACGAATCATATCCTATTCATCTTTACCAATCCTAACATTATCCCTTCTAATTCCTACAAATTCTTTTCAATTATCATTCAATTTCATTCATCCAATATTTCACAAACTCATCATGCATCAATCAAATTAGAGGTACAAACAATGGTTATCACTACCCATTACATATTATCATATAATACCCTTTAACTGATGATAAACCCCCCTTACCTGAGTTAATCCGGTAGCCTCCGAGCTCTAAGCTTTTCCTTCCTTCAACCTTCGTTCTCTGGCTTTTTGCCCTTTTCTGCCTCCTTTCCCTTTTTCACGTGAAATAACCTTTTTACCAAAAAATGGGATTTTTCTCATTTCCAACTTATATATTATTCCAATAAATAATTATCCCAATAATTATTATTCCAAAATAATAATAATACTAATAATAATAATAATAATTCAATTATTTAATTAAATTAATAAATATATTATTAACTTAATTTAAATAATTATTTTATTATTATCGGGGTGTTACAACTCTCCCCCACTAAAAGAGTTTTCGTCCTCGAAAACATACCTCAATCGAACAACTCCGGATAAGACTCCTTCATCTGGCTCTCCAGTTCCCAAGTCACATTGCCACCTGCTGGTCCTCCCCAAGCTACCTTCACCAAGGCAATCTCTTTACCTCGCAACTGCTTCAACTCTCGATCCTCGATCCTCATAGGTGATGTTTCAACAGTCAGGTTATCTCTCACCTGTACATCATCTACTTGGACAACATGCGACGGATCATGAATGTATCTCCTCAACTGAGACACATGAAAAACATCATGCAAATTCGCAAGCGACGGCGGTAAAGCGATACGATAGGCTACCCCTCCTATTCTCTCCAAAATCTGATAAGGACCAATAAATCGAGGTGTCAACTTCTTCGACTTCAAGGCTCTACCAACACCAGTTATCGGAGTAACACGAAGAAACACATGATCTCCCTCTTGGAACTCAAGTGACTTCCTCCTCTTGTCATGATAACTCTTTTGACGACTCTGAGCAATTCTCATCTTATCCTGAATCATCTTAATCTTTCCCGTAGTTTGTTGAACAATCTCCGGTCCAACCACAGCACTCTCACCGGACTCATACCAACATAAAGGTGTCCGACATCTCCTACCATACAAAGCTTCAAACGGTGCCATACCAATGCTCGAATGAAAACTATTGTTGTAGGTAAACTCAATCAAAGGTAAATAACAATCCCAAGCACCTCCATTTTCCAAAACACAAGCCCTCAAAAGATCCTCTAGCGACTGAATCGTCCTCTCAGTCTGACCATCAGTCTGCGGATGATATGCAGAACTCAATCTCAGCTTAGTTCCCAAAGCCTTCTGCAAACCTTCCCAAAACTTCGATGTAAATCTAGGATCTCTGTCCGAAACAATACTAGACGGAATACCATGCAAACTTACAATCTTCTCAATATACAACTCAGCTAGCCTCTCTAACGGATAATCCATTCTGATCGGAATGAAATGAGCCGACTTCGTCAATCTATCCACAATCACCCAAATAGCCTCAAAATTCTTACTTGTTCTCGGCAAACCAGAAACAAAATCCATACTGATACTGTCCCATTTCCACTCTGGAATAGCCAACGGTTGCATTAGCCCAGACGGCTTCTGATGCTCAATCTTCGACTTCTGACAAGTCAAACAAGAATACACAAAACTTGCAATTTCTCTTTTCATTCCCGGCCACCAAAATAACCCTTTCAAATCATGGTACATTTTCGTAGCTCCAGGATGAATACTCAAGCCACTACGATGTCCTTCCTCAAGGATACTCTTCTTAAGTTCTGTAACATCCGGAATACACACTCGACTACCAAATTTCAAAATACCATTCTCATCAACTCTGAATTCACCACCTTGACTTTGATTCACTAAAGTCAACTTATCAACCAAAAGTGCATCGGATTTCTGACCCTCTCTGATCTCGTCCAGAATACCACTCGTTAACTTCAACATTCCCAGTTTAACACTATTGTGAGTACTCTCACACACCAAACTCAAGTCTCTAAACTGCTCAATTAAGTCCAATTCCTTAACCATTAACATAGACATATGTAATGATTTCCGACTCAATGCATCAGCTACTACATTTGCTTTACCCGGATGGTAATTCAAACCAAAATCATAATCCTTCAGAAATTCTAACCATCTCCTCTGTCTCATATTCAGCTCTTTCTGATCAAACAAATACTTTAAACTCTTATGGTCACTGAAAACTTCAAATCTTGAACCGTACAAATAATGCCTCCATAACTTCAGAACAAATACCACAGCTGCCAGCTCTAAATCATGTGTAGGATAATTCCTCTCGTGAACCCTTAGCTGTCTCGAAGCATAAGCTATAACCTGCTTATTCTGCATCAACACACCACCTAAACCCAACAATGAAGCATCACAATAAACCTCAAATAGTTCCGACGAACTCGGTAATATCAGGATAGGAGCAGTAGTTAACCTTCTCTTTAACTCTTGGAAACCTTCTTCACATTTTGAGTCCCAAACAAACGCTTGCCCCTTTCTAGTCAACATTGTCAACGGTAACGCCAACTTAGAAAATCCCTCAATGAACTTCCTATAATACCCAGCCAAACCAAGGAAACTTCGAATCTCAGTAACAGACTTAGGAGTTTCCCACTTAGACACCGCTTCTATCTTAGAAGGATCAACAGCAACACCACCTCTGGAAATCACGTGACCAAGAAAACTAACTTCTTCTAACCAAAATTCACACTTAGACAGTTTCGCAAATAACTTCTTTTCTCGCAGAACTCCTAAAACCACTCTCAAATGTTCAGCATGCTCTTCTTCAGATTTCGAATACACCAAAATGTCATCAATAAACACCACAACAAACTGATCTAGGTACGGATGGAAAATCCTATTCATATACTCCATAAATACTCCAGGTGCATTAGTCACACCAAAAGGCATTACAGAATATTCATAATGTCCATACCTCGTTCTGAAGGCAGTCTTCTGAATATCCTCAGTTTTCACACGTATCTGATGATATCCCGATCTCAAATCTATTTTGCTGAACACTCTCGCACCAACCAACTGATCCATTAAATCATCAATCCTCGGCAAAGGATACCGATTCTTGATCGTCACTTTATTCAGTTGCCTGTAATCTACACACAACCTCATAGTACCTTCTTTTTTCTTAACCAACAACACTGGTGCACCCCACGGTGACACACTCGGACGAATAAATTTCTTATCTAACAGATCTTCCAGCTGACTCTTCAATTCAGCTAGCTCAACAGCAGACATACGATAAGGAGCCATCGATATTGGTCTAGTACCAGGTACCAAGTCAATCGAGAACTCAACTTCACGCTCTGGCGGCAATTCATTCACCTCTTCCGGAAACACATCAGGAAAATCACACACCACAGCTAGATCACCAATCACCAGTTTATCTTTAGCCTCCAAGGTCGCTAACAGCATAAACAACTCTGCCCCATCTGCCACTTCCTCACTCACTTGTCTTGCTGATAGAAACAAACTCTTTCCCTCCTCAATTTCAGGAAATATCACAGTCTTATCAAAACAATTGATATAGACTCGGTTAAACACCAACCAGTTCATACCCAGAATAACATCAATCTGCACTAATGGAAGACACACAAGGTCTATCCCAAAGTCTCTACCAAAAATACTCAAAGGACACTTCAAACAAACCGAAGTAGTAGTCACTGAACCCTTCGCAGGAGTATCAATCACCATACTACCACGCATCTCAGATATCTCTAACTTAAGTTTCACAGCACAATCCAAGGATATAAAAGAATGAGTCGCACCTGTGTCAATAATAGCTACAAGAGGAAAGCCATTAATATAACACGTACCTCGGATCAAACGATCATCTGCAGAAGTCTCAGAACCCGATAGAGCAAAAACCTTGCCTCTTGACTGATTCTCTTTCTTCGGCTTAGGACACTGTGGGCTGATATGACCCACTTCTCCACAGTTGAAGCAAGTCACAGTCTTCAACCGGCCATCTGCAGCCAAATGACCACCTTTCCCACATTTGAAACACTTCTTCTCATTACTGGTACACTCATGGATACGATGTCCAGCCTGACCACATCTGTAACACTTAACAGGAGCACTAGAGTCTCCCCCACTAGGCCTCTTCATCCCACTCTGCCTCTGAAAACCTTTGCTAGCTGCATACGGTTTTCCACGATCAATATGATTCTTACCTTTCCTATCAACCTTCTGCTGATAGCTCTCAGCTCTGGCCTTGGAATCCTGTTCGAAAATCCTGCAACAGTCAACCAAATCAGAAAACACTCTAATCCTTTGATATCCAATAGCCTGCTTGATCTCGGGACGCAACCCGTTCTCAAACTTCACACACTTTGAAAATTCCCCAGCAGCCTCAGCATAGGGAGTATAATACTTCGACAGTTCTGTGAACTTAGCAGCATACTCCGTAACAGACCTGTTACCCTGCTTCAATTCCAAGAACTCTATCTCCTTCCTTCCTCTGACATCCTCGGGAAAATACTTCCTCAGAAATCTCTCTCTGAACACAGCCCAAGTAATCTCAGCATTTCCAGCAGTTTCCAACTCAGTGCGGGTAGCAACCCACCAATCATCAGCTTCTTCTGACAGCATATGTGTACCGAACCTGACCTTCTGGTTATCAGCACACTCAGTTACTCTGAAGATCCTCTCTATCTCCTTCAACCACTTCTGAGCACCATCTGGATCGTATGCTCCTTTGAACATTGGAGGATTGTTCTTCTGGAACTCACTCAACTGCCGAGCAGCTCCCATTCCCATAACATTCGGATTTCCTCCAAGTACTCCAGCTAGCATACCCAGAGCCTCAGCAATCGCAGCATCATCTCTACCTCTTCCAGCCATCTCTATTCTGAAACCCAACAACTAAAACAATAAGTACTGATAGGGTTACACAACACCTATACCATACAGGGGAAACAGAAAAATTACGACTCGACACGACCGACTATGCTCTGATACCACTAATGTAACACCCTTCTAAATACCCCAAATTATTATAATTAAAATAACAATATATTCATCAGAGTAATTATGCCCCGAAGGGTGTCACACAATCATTTCACAACAATTATCAAAACATCCTGTCATGCTCATTTATTTAATCAAAATAAGGTTCCTTTTTGCATAATTCGCAGCGGAATAAAATCCAACATCAATGTAAAACATGTAACACACTACATGTAAATCATTCAACAACCAATCTCAAATTAATTAAAACATCCCCTCCCGATGTTACATCTATCAGAGCATGACCCATAAGAAACTACCCTAGACTCCAAGCATTAGCTTCTACTCAACTCATTTCTCGTTACCTGAAAAATAGATGTAAGGGTGAGTTCCTCAATCAATATAATAAGCATTATAAAATAGCATGTAATGCCAAGTAATTAACACATTAATTCACCCAATTTAGGCTATGCCTTCAGCAACATCAATATCCGTTCAAAACATCATACTCAACAGTAGATTCTCAACCATATTCAACATCAACAACGCAACACACAACACACATATAATACTGGAATACATCCATTCATATTATATGCCATACATTCATTATGCAATGAGACTCTATGCATGCGGTACCGACTATGTTGTGAACATATAGTTCAACCTCACCGTCCAAATCCAGGCACGGCTACCAAGCCCACTAGTCCCACTCATTTGAGACATAGTGACTCACTCACTAATTCCTCACCATGGGAATTAGCTACCACCCCAAATGGGCCATGCTATGCAAGCTACTCACCTAGCAAGCAACAATCAACAACAATCAAAATGATTTACTCACTAATTCCTCACCATGGGAATTAGCTACCACCCGAAGGCCACAATATGCATGCTAATCACCTAGCAATGCATCATCAACAAAATCAATAATAGACACATGCTCACACTCTAAGCCATAATACAGTCCATTCACAATTGTATACATTCACATCATCATGTATACCATCACACATTATCAACATAATTAATCACAAAAGCATATCCTATCATGTCACATAATCAAACACAGTATTAGCACACTCTACTAATACCTTTACCACTCGAAACAACGGGAAATGATCCCTATCACATCATATCTCAGCTAAGTCGCGTCACTCAGCCTAAACAACCAAAACTGCACAACAGTAGCACAGAAAAATCACAATTCTGCCCATACGCGTATTGCCCATGTCCATACGCGTATTGCCCAAACCTGACCAAGTCCATACGCGTAATGCCCACTCTCATACGCGTATTGCGCATTTCCTCGCTCAACTCATACGCGTATTACCTATTCCATACGCGTATGCTACGCGTAACAATCTCCCATTACGCGTACCAACAGAGACCATTTTACGTTCAAAATATCATCTTTTTCACCCATACGCGTAAGGCCTCCTCCATACGCGTACCAGCCAGCTCATACGCGTATTGCCTAGTGCCATACGCGTATGACCAGAAACCAGAATTCTCAGATCTGCTATGGCTTTCTCTGTTACGAAACCTATTCGATCCAACCTTCCACAGTCCAAATTACACAAAATAATCGTCCATATCATCTACACGAATCATATCCTATTCATCTTTACCAATCCTAACATTATCCCTTCTAATTCCTACAAATTCTTTTCAATTATCATTCAATTTCATTCATCCAATATTTCACAAACTCATCATGCATCAATCAAATTAGAGGTACAAACAATGGTTATCACTACCCATTACATATTATCATATAATACCCTTTAACTGATGATAAACCCCCCTTACCTGAGTTAATCCGGTAGCCTCCGAGCTCTAAGCTTTTCCTTCCTTCAACCTTCGTTCTCTGGCTTTTTGCCCTTTTCTGCCTCCTTTCCCTTTTTCACGTGAAATAACCTTTTTACCAAAAAATGGGATTTTTCTCATTTCCAACTTATATATTATTCCAATAAATAATTATCCCAATAATTATTATTCCAAAATAATAATAATACTAATAATAATAATAATAATTCAATTATTTAATTAAATTAATAAATATATTATTAACTTAATTTAAATAATTATTTTATTATTATCGGGGTGTTACATTACACATGTGGTACCTCCGATCCTTATTTCATAATCTGATCCCTTTTTCATGATCATAATTCCCGTCGGAATTTCCATTAAGGTCACTCACACCCCACATGGGCACACGACATCCGTGATTGCTCACACCTCACTTGGGCACATGATCACCTCAACAACAACAAAAACAACAACACAATTCCATTACATAGAATTCAGATAGGACGCTCTCACCCCACATGGGCACACGACCTATCCCACAACTTATGCAACCATGCCATGCATTTCAATGACAACATAAAACAACGACAAAATGCACATGACTATCACCACAATCAACACATCACGCCATAACTGGCCAACACTTAGCATATACCTGCCCAAACATGCAACAATTGCAATACACAACCACGACAAGTATTCACATAACCAAACTCAACATTTCACAATTCAACACATCTCAGCATACACGAAAACACATATAACGCATCAAATGGTTAGAATTCTGATGATGAAAATAATTTTAATTGAAAGTATATAAAACCAACTTATAACGATTTGAACGACGACTGAAACAGACTAACAAATCAAAAGATATGAATTTTTGAAGTTTATAAATTTTTTGTCTGTGTCGGTGGTAACCAGTTACCTCAAATGATGTAACTGATTACATCATGCCTTTCATGCCTCTGCTACCCAAAATCTATGTCATGTAACCGGTTACTTCAAATGATGTAACTGGTTACTTCACTGAAGCCAAAACCAGTAATATTTTTTAACATGTAACCAGTTACCTCAAACCTGGTAATCGGTTACCTTACATGCAAAAATGATTTTTATGTTAATCTCTCATGAAAAATCACTTATTCCATCCATCCAAACAACCCCACACATAATATAACATGGAATTCGAATGATCAAACCAATATACATCAACACACATCAATTAGGACCTCTTATGACACAACAAACACAATTTACGCAATTTACACATTATTACGAACACCGACACGTAACTTCAATTTTTCACCAAAACAATCAAAATAATTAAAGAGATGAGTAAATATGAATCTAATAATTTACCCACCCTCATACATATATTATTCATCCCTTAAGTGATCAAAGAACCCCACTTTTATCTTAATTGAAGATTCCTCAAAGATCTATAATGGAGGTTATCTAAACCCTAACTCTACTTCTCTCTTATGTTTCTCTTTTCTCCAGACACGATCGTTCTATAATGACTCTCCCTTTCTAATTTTCTTATTTTCCTACTATAACCCTTAGACTCCTAATATGATCTTCCTTTCTTACCCTTACTAAAACTCGTGAATGAACCACTTTTCCCTCATTATTCCTCTACTTATACTATCAAATTTTAAATTAATAAAATAAGGGTTAATACCTATTTCCCCCTACCATATATGCGCTTTATGAAAAACGTCCCTGTAAAAAAATAATTGCAAAAATTTTCCTAACATTTTGTTTTATATATATATATATATATATATATATATATATATATATATATATATATATATATATATATATATATATATATATATATATATATATATATATATATATATATATATATATATATAACTGAACGTTATTTTTAGTAAAAAGTTTAAATTCTGAATTATTAGTTAATAATATATAATATTTTTCTAATTAATTTCACTAATTAATTTCAGTTTATAAATATTTTACTATATAATATTGAAATTAAAAAAGTGTAGATTTGAAAAATTTATTTATTTTTGACTATACTATTTAATTGTTTAGTATTAACGTAATTATTTAATAAAATTGCTAAAATCATTTAGTATTAATGTTTAAAATTCATTTATTAAAATATATAGTTTATATAAAATAGTTTACTTAATATAATTTTAGATAGTATTTATATTAAACTGTAACAAATTAGTTAGTATAAAATAGTTTACATAAAATAATTTTAGTTAGCTTATATAAAATAGTTTAACTTTTATGTAACAAATTAAATTGTAACAGTATAATTTTAATTAGTTTATATAAAATAGTTTAGTTAATATAATTTTAAATAGTATTTATATTAAATTGTAACAAATTAGTTAGTATAAAATAATTTATATAAAATAATTTTAATTAGTTTATATATAAAATAGTTTTAATTAGCTTATATAAAATAGTTTAACTTTTATGTAACAAATTAAATTGTAACAGTATAACTTTAATTAGTTTATATAAAATAATTTAATTTTTATTTAGTATTTATATTAAACTATTTATAATTTCAGTTTATAAATAGTTAGTTTTAGTATAAATAATTTAACAATATTAAATATTAAATATATAATTTTAACAATATAGTAACAATACTACTTTTATTTAATATAAATAGTTTAAGAATATAGTTTTAATTCCAGTTTATAAATAGTTTAACATTAACAAATTAAACTGTAACAATATTAAATTATAAATTAGTTTTAATAATTATAATTAAACTAATTATAGTTTAATAACTTTTACTAGTTTAGTGTATTAAACTAAACTAAATTATTAAATATTAATTATTTAAACTAAATAATATATCACTCTATTTTTCTGTGATATATACTTTGATTTATAGTAAAAGGAGTGATATTCAACAATGAAACTGAATTATTTGATTTCATTTTCATTATTGTTTGGGAAAGTTTTTTTGAGTGACTTTGATTTTGTTTTTGATTGTGATTTTGGAAAAATCTAACTTATGAAGTGATTTTCTTTTCCAGTGATATAATGATATGAATTAGCAATTTAATAATTTTATGTTTTTGTTTTACTTTATGTATGGTGTATATTAAAAAATTGAGTTTATTTTAAATTTTTTTAGATTTTGATATGAATGTGATGAAAATGAGGATAAAGATAAAGAAATAAAAGATGAAAAAAGATGAAGAATTGTCTACCTAACATGTTAACTTAGCTCTAATTAATATTTTTTCATCCAAACTAACGAAAGAAACAAATAACTAATGGAAGAGAAGTTAAATGACCGTTATGTTACATTTTTAAATTAGGAGATCAAAGTGAAATTTAACTGAATTTAAGAGACCTAAAAACTAATTATATATTTTTTTAACATTCATTCTAACACTTATTCTTTTTATTAAGTAAAATTAATATGAATCTCATATTTTAAAAATGCAAATCTCATATATATAAAATAATGAGATTAACGTACATTTTATTTAATAAAAACGTAAATATTATATTAAGACAATATTTTTTTTCCTATTATAGTTTGTGTTCAAATTGTTCCATTAATTTTTTTTCATGTCTGATTACTTCCTTAACTTTTAAAACGTGTCATTTTAGTCATTTTAGTATTATTAACGAAGAAAAAATTTAAAAATCGATTGTTAAATTCATTGTTAATTGGACAAAAATAACTGAAATAATACATTTTAAAAATTAAAAAACCAAATTAATACGAAAAAAAATTAAAGAATCAATCTGAATCCAAAAGTATAATTACCGTATAAAAATGATATTTGGTAGTATTAAACAACTCTAAGATATGAGATTATTACATGAGAAGAAAACATGACACATATGTCATCATATCAATGAAGAAACTATAGCAGCCCCTCTTTTGTCATTTCTCATGCAATAATTGAATACAACAAACCCCATATCATAGAATCAATACATGTTATTAAATAATACAACTACTATGAACTTAACTAGCCATAAAATATTCACACAAAAATTGCTTTCAATTAAATTACTGTTTATTATAATTATTGGAGTAGTTAACTAGCACTAATGTGCCTTAGTTTCAAACATAAAATAGTGATACCCCTTATTTATAGGGAAAAGAGGAGCTTAATTTAAGTAATTTATTGATAACAACAGTTTTGTTAAAAGAAAGGTTTTAAGACAGTCACAATCATTTGAACACATATTTAAACTATATTGTTTAATTATTTTAAAAATACTATTAAATTGTAAAAGTGTGTATGTTTAAATAATATAATATGCTCAAATAGTTATGACCATCTAAAACTAAACATAACCACTCAACGATGTTTCTCACTTGTTTATCTTTCCAAATCTGTAGCATATAGTATAAAATCTGATAATATTATTTACTTGACTAAAAAAACAAAAACACATACAATCTCGAATATTTTAAACTGCAAATACGAAAATTTCTCTGCAAATAGGCGCTAAAGACCAAATATGTATAGATACTTCTAATATTTTTTTCAACAACTTAAAGATTTGGTACACAAGAAAATATATTAAAGAGGTTGAAATCTGAAATAAAGTAACTGCTATTATCACTCGTTCAAATATTGAAACAAAACAGAAAAGAGAGGAAAAAGTAACAAACTAATATTTGGTTGTGATAAAGATGAATGTCCATTTAAAATTATGTTGACTCCGACGTAAGATTAATCTGGATAGACTGTGTTGATGTAAAATATGGAGTTCATAAATTCACATTGAGTAATAAAAAGTTAATTATTTACCGTACATATGCATGCACTAGTCCACTTAAATTAAAATAATAAGGTCAAATTCCAACACCTAAGAATTGAATAATAAAACCTCTCAGCAGACTTTCTAGAACAATTTATGTGACAAATTATTCAAGATTGAATAATATACAAACCCCTCTAGAGACAAAGACTTTTTGTTTCATTCCACAAATAAATAAATAAATAATTAAACACAACAAGGTATCATGCAATTTAATAGAATGATTTTACTTTTCTAATACATCTTTATCCTATACTTGTAAACAAAATGACTAATTTGGTCCATGAAATTCTAAAGTACTAAATCATTTTAATATATATATATATATATATATATATATATATATATATATATATATATATATATATATATATATATATATATATATATATATATATATATATATATAAATGTTATGAAATATTTATACAACAAAACTGTTTCTAGACAAACAAAAACATTGTCGCCACCCATTACGACTTGTTCTTCATTTTCTTGCATTACCCGTCATAAACTTACCACCTTTGACCTTCATTACTTCTTCCTCTTCAACACGTTTTTTCTTCTTTCTCATTAAATCTTCTTCTTTTCCATGATCATACCTTAAACCTTAAACCTTAAACCTCGTCTTAATCATCATTCCAACAAACTTCTCCTCAAAACTTTCTATTTTTGCTTAGTTTTGTTTCTTTTTTTCAACTTTCAAGTGTTGTTTTACGTATAATTATTGTAGTTGAAGCGTGTAAAGTGTTAAAAATATGTTCGAATTTTGAATATATTTGAATCATTCGAATCAGACAATACCTCGTAGCAGCGGTGAAGAATTATATAAAGAATGGATTCTAATAGGCCACTTTTGTTACAATCACCAAGAACACCAAATGATCAAGAATTTCCAACACTTCCGGTATTTCCGGAATTACCGAAATCGAAGTCGAGTTCAAGCAACACGGTAACATTCTCCGGTGTGGAATATGGTATTCAAGTTGATAATAAGAACTCTTCAAACTCGTCAACTTCTTCAAGTGCTATGTCGATTCATTCATTGAGTTCTAGTAAGAGGAATAATAGTTTAAAATCTGTGAGGTATGGTTCGAAAAGTGGCGGTGACTCGGATGGATTAAGCATGTCACAGAGAGAGTTAAGAGATGAAGATGCAAGATTGGTATACATCAATGATCCTGATAAAACAAATGAGAATTTCGAGTTTTTCGGGAATTCGATAAGAACTGCGAAATACTCGATTCTTACTTTCATTCCAAGGAATCTGTTTGAACAGTTTCATAGAGTTGCTTATGTATATTTTCTCATCATTGCTATACTGAATCAGCTTCCTCAGCTCGCGGTTTTCGGGCGATACGTTTCGATTCTACCGTTGGCTTTCGTTCTGTTCGTGACTGGATTGAAAGATGCTTTTGAGGATTGGAGGAGACATAATTCAGATAAAGTTGAGAACAACAGGTTAGCATCCGTTTTGATTCATGATGGTAGCTTCATTGACAAGAAATGGAAGGATATTAGGGTTGGTGAGATTGTGAAAATCAAAACAAATGAAACTATTCCTTGTGACATTGTTTTGTTATCGACTAGTGATTCGACCGGTGTTGCGTATGTGCAAACTATTAATCTCGACGGAGAATCGAATTTGAAGACTCGGTACGCGAAAATGGAGACCGGTTTAAAGATTCAACCGCGGTTTAAAGGATTGATTAAGTGCGAGAAACCGAATCGGAACATATACGGATTCATGGCGAATATGGAGATTGATGGGAAGAAGTTGTCACTTGGATCAACCAACATTGTGCTTAGAGGATGTGAGCTCAAGAATACTAGTTGGGCACTTGGTGTCGCGGTCTATTGCGGCCGCGACACCAAAGCTATGCTCAATAGTTCTGGAGCTCCGTCGAAGAGGAGTCGGTTAGAGACGCGTATGAATTATGAAATTATTATGTTGTCTTTCTTTCTTGTTGCGTTGTGTACGATTACTTCGGTTTGTGCTGCGGTTTGGTTGAAGCGCCATAAAGACGAGCTGAATCTGTTGCCTTATTATCGGAAACTTGATTTTTCGGAGGCGGAAGTTAAAGACTATAAGTACTATGGATGGGGATTGGAAATCTTTTTCACATTCCTTATGTCTGTTATAGTTTATCAGGTCATGATTCCTATAGCTTTGTATATTTCTATGGAGCTTGTTCGCGTTGGTCAGGCCTATTTCATGATCGGAGACGACCGGTTGTTCGATGAAGCTACAAATTCAAGGTTTCAATGCAGGGCTTTGAATATTAATGAAGATTTAGGACAAATTAAGTATGTATTTTCGGATAAAACGGGGACACTTACAGAGAATAAGATGGAGTTTCAATGTGCTAGCATTTGGGGAGTTGATTATAGTTCCACAAAAACTAGCATGGAGGGTGAACAAACCGAATACTCGGTGCAAGGTGAGATCGATTTCATCATTTTTTTAAACTTTTCTGTTATGTTTACGTTATTAGTCAATGAATTTAGATATCTGATATACCTGATATATCCGTTAACCGTTTACTGAACGTGATTAACCACTTATACGCGAAAGTTGTCAAATTTTAGTTGTTTGAGTAACACAATTGTTGAAATAACGTGTTTATTTTTTGTTTTCAGTCGATGGAAAGGTGTTGAAACCGAAGATGAATGTGAAAGTTAATCCCGAGCTTTTGAAGTTGGCAAGAAACGGATTTCAAAATGTCGAAGGAAAAAGGATTTACGAGTTCTTTCTAGCACTTGCAACCTGTAACACTATTGTGCCTCTTGTTGTTGACACACCTGATCCTGATGTCAAGCTGTTAGATTACCAAGGTGAATCACCGGACGAACAAGCATTGGCGTATGCCGCGGCCGCATATGGTTTTATGCTCATCGAACGAACCTCCGGCCACATCGTCATTGATATTCATGGAGAAAGATTAAAGTAAGTTGCATATTACAAAACTTTACTTCAAATTTTGATGCAGTTTTTTTCTTTCTTTCATTTATACGGATAGTGCCCGTCTGGACGCTAGTTTTGATAACGATCATTATAAATATTGCAGGTTCAATGTCTTGGGTTTACATGAATTTGACAGTGATCGAAAAAGAATGTCGGTCATACTAGGCTACCCTGACAATTCGGTAAAACTTTTCGTCAAAGGAGCCGACACGACCATGTTTAGTATAATCGACAAATCATACAACATGGACTTGATAAAATCGACAGAAACTCATCTTCACTCGTATTCATCTCTCGGTTTACGAACACTTGTGATTGGAATGAGAGAACTCAACACTTCCGAGTTCGAACAATGGCATACATCCTACGAAGCAGCGAGCACCGCAGTGTTTGGTAGGGCTGCAATGCTTAGAAAAATCTCAAACCATGTCGAAAACAATGTTTGCATATTAGGAGCTTCTGCTATCGAAGATAAACTTCAACACGGCGTACCGGAAGCAATCGAGTCTCTAAGGACAGCCGGAATTAAAGTTTGGGTGTTAACCGGTGACAAGCAAGAAACTGCAGTATCGATCGGATTCTCGTCGAAACTCTTAACAAGAAGCATGACTCAAATTATTATTAGTAGTAATAATAAAGCTTCGTGTAGAAAAAGTCTCAAAGATGCTCTTGAAAGATCTAGAAAACTCAATGCAGTCTCAACGCAGATCGCTTTGATTATCGATGGTGGAAGCCTTGTTCACATTCTCGATACCGATCACGAAGAAGAGGTTAGTTCCGTTCTAGAAAGCCTACTGCTTACACTTTACAGTGAATTTCATGATGTTTTATGTACTGATTTTGGCTACTTGTGTTGATTCAGTTATTTCAACTTGCGAGTTTGTGTTCTGTTGTTCTTTGTTGTCGAGTTGCTCCACTGCAAAAAGCCGGTATTGTTTCCCTTGTGAAGAAGAGAACATCTGACATGACACTAGCCATTGGAGACGGTATGAATTCTTCTCTCGATATCGGTTTAGTCTCTGTAAATTTTTTGTTCATTTTGTCGCCATTATTTTTGTTTCGGTTCATTTAACATACTTTTTTACGTATGAATTCGCAGGTGCTAATGATGTGTCGATGATTCAAATGGCTGATGTCGGAGTCGGTATCAGTGGACAAGAGGGTAGGCAAGCTGTAATGTCATCAGATTTTGCAATGGGACAGTTTAGGTTCTTAGTTCCTCTCTTGTTGGTTCATGGTCACTGGAATTACCAAAGGCTTGGTTACATGATACTTTACAATTTCTACAGAAATGCTGTCCTTGTTCTTGTCCTATTTTGGTAAGTAATCGTTTCATTATCGTTAGTTTTATAGGCGTCTTCTTCAGATAAAATGCGTGTCGGGTGTTCAACACTAACCTGACACTGACACACGTGATAACATATCAATATATTATGATAATGATCTAGGTAGCACTGAAACTTTAGATGAAATATGTGTCTGGTGTTTGACAGTGACATGATACTGATACACGTGAGTGACATGATACTGATACACGTGACTATGTGTCAATATAATATGATAATTTCATATGAAATGTGTGTCAAACAGGTGTTTGACACAACATGACACTGACAAATGTGACTATATCAATATCGTGTTCGATGTCTGTTTTATAGACAATGATTGTTGTGTGTCTTTCTATTTTAGGTATGTGCTTTACACGGCTTTCACTTTAACAACGGCGATAAACGAATGGAGTTCTACATTGTATTCAATAGTCTACAGCGCACTACCGACTATCATTGTCGGAATTCTCGACAAAGATCTCGGTAGAAGCACACTCCTAAGGTATCCTCAGCTTTATAGTGCTGGCCAAAGAAATGAAGCATACAACAAGAAATTGTTCATGTTAACAATGGCTGATACTTTGTGGCAAAGTATGGTTATATTTTGGCCTCCACTTTTTGCATATTGGAAAAGTACTATTGATGTAGCAAGTATAGGAGATCTTTGGACTTTGGCAGTGGTTATTGTGGTGAATTTGCACTTGGCTATGGATGTTGTTAGATGGTATTGGGTGACTCATGCTGTCATTTGGGGATCTATTGCTGCTACTTTCATTGCTGTCATGATCATTGATGCCATACCTAAACTTCCTGGTTTCTGGTATGTATTTATTCACTATCTTTTTTTCTCTTGTCTTTCTCTCTTAGTTTGTTAGAATAGAAAAATTAGCCTCGCAACACATGTACTGACCGAAATCATGAAAGCCTTTACGCGACTGCAACGCAACCACAATAATTATTTAAAATCTTAAATGTGTCAAACTTTTGACCCACCTGTGCGGTAATCCGTCTTGCATGTCATCAAAAACGGTGATACTAATATTTGCATCTCCACAACTTTGACATTGCAGGGCCTTCTTTCATGTTGCAAACACAGGACTATTCTGGGCATTATTGCTAGGAATCATCATAGCAGCATTACTTCCACGTTTGGTTGTAAAATTTATCTATCAATATTATTTTCCTAGTGATATTCAGATTTCTAGAGAAGCTGAAAAAATGAGAGAATATGAAAGAGTTGCTGAAAATGGAGAAATAGAAATGCTTCCTGTCTCAGATCATCAACAAACAAGATAAGAGAAGTGATTTTTTGTTGATTTTGTAAAGTTGTATATTCTTTAGGGTAGTTGAGAGTATTTCTCTATGTTGCGGTTTTATTGTTAACTATCCGAAGGATAGAGTTTTTTTTGATGTTGTTAAAGTTTAGAAGTTTGTTATATGTTCATTCTTTTGTGTTTATAGCCTTGTGTAAATTAGCATTGATGAAATTAGATAGTGATAAATACTTTTACTTAAATTTAAGGGTTGATTTCATTTATGATGTTCAATTTACCTATTGAGCAAGCAAATTCATTTTTTATTGATGTAATTTTAGTATATCTTTTTAGGAAGATAGTGTGAATGTTGAATTTACCTATTCCTTCTTTAGAGTATCTTTTTAAAGTGCCTAAAATAAGAAAAGTGAAAATTTGTTGAGCTAACTAGAGCCTCACATGAATTGACTCTTCTTCATAGGAAGATATCTTTAAAACTATAAATGCATAGTAAATTCTCTAGACACTCTTAATCAAAGAAGAGATTGGATATTAGAAAGAGTTTGATTTTTATTTTAACCGTCCATAAATTAAGTGAATTTTTTAATTTACCTCATGATATTCTTATATATCTGACGCAATTCCTTTTATGTCCCTTATTTTCAGAGATACATATCCATATACACTCTTTTTTTTTCTTCCAAATTTTGGTTGTTTTCATAGATGGATATATGGAAGTATAAATGCTTGAGAAAACTTAAAAAACATTCAATTCAGGGAATCTTCCGTTTATGCTTCTCCGAAACGTTTTGCGCCAAATTATTTCGGAGGTGCATATCCGGAAGATTTTGTTATATTTTTAAACTGCATGTTCACCCCCCCCCCCCCCCCCCCCCCCATTGTCTAATTGCTGTCTTTTCTTCTTCCAAAAGTCACTTTCACCAACCTAAAAAAACCTTATATCATCAATACTATTTTTCAATCTAAAACTCCAACTTTTTGACACAACAAATCAAAGGGAGTAAGAAAAGACTGAATTTCTGATAAAGATTCAATTTTGTCCACTACATTGCTCACATTAATCATCAAAATTTTATAAAAAAAATAACATTGCTTTCGGATGTATATCTACGGAATGTGTTAATGATGAACACTTCCGGATGTACATCTCTGGAACATTGCCTATTGCCTGTTACCTCTGTTTTGTTTTGCTACAACAATTTAGTAATTTTTATTCATTTTTCTTATTCTTTACAAATAGATATAGTGCACCTGATAACATCTCAAAAGAGTTAGTTTTTACAAACGATGTTGTTCCGAATGTATAAGGGGTTATCGTGAAGACGGTAGATGTCGGCTGTGACTTTAATAACAAGCAAGAGTTTGATGGTCGTGATAGCATGATCACATGGATTCGTAGGACCGTAATTATAATTGATTTTGGTGTGGTTATTGGAAGATCAGATAATGGTTCGGAAAGAAGAACCACTTTTGTAACTTTATTGTGTGAAAGAAGTGAGATATATCAAGTTCCACTACAGAAATTTAAAAGAGACAATACATGTAGTAGAAAATGTGAATGTCCTTTTAAAACTTATGGTTAGATGTTGGCTAACAAGAAATGGAGATTTAGTGTTATTTATGGTTTGCATAACCATGAATTGTGTTCGAAGTTACAAGGTCATCCTAGTGTATGTCGGTTCAAACCGGAAGAGAACACATATATCAATGACATGATCTTGAATCTTGTCTAACCGAAAAAATATCCTTGCCACCTTGAAACGAAAGGAACCCGACAATATTTCAAATATTAGGAAAGTTTATAACATTCGATACCGCAATAACAAGACTATTTAGGAAGACATATTAGAGATGCAACAACTGTTGAAGTTGTTGGATGATAGCAATTACGTGTCCCGCTACCGAACTTGCGGCGATTGAGTTATGGTTAGAGACATTTTTTGGACTCATCCGGAATCGATAAAGTTATTCAACACGCTTTTGATAGTGTTCATTCTTGATTCTACCTACAAGACCAACAAGTACATGCTTTCGTTATTTGAGATGGTTGGTGTAACCTCCACCGAGAAGATATATTCCGTTGATTTTGTTTTTTTGCAATGCGAAAAAGAGGATAACTTTACTTGGGCTTTAGAGGTGTGTCGGTTGCTTATGAAAGATCAAGTTGAGTTGCCGAAGGCTATTGTTACGGACCGCAATACCGATTTGATGAACGTCGTTGCAAAGGTATTTCCTTCTTCTTATGAATTACTTTGTATTTAATTTTATGTCAAAATCATCAATGTAATGTCTATTTTATTTTACGAATGTTAAATTTGTGGTTATTATGTTTATTTTTTGATACTGTCTCTGGTTTTATTCTGTAAATATTCATAAAAAATTTCCGTAAAAGCACGCATGGTGCCTAAAAACTCTATAAGAAATTCTGTAAAATAATATAAACGGATGTTAGTGATCAATTGATCATATAATTTTTTTTACAATGACATAGTAATTAATCTCAAAGGAATTACATGAATGTGGATAGTAAATTGTGGGAGTGTATATAGCACCTAGTTTACATATTAACATAAAAAGCCCAATCATTTTGTACCGTAATATCAAGGTAAAGTGGGTGCATTGTACCCTTATTCCTTTTAAACCGAAACAAACACATCGAATCAAAACGACGACTTCTACCGCGTTTCGTTCTTCGCTTCGAACCTCTTCGCTCTTCAAACCTGTAAGTTTTCTGTAACATTGATTTCACCAATGGAGCTTCACTTGAATCTAACTTCTATGCTGTGGTTGAAATAGTCTTAGGGTTGAAAATCTATGTGTTGGTTGATTTTGAGTTTCAGTAGTAGATTGAACTTGATGTTAGGTTTTCTGATTTGTTGTTTTAGGGTTTTATTGGTTTGCGTGATTTTTTAGCTACTATTGTTGTTTAATTTTTGCTTGTTTGGGTCAGCTTATTTGGTAAAAATAAGTGATTAATGAGAAATGCTAGTTGGTTGGATGCCCCTGATTTTGTGAATGTGTTTGGTTATATAGTAGGAAAAGTTTATTTTTATTGAATTGAGTTTTGCTAAAATTGATTTTAGTTAAAAGTGTGTTTAAGATAAAATAATTTATGTTAGGAATGAATTTGAATGTAGAAATCACACTGTGGCAAAAACTAACCAATTTTAGTTTCAAGTTGGAATCGACGATAATTTCTATAGAGAAACCCCAACAATAACTAAAACAAAACCTTATCCTGCTAAGTGAGGTTGGCTATATGGATCAACATTTGCCATAATGTTCTATCCAGACTCTAGTACCATGATTCGATCTAAGATTAATTTGTCTTCGGAGATTTGAAATGGGCACCAAGTGGTTATATCATAGGCTTGAATTGTGGAGTCAGGCTATTGTAATGTAATACATGGCTTGTTTTATTAAACCCACAACAGGTATCAATCCTTCGCTACCCACTCGTTAGAAGGTAATGACACTAAAATGTTGACAGAGTTGGGTTACTATTTTATTGAACTATCAACAGTGAACCAGTCCCAATTGCCCAATTGTAACTAATTGAAACGCATAGAATGTAGATGAAGAAGAGGGAGATAAGATACCAGGTAGAAGAATAAGCAAGCAAGGGGAGAGAAGAATCCAGATTCAGAGGGAGGAGGTTTATCTCTCACACATTTCAAAAACATTCAGTTATATACTCTCAAACTCATTCGTTGACGAGCATATCTCCTCATCGCCGCCCTTATGTCTACTTTTCACATTGTTATTACAAACTGACTGATTTGGTTTCCTTAAATTGATAGACACTTGGATTTGCTTGCCCATTTTGGAACATTGATTGTGATACTTGGCTATTAAGTTTCTAGCTGGATTTTTAAGAAATAGGGTTGTGCTTACTCATTACCTACCTCTTTAACTCCATAGTAGAGTAACTCTTGGATGCTTGTTATTAGATTTGTGTAGTGGGATATACAATATCAACCATAGTAGCTACCAGCTACTATTGTATAAAATGGTATTCTATGTCATGTTCCCTGTTGTAACCTCTTTACTACCCACCTTCACCCAATGCTCTGCTACAAATTTGGGACTTTTAATGCACTGGCACCTATAATGTAAGGGTCTGTTAGCTTGTGTTTTGAAAAAAAAGGAAAACTTCAAATGAGTGTGTTTTAGCACTTTTCTCATAGGTTATATATAACAGGCTTTAAGGATTAAAACTCAAAAAGTAAGCTATATAACAAAATTCATGTCTTTATTTGTTTTCCTAATAGCTTCTGCTTAACATGTTTTAATTTAAGACTTGACAACTGTGGTCATGATAATTTAGTTCATCTTGGTCTTTGTAAAATGTAAATGAATATTTTCATTTCATTCGCCTTGCGGAAAGGATGAACTAGTTAGTATTCTAAGGATGTGAGAGTTAAAGGTCAAAGCTTTAGGACAATTAGAGAGCATACTCATGAGATAGCATTTTGCATCAATTAAAAGATCTGAGATTATATGTATGAATCCCTTATTATAGATCTCTAATACATCAATTCTGTAACAAACTCCTAATGGAACTGTAACTACTACCTACTAACTCCGCCACCTATGTTTTGTTCCACGCTTGGAGCACTCGGAATTGAATCTATATGTCTACAATTTATTTTCGCATGTTTGACAGCTCTTTAGTATGATTGATTTTAACTTGAAAATATGATTTGTAACTTGTGTCCAAACATGATTCTTACAATGAAATTTATTGTTCAACTCACTTTTATATAAATATATTCAAACATAAATAACTTTACATTTAACTCACTTTTAATCAAAATAAATTCACTCGAAATCACTTTTTGTCACCTCAGGATCAATTTCTTCACTCAACTCCTTAAAATTTGAAACAGTAATTGCATCGTGCTGTATCCATGCGGCATGGACATTAGTTGTATTTCATGATTTTTTTCTTCTAGTTCTTTGAGTCTTCATTCTAATTCAGATTAGATCAACAATTACATTTTATTATCGCCAAAATGCCTGATGCTAAAATTTCAAAATACTAGTCTGTGGTCTCTCTTTATTTGAACTGTGTCGTTTACTGATTTCATGTGTTGTATTATGCCTGATTTATGTCTTATAATTTTTCCAAATAAGTTTGTGCCTTTGTCCATGTCATTTTACATCCATGCCCCATGTTGTATGCATGCTTTCTAGTTGGCTGGCCACCTGCATCACATTCCTCTATTAACTATTATGTTTTACATAAATACTTGGTTTTTGGTCCTTGAACGGGGCTTAGAGAACTGAGTGATGCCTTTTTCTGATCTTTGAAGTAATGAGTACCATTTTAATTCAGTAAAAATCTAATTTTACAACTATAATTACGATGTTAGTGTCTTTGCTCTAAAATCAGGATAGTAGTTCTTGAAATTACCAAATTCACGTGTTGTCAAATAGTGGCTCTAGTGCCCTATAATGTTCTAGTGCTGTGGAATTCAAACAAATAACTGTTGTTTTACGATATACTATTTTGTATAAAAGTATTGTCAAATGGCAGCCATAACACTGTAGCGTAGCAGAATTTAAACAGATAGCTAATTCCTGTGATCCACGTCTAACATTAATTAATCTTGATGTTATTGATGTGAAAGTTATTAATTTCATCATATCATTGCTTGTGTGCTAGTTGTTAAAATTCTGTTTCCTTCCTGCATTAATGTGTTTGTGTTGGTTAATGATACATTTACCTCTCGATGTTCGGTCTTTAGTTGTATTCAATCTATAATCAATAGACAATTTTCATTCTAATATATAGTTGCATACTTGATTTATTAATGAGAAATTAAAGAGCTCTCTCTGACTGAGATTCTTATATAGAATTTTATAAGTTGTGTATCAAGTGTGTGAAGTTTTACAATCTTTTTGGACTTTCTTTCAAGTTGTTTGTCCAGTTATGAATGTCTTTGTTATTGCATCTTACTTTGTGGTCTCTCTGCAGAATGGACGATACTTTAAGGTGTAGTTTATGTTGAATTAAAATGAAAGGAATACCGAAGATCTTTAACAGATATCATAGCATATTTATGTTTATTCTTATTCTTACTCTTTTATTTGCATTCACGTAGAACCATGGCTAGTAAAGCCGAAGATCGCAAGGAGCCAGTAAATGAACAGGCAGTTGCAAATATGTATGCAGCTATGAGGTCAGACCTCAACCAAATTTACACCAAAATAACTGAACTGGAAATGGAAGTTAGCGAACACTCGTTGGTTCTTAATGCCATTCAGCCGCTTGACCAATCTAGACGATGCTATCGAATGATCGGAGGGGTGCTTGTGGAAAGAACCATCAAAGAAGTCTTGCCTGCTGTGCAGCGAAATAAAGAAGGACTTGAAGAGGTTGTTGCAAGGCTTAACGAGACACTGGAAAAGAAGAAAAAGGATATTGCTGAGTTTGAGACTAAATATAAAATCAGGATGAGGAAAGCCGACGCTGAGGTGAACGATGAATCTGGTAAGAAGGAAGGTTCTGCTCAAGGAGTACTTGTGGGCCCTGCGGGTGGTGGTGAATGATATTTCTAGCCTTATTTTCTGCCCTCTCTTACAGTTTTTGGTTGTGGCTGTATGATGGTTGTTTTTGTAGAGAAATTAGAGTCAAAAACTTGATATGATCTTCATTTTAATTGCTTCAGCTTAAGTAAACTTATCTTCTATGGTTCAAGATTCAAATACTGGTGTAGATTTTTGTATACACTAAAACATATATTGATATTATCTAGAATTTATTGTGATGTAGAAGCATATTTTGTTTTAACTTGGTAGTTTCATATTAAAATGGTTGAATAATTCAGTATGTAGTACACACATACTTGCAAAAGTGTTATTTTAATTTCTACACGATTGTTACTATCATATAAGGGTTTATATCTGAGTTGAAATGCATATATAGCTTCAACAGTGGAATGTACTTGCAAATGTATGCAACCTTATTTTGTTGTACTCTTACTAAAGATGTGCTATGTCACTTGAGCATAAAATTTAACTAAAACCTATAGACATTTCCTTGGTTTTAGTATTAAGATAAAGATGATGTGCTAGGTCGTTTGAGCATAAAATTTAATTGAAACTTAGACATTTCATTTCATTTTATATAGTTCACAATGATGCAGTGTTTAAGATGGTTTGAGGTAGTTTTTCTTAAGTTCCTTACCTACATTGAAAAAAGAAAAAAGAACGGACCCTAAACTTTTAGGCCGTGTTTTCTTCATTGTGGAATATGTCGTAATTGAGTTTGATGTCCCTGTCATCGTAATATCATTGTAGTTTGGTCGTGTTGGTTGAGTTACGGGTGGACATGCTAGTTAGTTGAATTTGGACATTGATTCATTTTGGAAATGAAGCTGTGGTTGTCATGGTGTTTGGTAGGCATATGTTGATTGGGTGTTTTTGGTAAGCAGCGGTTGTCATGGTGTTTGGTAGACATATGTTGATTGGGTGTTTTTGGTGGTGTGATGTTTGAAGCCGTGGTTGTCATGGTGTTTGGTAGGCATGTGTTGATTGAGTGTTTTTGGTGGTGTGATGTTTGTGTGCTTTGGTGGTGTGATTTTTGAATGTATGTTGGTTGAGTGCTATGAGAGAATGTGGTGGTACCATATGTCTGGTAAGATGTGGTGGAGGGAAATGTTTGTTGGTTGTATGAGTCATGTTCTTTTATTTATATTTGAGTGTGTGACATGAATTGGTCGCATGTTTGGATGTATGTGGTTTGATGATCATGTTCGGTTGGTTGTTGGGTGTATGATTTTTGATAATCATGTTTAGTTGGTTGTTTGATGTATGTGGTTTGGTAATATTGTTGAGTGTAGGTGGGTTGATTATCATGGTGGGTTGGTTGTTGAGTGTAGACGGGTTGGTTGTTGGGTGTATGTGCGTTGGTAATCATGTTGGATAATTTGATAACGGAGCTCGTAGGCGTGGGTCAATCAAACATCTTGGGGCAGATATCATCTGGTGGTTCATGTATCATAACACAAACATCACTGAGTTTTAACTGACTCACACACATGTTGTGCTTCGCTATCCTCATTCACAATGTTGAACACCGAAACAAGCCTATCAATTCTTCTAATTTTTTCAGTGTCTTTAATCTCTCTGTCTAACCAACAAATCAATCTCCTGTTAAGATGCTTAAAAGTCTAGATCTTTTAAAGTCGGATCTTCAACATAGGCTTCAAAATCGAATAACAAACATACCCATCTCTTTTAATAATCATGTTAGAAAAATTGAAGAAAAACTTAAGAATGAAATGAAAAGATACATTGAAAATGGTAGGGAATGAAGAATCTATTTATAAAATATGCAAATACACATAGGCGTCATACCAATCGATGCCTCCTCTTTGCCTTACAACACATGTGTTGGACTTATTGGCGCATTGGTGGTGCATGCACCAATGAATGTGGAACGTATGTGCTTTTTTGAGTGCATGCGTCAATGACTGTGGCACCTCTTATTTATTGTAGAATTTATTTGTTTGACACATAGATAATTTAGTCTATTCTCGAAAAAGATAGTTATTGTGGCAAAAAATTGAAAATTTTGCTTATTCTAATAAAATTTCATATTTAGTAAATTTCAAAAGTTTTGAGAGTATTTTTCTTTGAATTTAATTGATATACCGACAATATAATTTTTTTTTTACATATGAATGATTATGATGCATTGATTGACGGTGTAAAAGTTTTTACGTCCATGCTAATTAATCTATCTTTCTTAAAAAAAAATTAATATGTAAAAAATATAAAAGATAAATTTTAATTATTAAAAGTTGTAGAGAAATGAGTTGCTATGAATGATGAGAAGAAGTTGATGGTGCTATTCTTCCATTACAAATATCCAATTTGCTTATTTTATAAACGTGGTCACTTTTCATCTTAACCTATTGGTTTCAACATTCTCTCTTGTCACATCTTATCTTTTAAGCTCTCTACAAATAAATGTCACATGCCTTGCAACTAAATTCCATCGATGCATGTTTTTCTGATTTATAAAAAAAAAAATTATTTTTATATTCATTGAATAATTTATATATCTACTTAGATAAATAAATTATTTATTTAATGAATCTATAAAAAAAAATCTGAGCTAATTTATTATTCATTGAGTTGATGAAATCACACATAGCACATGAAATGGAGCATGATGTTAAGGTTAACAAACTGCAGCTTCATCTTGTTGCATCCAATTCTCTAACATCTGAACAAACGTCCCCTCTCTTAACCAATGAAAGAGAGGGTTCTCAAAATCTACAACATGTAAGTTTTATTCAACTTTTTTTTTTCAACATTCACCTCTTATATTAACATTGTTCTTGCTTTTGATGCAGGAAACTAATAAAGAATTGCCAAAGTTTTTGGATTATGCTTCATATCTTATTCATTTGGCTGTTTTTGGTATTCTTGGGGTAATATTCTATCTTCTGAAATTCAACTTTAAGAAAATGATTATGTAATATGAAGCATGGACACTCTGATCACAAATAGACAATGACACGATGACACTGATAATAATTTGAAAAAATGAATAAATTACATGTAATCACAAGTGTCGGTGCAAGTGTCTGACACTGACACGAACACATATTTTTTCAGAGGTGTCGGTGCTACATAGATTATATAATCAGTTAATATTTTTGGGAGAAGTATTATTTCCATACGACTATTACTAGTCGGAAAATTATAGAATAATTGAATGTAACTACATATGACTGAGTCAGACACCTGACACATAGCGGTTTTTGGGCTCGTTGCAATAGTAAATATCTGTCCATATTGCGGGTTTTTCTGCCATAATCCACCGTATCGGAGCTGCAAAGCGGACAATATGACGGGATTTTGGTTCTTTGCCATCGACAATACTGATGTATGCTAAAGATCTATCAATTGTCTAGACTTTTGAGCATGATACTAATTCATGAATTTTGTTTTGTTTTGCTGTTATGATGCAGGTATTAACTAGATATACATTGGACATGTTATTTGGCCCTAGTGTTGGTCATGTGACTAATGACCAAACTATTCTTTATCTCGACCTTCCTTCGAATATGGTCTCGACTTTGTTCCCTTCCATCACTTCTTCGTCTCTCTGATACACGCGTTTGTTTTCTTATGTCTATTCTTTTGCATAATATGAATCTGTTTGGATTGACTTATTTGAACTTAGCTGTTATTAAGAAGCTTCATCGTCTAACTTTTCCGTACACGCCAACTATTTTTATTTTTTTTTATTTTTTTTATGAATATGTTTCTAGGTTGGTTCTTTTCTGATGGGTTGGTTTGGTGTTGTATTCAAACAAGACATATCAAATGTGTCTGAGTATCTGTCTGTTGCACTCACCACTGGTTACTTAGGGAGTCTAACAACGTTTAGCGGCTGGAATCAGAAAATGCTCGAACTCAGCGTTACCGGAAATTGGCTCTTTGCTGTTCTTGGCTATCTAATAGGTAAACATAAGAACGAAAACTTGATAAGTATGTTTTTCTCATTCAATACTTTGGTCTGTAATCATAGGATGAGCTTTTGAGTTTTGAATAATTGGAATTCGTCAGGGCTTTTTCTTGTCGCGTTTTCCATCATATTCGGGATAGAAACAGCCAAGGGATTCAAGTGGCTTCTCAGAAGGCCAAACATGAGCTCAAGTGAAACTAGTGGTGACAAGATCAATGTAAAGGTGAAAAGTTTCAAGAATCACTTGTTGGTTATGGTGGTGTTAATGTTGGTTTTGGGCTTTTTATGGTGTGTTAGTGGTGTGTTGATGATATATGAGTTCAAGAATGATGAAAATTCTTTTCTGTGGATTGCTTGCATAGTTGGACCTCTTGGTGTGTGGATTAGGTGGCTTTTGGCTCCATTGAATAGACATGGATTAGGAACAACAGGTTTGTTGAATTGGATTCCATTTGGAACTCTGGTTGCAAATGTCTCTGCTGCTTGTATCATGGCTGCACTTGCTACAACAAAGATATATGTAAGTTGTTTCTACAATATGATTCATCTAGGGCCGTTTTCCTACGGTTTAATACTGACGTATATTTTATGAGGTCCTATTTAGACACAATATAACCATAACCGTAACAAATTTTAGGCCCCGTGCGGTAGTTAGGGCAGTTAATGGTACACTTCAGTATGGAAACCGAACTAAACCAAACTGAACTATCGTAAAAGGTCATCCTAACCAAACTGAACCGTTTCAATTCATCCAGAACCGAATCAAGCCGAACCAATATTATTGGTTTGGTATATCGGTTTGGAATTCCGAACCGTGCCAAACCTTTCGAACCGTTAGAAGATAATTTTCCCATATTAACTAATTTGTTAAAGAATCGAACCGTTTTACTTTATTATTATTATTATTATTATTATTTTAAATTTAAACTTGTTTTTAGCATTTTTCATTTTCAGTTTCATTTCCGTTTCATTTTAAGTTTAGATTATATGCAATTTGGTTCGGTTGTAGAATTGCTTTTGCAACATGATTCGGTTCACTAACCAAATATAACAGTTCGGTTATTTTAACATCAGTTCGGTTATTTTAACATCAGTTCGGTTCCATTCGACGGTTTTTTTTTACCAGTCCTAGGAGTAGTCCATCTTACATGCCCTTAAAAACGGCTCTAACCGTGAATTCAACTACGTTATCAATATTAGATTCATATTTATATGAACTTGCATATCTATAAGCTTATTCTCAGAGAATCAAAAGTAATTTTGTGATCATGTATATGACACTTGTTTGATGCAGGTGAACACCAGAGATTGTGATACTATTATAAAAGGCATACAATTTGGTTTGTTAGGTTGTTTGAGTACTGTCTCTACCTTTGTTGCTGAGTTCAATGAAATGAGAGAAAGCATACATCCATGGAGAGCATATGTTTATACTCTAATCACAATATGTTCCTCATTCTCTTTAGGGATCTTAATATTCTGTATACCTATTTGGAGAATAGACGACGGATTTCGCAATTTCGAGAACTAGATTATAGCGTAGAGTATTTGAACAAACGGCTATTGTTTTGCGATCGAAGACAAAGTAAGTTCACAATGTAAATTTTGATTTATTTAAGTATGATACAAATATGATAGATACTATATAGGGTAGTAAATTACATCTTTTAGATATACAGTTTTTCTATGGTCTACGCGAGGAGCGATACTTGTAAGAAGCGTAAACACCGAGTGCAACGACAAGAATCGTAGCACCAGTGTAAATTAGCTTTTGTTTATCTTCTTCATTGAACCTCTTTGCATAGTTAGTTACAGCTTGAGTTGTAGATAAAGCCATGTCTTTGATTCTTGTTTTCGTTGATTCACGAAAGCTCTTTTTATCACTCTTTTTCTCTTCGCCGAGTTTATCATTGATCATTTCCTTTCCTTTCTCTATGTATGCTTTCACCTGAGGAAAAGTTTCAACTTTTGCAGATTCTTTGCTTTCTTCTTTGGTTTCCTCTTCAAGTGTAGGAGAAGAATCATTCATAGCTTGTGGATTTTCTGATTCCATAGTTTTCTTAAGATGATCTTTGGTTTCTTCCGTTACAAGCTTTTGATTTTCCTTGTTCTCGTCTTTTAGACTTGATGCGGTTTCTTCTGCTTGAAGTTTTGTATCTTTTGTATCCGCGGCTTTATCAGGAGTTTCTTGATCTTGACTCTTTTGAGGCATAGAGTCATGTGTTTCTTCCGATGGAGTCGAAGTCTCGTGATGAGATTTTTCCTTACTTTCGACTTTTGTAACTTGAGATTCTTGAGAAATTTCTTGTTGATCCTTTTCGCGTAAAGGCTCTTTTTGAGAAATTTCTTCTCGATTCTTTTGAGGTACTGACTCGTTTTCTGAAATTTCTTCTCGACCTTTTTGAGGAGAAATTTCTTCTTGACCCTTTTGAGCTATAGACTCTTTGGCGGCATCCTGCGAGGTCGGATTCTCATCATCTTTTGTAACTTGATCTTTTTGAGAAATTTCTTCCGGACCCTTTTGAGGCGCAACCACTTTTTGAACATCTGACGTAGTAGATTCGTCACGAGTTTTAACAGTTGATTTAGGATCTTGATGAGAAGTGTTTTCTTCAATTGGTTTTTGTTCTTGTTGAGGACCTTTACCTGGAATATATGGCATTGTAATAGTGACAGTTTTTCCATCAAACTTACCTCTAATACTGCCAATATCACAATGTGATGGAACTTGATGCTTTTCATTGAAACGCATCATTTTGTTTGATCCAATTGATCTTTCACCAAAAACTCTCACCCTTCCAAAATCATACTCAACTTTAGCACCAATATCTCCTCTTGCAAAACCTGTAAAATGCATTCAATAATTCGCAAAAAATTAAGGAATCAAATCATTATCGAGACATTGTCGAATACTAAATATGAATTGAGCATTACCATCAGGAATGTGAACAATGAAAAGGTGTGATTCTTGAGTATCCTGTGTTTCAATTTTTGGATTCAAATCTTCATAGTTATATGATTGCAAAGTAGACACCATTTCTAGTTTTTGGCTCTTGTTTGCTTTAAAGCTTCAAAGAACTATAACAATTTTATAATGGAACTTGAACAAATTAGATTTGTTGATTCATATATTTATAATGTGAACTGTTTCAATGAAATTATTGAGTTTTCTTGGAAATGAAAGCAATCTTTTTGGATTGCTTTAAGGTGATATAGTTTCATGAATTTCCTCAAGTCATATATCTGAGGTATAACTTGTTCAATGGAAGTTCTTTGTTTGGTTCATACATTTTAAATTTGCATCAAGTGGAGGTAAGCCAAAAGCTGAAAGCTGAAAGCTGACCCAACATGTATAGAAGATTAAAATGATTTTTTTAATCAAAATTTTGAAAATAAGTAAATAAATTAAATTTTGTTTGAGTTAAAAGTTGGACTAGTGATTATTAAAATATAAAGACCTTCTCTTTTATTAATTTCAGTGAAGAAATATATTCAATATATTTAATACATTATTGGTATTTGTTCTCCTTCGAGAGGCTCCAAAACGTACACTCATTTCCTTGTATTGGTTTGCATCCGGCAGGGTCCTTTCCAATTTGCTGCTAGTTTTCATCAGGGAAGTTTTCTCTCCCATGTCTTGAATCTTGAATATGTGGTGTTGATTTTCGATACAACAACACAAGTTGGACCTGCAAAGTTATCATTTCAACACTCAAGTCAGTTCAAGATTCAAGATGAGTATAGTGAAAAATGGAGATCATTAACCATACCTCGCATTTCATGTGACATGGCTTTTATCCCTTGAATCATGTGGAGTGAATTTTAAATGAATGAGATCTCATTTATTTAGACCTTTGGCCGGTCCATAACAAAATTTAACTTTTTTTTTTAGAAATATTTTATTTGATTCAAAATTTTGAAGACACATTTTCATTTTAATTGGTTGTTGAATCATCTTCATATAAAAATGAATCATCTCTTAATATTAGAATTGGAATAATTATTTATCTAATTTTATAATTCTTTTACTAATTCGAGTTTTAGCATATACAACTCAAGTTAAACTTAAATTTTCAAATTGAATATACATTTTCTTTTAAAAAAATGCACATCTTTATCTTTATCTATTCATTTATTTTTCTCTTTTAATTTATAATTATGAGATATCGGAACGAACTCTAGGTTTAGCATGTCGTCGAAGTCCACTCACATGCTGTTGTCAAATTGACCCTGTGTTATGGATCTAATTGTTTAAGTTAGCTTGTATCCTAAGTTAGCTTGTAATGGATAATTGTTAAAAAAAAACCATTAGGTTAGTATGTTAGTTTTCTTATAAATAACATACTAGTCTCCCATTTTTTAAATAAGGAAAAATAGGAAGATAAAACCCTAATTCAAAAGTGAGAGATAATAACAGGTTTTTTCATACAGTCATCAAGAGAAAATTCCAGCACACCTGTATGAAAGGGCTAACTGATAAATAGGGTGTGTATCACACTGATCAGGAGAAGATGGAACGTATTATCATAGAGTTCTATAAGGAGTTGGTTGGAACTTTTGCCTAGTCTTTACAAAGTGTCAACATTGTAGACATGAGAAAGGGTCCCAAAATTAGTGATGATCAAAAAATATGGTTAATCACCCTAGTAACAGAAAAAGAGATTAAAGAAGCCTTGTATAACATTGATGACAATACTGCTCCTGGTATTGATGGCTTTGAATCCAAGTTTTTTAAAGCCAATTGGGATGTAGTAAAGAAAGATTTATGTGAGGTTGTGTGGGAATTTTATAACTATGTGCAACTTCTGACTGCAATTAACTACACCCTAGTCACTTTGATTCCAAAGATTCATAATACCTCCAAAGTTTCTGAATATAGGCCCATATCTTGATGTACTACCATCTATAAAGTGATATCCAAAGTGATGGCCAATAGGCTGGGAAAATTGCTTCCTTGTATTATAGATCAAAGTCAAGCTGCTTTGATACCTGGTCAGCATATCCAAGACCATATTCTCTTGGCTTATGAGTTAGTCAAAGGTTACAACACCAAGTCAGGCCCCCCCAAGTGTATGATTCAAATGGACCTTCAAAAGGCCTATGAGTCCGTGGAATGGAGTGCCCTTGAAACTATCTTGAAAGAATTAAACTTTCCTCCCAAGTTTATAAAGTGGATTATGATAACAGTTTCAATTGTGTCTTACATGTACAAGATCAATGGTGAAGATTCCCAACTCCTCAAAGCTAGAAAAGGCCTGAGGCAAGGGGATCCCCTATCCCCCTTACTTTTTGTAATTGTGATGGAATACCTTCATAGGAGGTTGCAGAGACTAAAATAAAATCATGATTTCAATTTCCATTCTAAGTGAACATTATTGATGTGAGCTTTGCAGATGATCTATTGCTATTTGTTAGAGGGGATAATGGATCATTTGAGTTGCTAATGGATGCCTTCAAGGGATTTTCATATGCTACAGGTCTGGCAGTGAACCCTGGCAAATGCAAAGTCTACTTCAACAATGTTGAGGCTAGCATCCAGGACCTCATCTTACAGATCAGTGGTTTCTCTCAAGGTTAGTTGCCTTTCAAGTACCTAAGGCTTCCTTTATCTAGTACGCGGCTGTCTGTGGGGAAATGTCTTGTTTTAGCTGAGAAACTGACTAGTAGAGTGAGACATTGAAGTGACAAACTGTTAAGGTTTGCTGGTAGACTGCAAATCATAAACAATGTGTTATTTGCCACTACTAATATTGGCTTCAAGTCTTGCCTTAATGCCTTTGCCTAAAGTTGTAATCAGAAAAATTAAAGCCATATGTCGATCTTTCTTGTGGTTTAATAGTGAGATAATAACAAAGAAGTCCCCCATTGCCTGGGAGAAAGTGCGTCACCTTATTGCTCAGGGAGTTCTTAATGTTATAGATGTTGGTAGCTGGAATACTACGTGTCTAGTTAAGCTTTTATAGAACTTAAGTGGGAAGTGTGATAGTTTATGGATTCGATGGTGCATAGTTATTTCTTGAAAAACCAAGAGGTCATGATAATGCCAATTAAAGAATCTCAATCCTAGATTATGAAAGGCATTATGTGTTCCAGGGAGAAAGTCAGCCCTCTGCCTGAGTGGGTGAGTATGCAGCAGAAGTAGAAGTATTCCACAAGAGCAATCTATATGGCTCTAAAGGGTATCCAGAATAGGGTTGAGTGGAGGAGTCTAATCTTGAAAAATCAGCCGAGGCCCATGGATGTGTTCACTTTATGGATAGCTTGCCATAAAAAGCTGGCTACAAAGGACCATTTGGTGAGATTTGGTATGATACTTGAGGAAATTTGCTGCTTTTGTACTGAAAAAGAGACAATGAACCACTTGGTTTTTTGAATGTAACGAGACAAAATCTATTTGGAAGAAAATCCTTGTGTTGCGGTGAGAATCGGATACCAAGCTATTAAGTGAGCTTGAATCGCAAAACATTTATGTTCACCACCGACTTTAATTTAATCCAAAGGGAAAAGGGAAAAAGATCGTAAAAAACCCTAAATGGGGAGAAACTAGGTTCGGGGGTTGGTTATACTTAGGGAAGGTGTTAGCATCCTAAGCATCCGCAGTATCCTACGGGAACCTCTTGTTAATATTTGCATTTTTGTTGTTTATTGCTTGTTAAAATTATGGGAACCTAAGGTTTTATTTCTAATGGTGCTCGCACAACATCGCATCGATGCCTACGTATCGGGTATAGAATCAGAGCACTCGTAGTTCTCCTAAGGATTAACGAACACTTGGTTACGCTCAAGGTTCGCGGGGGAAAGTAAGTGTTATGGCAAACACTCACGTGACTTTAGCAAAGTCACCAAAAGTTGTAAAATAAAAATTCCTAATGGTTAAGGTTGAAAAGGAACTAGGGATGGCTAAACTTCCTATGACATTGAGTCAACTGCAGGAGTTCTTTCCCTTTTGGATTTAAATGCGAAAAAATAAAGTAAATAAATGAGGGTGCAAGCTCCTAAGTCTAAAGCATAGGTTGCTACTTGCATATGAAATGAAATGGATAAAGTAGATAGGAAATGCAAAGTAAAAGGCTTAGTAACTGGGCTATGGCTCGATATATGGATCGAGAATGCGGGGGTGAAAAACAAACGCAGTGCATCAGTTTGCTTAAGTTAAAAAGCTGTAAAGTGTAGGGAACTATGCAGATGGCGATCGTAAAACGACCGACTTACGTGTGTGAGTGTATGTGAAGTGAACTTGGCGTTGGACCAAGGATTTATTATTTTGAAAAATTAAAATTAATTATGGTGTAAAAATGCGAAAAATAAATAATAAAAAAATAAAGTGAAATAAACTGTGAATTAGAATAAATTAAATAAATAAATTAAATGGAATAAAAATAAAAAAAAATGAATTAAATAGAATAAAAATAAATAATGCATGAAATAGAAATAAATAAATGCATGGCCTCATATGGGTCACGATTAATCGGAAACGATTTATCGTGACCTTTGTCATATCATCGGCCCAAAAAATAAAGAAATGAAATTGATTCACTACTAATTTTTTTTAGGCATGTTCTTTAGACAAAAATATTATTAACAAAGAAAACTGAAATTAAAAAAACTTATGAGAATTACTATATAAAATCAAAATCTAACTAAACACAAAAATAAAGAAGAAAAAAAACAAAATGTAAAACAGATGGGGGAAATTCAGCGCTGGTTTCGTGGGGTGTGCAATGGAAGAAAAAAAAGGATCCATGGGCATAGAGGGCCCAAGACCTACTGCACTTTAAATAAAATAAAAACTAAAACCTATTTTATATTTTAAAAGTATGATAAAAGAAAAAATAAATAAATAAAAAAAGTGAGAAGCAAAAACTCCCTTCCTCTACACAAACACGGTAACGCGAACCAAAATGGAAAACAGGGTCAAACATAAGAAACCCAACCCTGGCATCTTCGGCGGCGGCTCCTCCCTCACGGCGGCTTTTTTTAACTCTCAGCCTCTTTCAGAATCTCTCTCTGGTGTTCGTTCGTCTCTCTTAATCTCAAATCAGTCGCGGATTCGCTCTTGGTGTCTCACTACGTTCTCCGATCTCTCTCGCGATCGCAAGCCTATGTTTCGGTAAAGTTTCTCAGACTCTCTCGCTCTCTCAACTCGCGCCGTTCACTTTCGATCTTGGTTTAAGGTTTTGCGGCAAAGGTTTTGGGACAGTGGAGACGGGGATTCGTCGCCGGTGGCCTCAGTTGGGATTTTGAAGGCGGATGAAGGGGTTTTCCGGCGATTTACGGTTCGGTGGCTTATTCAGATTCGATGACTTGCAATGATTTGTGGTAAGTCCAATTTTGGAACTCACTCTCTGTGTCGACGCGATTCTGATTTCAAGATGTGATTTTTTCGTTCAAGGATTCAGTTCAGGTTTAATGTTTGGGTTTCAAATGGTGGCTTGGTTTGGTGGTAGTTCTGCAGTGGTGAGTTCAGTTCACGGTGATAAAGGCGGATTGGTGGTAAGTGAGGTTTACGGATTTCGAAAGGGTTGGTTGAAGGTCTTTGAAGATGGTGAGCGGTTTGGTTGTTTCGTTTTGGGTGTTTGAAGCTCGCGGATTTTGCTCAGTGAGGTGCGGCGAGTTGGTTTCAATGCAGTTTTCCAGCTTCTTTTTTTTCATTTTTCTCTGTGTTTAGATTCTGCGGTGATGGTGGCTTGTTCTTATGTGTCTTTGGGTGGTTTTTTCTATTGATGTTGTTATGTTGAAAGTTGCAGGTTGATCTCAGTTCTGGTATGCGGATGAAGGTGATGAATTTACTGCGGGTTGCGTTTGGAATGGAAATGTGAGGGTATTTGGCTCAGGTGGTTCCACAATCTTGTTTTTCTCGTTCTGTGTTTTTCATTCAGATTTGTTTTAAAAGAAAAATTAATGGTGATGATGAAAATTTGGTTTATGGAAGGATCGGTTTTTTGCTGTGTTTGTGTTTGGCTTTCTTTTTGTTTCAATCTCCTTCATCTCATACTTTCTGGCTTTTGGTTTTGACAGGTTTGATATTGGTGTTGACAGTGGGATGAAGATGGTGGTGAAGGTGAAATGGTGAGCTCACGGTGAAGGTTTTGATGAAGGCATTTGTTTAAGAAATTGATGGTGGGGGGTGGTTGTTGTAATGGTTTGGTTTCAGGAAGGTTGTATTGAGCAGTGGTGGAGATGATGAGGGAAGGTTCACGGCGGAAATGGTTATGAATGGTGTAGGAAGCTGGTTGTGTTTGGTCTTTTGTTTCTGTCTTGGTTGTAGGGTTATGAATGGTTCTTTGTTGAAGTTTAGAGTTGGTGAAAGGAGGTAGGCGGGTAAGGTTTTCTTTGGTTTGTCACGGTGAGTTTTCACAAATCTGTTTCTGCTTGTGTTTCGGTTTCTCCATGGGTTGTGTTTAATGGTATTTCCAAATCTGGTGTATTATGGTGATGGTGCTAGTGAGTTCTCTTTTTTTTAATGCTGTGATTTGGAAAAAATGGTTTTAAGTGTATATTTTTTTGAAGTTTTAACATGACTTTTCTTTGTGCAGATTGGAAATTGGAAAATAAAGCTGAAAAGAAAAATATCTACAAACAAAAGCCGAAAAGAGGTGAAGGAAAAAAAAAGAATCATACCGGCCCGAATGTTATCGGGGTGACGAATCCACACGGTAAGCTTCTACTCTTTGCTGCTGCTTGTTGTTGTGTGACTATTTTGGGGCTGTTCTCTCCTTTCTCCTTCTTTTTTGGTTTTTAAATTGCTGGATTTTTTGGTGTTGTTTTTGGTGTTTTAAGGCTGAGTTTTGGGACTATTTTTTTGATGGTTGTATCAGTGTGAGTTTTTGAGGCTGAATTTTTCATGTAACAGTGTGTTTTATGCTGATTTTGGAACTGTTTGCAGTGGTGTTGAGGGCTGATTGTGGTGTGTTTTTGAGAGTTGCTTTGAGGCTGAGTTTATGGCTGTTTGTTGGTGTTTTTTGTGGACTATTTTGTAGAGTTTTGAGGCTGATTTTTTTGGTGGTTTTCTAATATAACAGTGTGGTTTTGAGGGCTGTCTTGTGTGTATTTAGAGGCTGCTATGTTGTGTTTTTGAGAACTGAGTTTTTGGTTAGATGAGAGCTGTTTGTGTGGATTGTTTTTTTGAGTTTTTTTTGGTAGCTGTTCTAGTGCTGTTTTATGGTGTATTTAGTGGCTGTTTTGTGTTGTTTTTCTGCTGAATTTTTGTCCTTGTTACTTGTAGGTGAAGGGTGCTTGGAAAGAGGGGACAAAATCTGAAACAATGGTTGCAATGGAGTAGTGGAGCAGAGGTGTTGGCTGCTGCAGGCCTGAGTTTTGTGCCTTGTGGTCCTGCTGTGGAATTTTGTATTTTGGGGCTGATTTGTAATGTCTTTGAGGGGCTGAATTTGTTAGTGTTTGTTGCTGCACTTTTTTGTACAATTTTCTTTCTTTTTGTAACATAACAATATTATGGAATAAAAAGTTGATTATTTACATTTGGGGTTATAACTTGAAATTAACACTTAATATTGAAAATGAGAACTTTAAATTAAAATCTAAACATAAACTTAAACTAGAAGTGAATAAAAAAGAAATAAACTTAAAATTGAAAGTGACTTAGAAACTTAAATAATTAAACTTGTAACTAAAATTAACTTAGAAATTGAGAAATAAATTTGGAATTTAGAAAATGAATATGTGTATATGAATTGAAATGGAATTTAGAAGTAACATCCTAAAAATGAAATAAAATTAAAAAAAATTGAAGAATGGAAAATAAATCCAAAAAAATAAAACTTGAAAATGAAATAGAATTAATTTAAAAAATGAAAAGAAGTAACAAATAGGTTTAGACAAAATTTGAAAATTGAACTAAAAAAATAGAAATTGAGATAAGATTTTAAGATAGGAACTTACAAATAGAAACGAAAAAAGAAATTAAAATTAATTGCGAAAATGAATTAAGAAGTCATAAATAAGAAAAAGGAAATTAAATTAAAAAGGAAGCTAGAAAATGAGAAAAAAGCAACAGAAAATGAATCGGGAAAAAATCCTGCTAAATGCGATGAATGTATGATATGAGCAGTTAGGGGTAAAAATTTGGGGTGTGACACCTTGAATGGTTGAAGATTAGTCATGCTACTCAGAAATGGGATGATGAAATTACCTGGTTGAGTAGGAAATGTAATGGAATAGGATGGAAAGATATGGTATTGAAATGCGCTACTGCTGAAGTTGTATACCAAGCCTAGAATCATAGAAACCAAATAGTTTTTGGAGGGGATAGTAATTGTCAGCAAGTAATTGATCAGATAATCCATTGTGACACTCAAAGAATGTGGTGTAAGCTGAGTTTTGGGAGGAACATTATCCTGTTAATGTTTCCTTAGGGTGTTTTTTGTTGGCTGGATCTTCAGATCGCCTTTGTGTGCACACTATTTTTGGTAGTAATATATTTACTTTTTCCAAAAAAAAGTGAGAGAGATTATTTTTTATTCTTGTATACTTGTAATCTTGTTTAAAGAGAAATGAAATAATAACAGTTTATAACCAATCTTTGTTGTTATCTTTGGTTACCCTAAACCCTAACCCTTGTGGGTTTCTTGATCATAAATAAACTTATTATACTTTGTCTCTAAGGTATCCGATTCACAACAAATTGGTGCAATGAACGTGGAGAAGACGCCTTCAACAAAGTATGAGATTGAAAAGTTAACTGGAGTGAACGACTTCGGTTTATGGCACTTGAAGATGAAAGCCCGAGTTGTTCAACAGGGTTGTTTGGAAGCGTTGAATGGAGAGACAACCATGAATGTTGCGTTAACGACAACTGAAAAGACGACCAAGATTGAGAAAACACACATCATAATATTATTGAGCCTTGGTGATAAGATTCTTCAATAGGTATCAAAGGAGACAATGATGTCGGGGTTATGGTTGAAACCTGAAGGTTTGTACATCACCAAATGATTGGTGAATCGAATGTATCTTAAGCAAGCTTTGTATTCATTCAAGATGAGCGAAAACAAAGTGTTTGCTGAGCAATTGGATATGTTTAACAAGCTGATTCTTGATCTCGAAAATATTGATATGAAGATCGATGATGATGATGATCAAGCGTTATTGTTGTTATGCGTTTTTCCCATGACACATGCTCACTTCAAAGATACCCTTTTGTATGGAAGAAAGTCTCTGAACTTTGAAGATGTTCAATCTTCCTTGTACTATAAGGACTTAAACAAACGAAAGTAGCATAAACCTTCGACGATTGGTGAAAGCTTGGTCGTTAAGGCAAAATTCTTGCGAGAGGATGGTAAGTTCGAGAAGAAGAAGGGTAAAAGTCAGTAGAAGTCTTATAGTGGTGAAACATCTGGTGTTTGATGCTATCATTGTAAGAAGGAGGTTCACATTCGAAAGGTGTGCCCTAAACGCCTAAAAGATAATGGAGTTAGGATAATGACAATGCTGCCATTATTCGAGATGATTTCGAATCATCTAATGTTCTTGTGGTTTCAAGTGGCGACTTAAGAAAAGAGTGAATTATGGATTCAGGTTGCACTTGGTACATGACTCCAAACAAATATTTGTTTGAGGAATTATGTGATCAAGATGGTGGATCAGTGTCGTTAGGAAACAACAAAGCTTGCAAAATTGCAGATATTGGATCTGTGAAATTCAAGCTCCATGACGAGTCAATAAGGCTATTGACTGAAGTTAGGTATGTACCTTACTTGAAGAGAAATCTAATTTCTCTTGGTGAATTCGACAAGAAGGGATATGTTTCACAAGGAGATAAAAGTATCTTAAGAGTCATGAATGGGTTGAAGGAAATCTTGAGAGGCGTTAAGAAACAAAGCTTGTATACCTTTGAGGCCAAAGTTGTAAGTGGTTCGATAAATGTGGCATCCACGCAACTATTGTTGAAGACAATATCACGACACATGAGATTGGTCCATGTCAACGAAAGAGGCCTGGTATAACTGGTGAAACAGAACCTGCTAGGTGGTGACAAATTCGAGAAATTAGAGTTTTGTGAACCTTGTGTATTTGGTAAATCCCGTAGGGTGAAATTTAACAAAGGTAAACAAATAACATATGGATCCCTTGATTACATACATGATGATTATTCCAGAAAGTTATGGGTACTCATTTAGAAGACTAAGGATGAAACTTTTGAGAATTTCAAGAGTTGGAAGGTTCTGGTCGAAACTCAAACTGACAAAAAGGTCAAGAGGTTGAGAACTGATAATGGCCTTGAATTCTGCAATGAAGCTTTCAACAATTATTGTGTTGAGGCTGGGATTGCAAGGCATAAGATTGAAGCAGGTACTCCTTAGTAAAATGGTCTGGGATTACAAGGCATAAGATTAGATGCATGTTGCTAGTGCTGGATTGAAGAAGGTGTATTGGGCTGAGGTTGTTTCAACAACAACATATCTGATAAACAGATGTCCTTCAGTTGTGTTTGATATGAAAACACCTGAAGAAGTTTGGTTGGGACATCCACCAGATCTTGACAAGCTGAGAGTGTTTGGCTGTGTGGCCTATGCTCACATTAGGTAAGACAAGGTCAAACCTATTGCTCTGAAATGCATGTTCATGGGATACCTTGAAGGAGTTAAAGCTTATAGGCTATGGTGCGTAGTGCCAGGTCACAGTAGGTGTATCACCAGTCGAGATATAGTTTTAAAAGAAGTTGAGTTGGCTTTTAAGAAAACTAATGATGTTCTCGAAGAGCTGGAATAGGGAGAAATTCCTATTTAGGTGGAACACAGTGATGCTGAATTGCATGACCCAAATGAAGTAGAAGAATAAGCAGAAATTGCTGTCGAAGATGAGGAGACTGATAATGACTACCTGCTAGCAAGAGATAGGTCGAGAAGAGTCATTAAGCCACCTCAGAAACTTGGTTATGCATATATTATAGTTTATGCCTTAATATCTGCAAGTGAGGTTCTAGACGAAGAACCTAGAGACTATAAGGAAATTATGTGGAGTCGAAATAAGACTGAATGGATGAAGGCCATGGATAATGAGATGAAATCTATTCATGATAAAAACACATGTGAACTGATTGAAAAATCTGTTGGAACCAGATTAGTCAACTGTAAATGGATTTTCAAAGTTAAGGAAGGAATCAAAGGATTGGTGTCAAAGAGATACAAGGCAAGGTTGGTTGCAAGGGGTTTCACCCAGAAAGAAGATGTCGACTTCAATGATGTGTTCACTCCTGTTGTGAAGCACAGGTCCATTCGAATGTTGCTTGCCATGGTGGAAAATTTCGACCTTGAACTGGAACAAATGGATGTGAAGACTGCGTTCTTGTATGGTTATCTTGATGAAACAATCCTGATGAGGAAACTTGAAGGGTATGTCAAAGAGGGGAAAGAAGAGTATGTTTGCAAACTGAATAGATCTTTATATAGGCTAAAACAATCTCTTCGATAGTGGAATATGAGATTTGATATGTTCATGGAATGCATAAATTTCATCAGAAGTCAGTTTGACCACTGTGTTTACTTCAAATTTCGACCGAGTAATTCATTTGTTATTTTGTTGCTTTATGTGGATGATATTCTAATAGCAAGCAACAATGTCAAAAATGTAAGGAGGGTAAAGGCTGAACTCAATAAGGAGTTTGACATGAAGGATCTGGGAGCTACGTCCAAGATTTTTTGGATTGACATCTAAAGATATAAAATCAATCGAAATTATGCTTATCTCAATAGGCATACCTACGGAATATTCTCGAAAAGTTTGGTATATCGAATTCAAAGCCTGTTATAACTCCGACAAACCCTCAATTCAAGATGAGTATATATCAGTGTCCCAGTACTCATGTCGAAAGAACTTATATGGATAACATTCCATATGCTAATATAATAGGTTATTTGATGTATGCTATGGTGTGTACTAGACCCGGCATATCACATGCAGTAAGTCTTGTAAGCAGGTACATGGTGAATCCTAGAAAGGCTCACTAGCAAGCATTGAAGTGGATTCTAAGGTACATAAATGAGTCTCTGAGTAGAGTCCTAATTTATGGTGGAGCCTTGGGTGAAGATAGTAAAAGAGCAATTGAAGGATATGTCGACTCTGATTATGCATGTTGTATGAATTCCAAAAAAATTATTTATGGATATGTTTTCACTATGTTTGGTACAACAATTAGTTGTCTAGATGTTTTAGATTGGCAATATTTTATGGTAAAAAAAATTATGATTCTGAATGTCATATGTGATGTTGTGACATGTAATTTAAGCATTCTGCAGGTGTGAAGGTTTAAAGTTTGCAGCTATTTTATTAGAATGTCAAGACTGATGACATGACATCTGTGACTGGGCCTAAAGACTTAGTTGAATCCTTATATCATGCACGCGTTTTCTGTTATTGATATTGAGTGATTTGTTAAGTATTAACATGCATGTCTTATTAGAAGAAAATGATTCAACATAGAGTAATTTTAGTAGAACATTTTATGTTGCTATATTTGTTACTTTATTTTAGGAATTATCGTATTTGTTTGTGCAAGTTCAGCAGACCCATGCCCATGATTCAAATGATACTTAAAGGCTGTTATACCCTAGTTTGAAGTACAAAAAATAAGGGTTGAAGTATTCAGTATTTTCTGCGTGTGTTTAGTTTTCTTGTGAGCCAAACAATTATATCATGTTAATGGTTGTTTTGAACTATGTTTATCGAGTTGTATGTTGTCCACTCAAACCTTTTAAGCAAGATTGATTTTGTACTTGACTGAAGCTTTAAAGCAAGGTCAAGGATTGTTTTGGAAGTGTGTATTCTCTTTTATTGATTTCGTGTTTGTTATCACTACTGTGATTGAGGGGAGTGAGAGGTGTCTCATATTTAGGAGTTCCTAGATAGAACTAGCATTGGGTAGTGATTAAATGAAGAGGGTAAACTGAGTGGTTTAGCACTAAATTGATACTACTAATAATGGAGTTCCTTCCTAGCTTGGTATCCCCCAAAGTAGGTGTGTTTTCACCGAACTGGGTTAACAATTCCATGTGTTCTTTACTGCTGTATTTGTTTATTTACATGATTATTTTTAACCTTTTCAGATGTTAGTGCCGTAACATCCTATTCAACATCGTATATTTGTTGCCAGGATTTCAATTGGCATCAGAGCAGGCATCATGCCTATTTGTTTTTTGGGTGAGATCTCAGGGCATTATTTTCTGGTAATATGGACAAGGATGGATGATTTGGAAATAGACCACCTATTTTGCATGGGTCTAACTATGATTATTGGAAACCTCATACGGTTGCCTTCTTAAAATCTCTGGACAAGAAGGCATGGAAAGCTGCAGACAAAGGACGAGAACATCCTGTCATTGTTGAAAATGATGGATCAAAGACTTTGAAGCCTGAGGAAGATTGGAGAAAAGAGGATGATGAGTTTGCTTCAGGGAATTCTAAAGCACTAAATGCCTTGTTTAATGGTATTTATAGAAACATATTCAGATTGGTGGATCATTGTGAACTGGCCAAAGAGGTTTAAGATATTCTCAAAACCACACATGAAGGTACCTACAAAGTCAAGATATCACGACTTCAGATGCTTACTACTAAATTTGAAAATTTGAGAATGAAAGAAGACGAGACTATTCAGGATTTTCACATGAATATTCTTGAGACTGCTAACACTTCAGGAGCTTTAGGATAAAAAATGTCCGATGAAAAACTGGTGAGGAAAATTCTCAGATCTCTTCCCAAAAGATTTGCTATGAAGGTGAATGCTGTAGAATAGGCATAGGACATTTTCAATATGAAGGTTGAAGACCTGATTGGATCCATTCAAACATTTGAAATGGGATTCAGTGATGTGCTTGAAAAGAAGAATAATAGCATAACCCTTGTGTCAAATACTAAGGAAGAAGCAGAAGAAGGTGAAGTGGAAACTAAAGAAAGCCTGACAGAAGCTATTGCCATGATTGGAAGACAGTTCAACAAGGTTATAAGTGATTCAAGTGATTCAAGAAGAAGAAAAGCAAAAGAAGATCACAGTAAAACTGGAGGCTGAAAAGGAAGAACATTTAACAACAATATCTAATATGAATAATGAAGTCATCATGCTGAATTCCAAGCTTGATCAAATGACAAAATCCATCAGAATGCTAAACAGTGGATCTGAAACATTAGATGAGATTCTTCAGACTAGAAGAAGTGCAGGAGACCTGTCTGGGATAAGTTTTTATGGTACTAACAACAACCCCTCAAGTAGTAGCCAACCTGAGCTCAAGAATAATGCTTCAAGTTAGATGTCGAAACCAATGTCTCAACATCATGGTACAAGAAGATCAACTCAACAAAGGAAAATATATCAAAGATGGAGGTGTCATTACTGTGGCAGATTTGGTCACATAAAACCTTTCAGTTACAAACTACATGGATATCCTGATCATAATCCTCAGCCCAAACCTAAGCAAAACATGGTCATCAAGAAACAACAATGAGTTCCTAAGAAGGCTGCCTTGATAGCTCATGCTTCTCTTAGAGTATCAGCTAAAGAGGATTGGTATTTTGACAGTGGTTGTTCTAAGCATATAATTGGAATAAAAAATTTGGTAGTTGACATCAAACCTTACTCTACCAGTTATGTGACTTTTGGTGATGGAACTATATGAGAAATCAAAGGAGTTGGAAAACTTGAGTTTTCAGGTGTTCCAAATATTGATGGTGTCTTACTTGTGAAAGGATTAACTGCTAATATCATTAGCATCAGTCTGCTGTGTGATCAAAGATTAAATGTCAATTTCACAAAATCAGAATGTCTTATCACAAATGAAGAGAATGTAGTGATCATGAAGGGAGTCAAGTCTAGAGATAAATTTTATCTCTGGGTTAATCAAGATTCCAGCTACTCATTTGTGTGCTTTATATCCAAATAAGCGAAGTTAAATTATGGCATAAAAAACTGGGTCATCTTCATCTAAGAGGGATGAAAAGGGTTATTATTATGGAAGCTGTGAGAGGGATTATTAAGCTTCAGATTGATGAAGGCAAAGTGCGTGGTGAATGTCAAGTGGGCAACAAAACCAAGATATCACATCCAAAGATTTGACATCTTACTACATCTAAAATTTTGGAGTTGTTACACATGGACTTGATGGGTCCAATGCAGGTGGAAAGTCTTGGTGGAAAGAGGTATGCTTATGTAGTGGTGGATGACTATTCAAGTTTCACTTGGATAAATTTCATCAAAGAGAAATCTGATGTTTTTAATATGTTCAAGGACCTTTGTCAAAGACTTCAGATGGAAAAATAGAGTTGTGTTATCAGAATTAGGATTTATCATGTAAAGGAATTTGGGAATCAAAAGTTCTCTGAATTCTGTTCATCTGAAGGCATTAGCCATGAATTTTCTTTTCCCATCACTCCTCAGCAAAATGGAGTTGTGGAAAGGAAGAACAAAACTATATAAGAGTTAGCAAGAGCCATGATCCATGCCAAGAAACTTCCCTTGTACTTTTGGGCTCAAGCTATGAACACTGCTTGTTATGTTCATAATAGAGTCACTCAGAGAAAGGGAACTCCTCCTACTCTCTATGAGATATGGAAGGGAAGAAAACCCAATGTCAAATACTTTCATGTATTTGGTAGTAAGTGTTATATTCTGGCAGATAGAGAACAAAGAAGAAAGATGGATCTTAAAAGTGATGAAGGCTTATTTCTGGGCTACTCTACTAACAACAGAGCTTATAGAGTTTTCAACTCTAGGACAAGAGTCACGATGGAGTCCATAAATGTGATTATTGATGATTTATATAAAGAAGATGATATTACATATGATGTTGGAACATTCCTTGATACTCCAACTGAAGTTACTGATAAGGAAGTTAATCCAAATCCAGCTATCTATGGATCTGAGTCAAAATCAATAAACAAGGGCCATTCCATAAGAATCCAGAAGGGCCATCCTAAAGATCTTATTATAGGTGATTCTAACAGAGGTGTTGTGACTAGATCAATGATAACCATCTCTAACTTTTGTTTTGTGTCAAAGATTGAACTTAAAAGTGTTAAAGAAGCTTTGACTGATGAATTATGGATTAATGCTATGCAAGATGAGCTGGAGCATTTCAAAAGGAATAAAGTGTGGGAACTTGTACCAAGACCTGAAGTAACTAATGTTATTGGTACAAAATGGGTGTACAAGAATAAATCTGATGAAAAAGGAGTTGTAGCCAAAAATAAAGCCAGATTAGTTGCTCAAGGATATACTCAAGTTGAAGGCATTGATTTTGATGAGACATTTGCTCCTGTGACTAGACTTGAGTCAATAAGACTATTATTGGTATTTGCATGCATTCTGAAGTTCAAACTGTTCCAAATGGATGTGAAAAGTGCATTCTTGAATGGATACTTGAATGAGGAAGTGTATGTGGAGCAGCCAAAAGGTTTTGTTGATCCAAACTTTTCAGATCATGTTTACAGGTTGAGAAAGGCTTTGTATGGGTTGAAACAAGCTTCCAGGGCTTGGTATGAAATATTAACATAATTTCTTATCAAGAATGGTTACAGAAAAAGAGGAATTGACAAAACTTTTTTTGTCAAAGATGAAGAAGGAAAAATCATGATTGCACAGGTCTATATGGATGATATAGTGTTTGGTGGGATGTCAGATAAGATGGTTAAATATTTTGTCAGACAAATGCAATCTGAATTTGAAATGAGTCTTGTTGAAGAGTTAACTTTCTTTCATGGCTTGCAAGTTAAACAGATGGAAGATTCCATCTTTCTTTCTCAAAGCAAGTATTCTAGGAACATTGTCAAGAAATTTGGAATGGAGAGTGCCAGCCACAAAAGAACACCCTCTCCCACTCATCTTAAGATGACTAAAGATGAAAAAGGTGTAAGTGTTGATCAAAGCTTGTATAGAAGCATGATAGGCAACATGCTGTATCTTACAGCTAACAGACCTGATATTGCTTTTACTGTTGGAGTATGTGCCAAATAACAAGCAGAACCTAAGGTCTCTCACATAAATCAAGTCAAAAGGATACTAAATTATGTGAATAGGACTTGTGATTATGACATGTTGTATTCTCATGGGAGTGATCCTGTCTTATCTGGATATTGTGATGCTGATTGGGCTGGTAGTGCAGATGATAGGAAAAGTGCTTCTAGAGGGTGTTTCTTTGTAGGCAAAAATCTCATCTCCTGGTTCAGCAAGAAGAAGAATTGTGTTTCCATGTCTACTGTAGAGGCTGAATACATAGTAGATGGTAACAATTATTCTCAGTTTGTGTGGATGAAACAAATGTTGTCTGAGTATAATGTCACACTGGATGTCATGACATTATATTGCGACAATCTCAGTGCAATCAATATTTCCAAGAATCCTATTCAGCATAATAGGACAAAGCATATTGATATTAGACATCATTTCATCAGAGATCTTATAGAAGATAAAGTGATCAAGTTGGAACATGTTGCTACTGAGTTACAGTTGGCTGATATATTCACAAAGGCCTTGGATGCAAATAAAATTGAAGATTTAAGAGGCAAATTAGGCATATGTCTTTATGAAGGTTTATAGCAATTAGTGACATGTGGGAACATCCTTAAGGACATTATGAATTTTCAAGAATAAATATTTATGCAATTTAAAAAGAGGCGCAAAATATTTGATTTTATCTTTAATTCTTTTATTCAAAGGAAATACATTCAAAGGACCATTACTCCTCATCAAACATGCCACTACACCATACTGCATACCTACTCTCTCATCTTCCACAGTCACTCAAGAATTGTTTGTTCTCTCTCTTTGCAAAGTTTAATTTGTTCCAAAATGTCTCAACATTCATCTGTTTCTCCATCAAAGAAACCATCATCAAAGACTGATTCTATTCCGTCACCAGGGTTCATCATCTTTCTGAAGATGTTCTGGATGTCGCTCCCCTGAATGTGGTTATCCCTGATGCTATTAGGGTTTCTAAACTTAGAACTCCAAGTGTGTGAAGACCAAAGGATTCATCTACATGTTCATCTTCAGGTGCTAAGAAGGGCTATATTTTTGCAAATGAGCCATTAAAGAACTCATTAAAAAAGTTCTGTTTAAAGATCATAATGTTGCTGGGGTCTCTGTCCCGTCTGCTCCTGGTTCAAGTGATGAGAAAGCCAAAGAAGATGTTGTTGTTTATGTAATTGAAGGTAGTTAAAAAGATGTTGAGAAGGATGTTCAACACCTGATGCTAGAGGTGTTCAATTTGATGTTGTAAGTACACATAAAGATACTGAAGCTGCTCAAAGGGATAGTGATATCCTCGAGGCTGATAAAGACAAACATGTTATCCCTGATGATGTGTCTGAAAATGATCTCATTGCCAACATCAATCCTAGCATAGCCAAATGGTTAACATCCAGGAAAGGCAAAAGCGTAATTGATCAACAGACTACTCAGAGTACAACTACTTAGAGAAAATGTAAGACTATTATTGGCCCCTCCAAAAGATGGAGTAAGGTAACCATACAAAAGAAAGTTAGAACTGTCTCTGAGTCTGATGCTGATGTTGAAAGTGATATCCCAGACATCACTCTAAAGAAGAACCCAACTACAAGCAAGGTTGCTGCTAAGGTGCCTGATGCACCTCTAGATAATGTCTCCTTCCATTGCATTAATAGTGTGAGAAAGTGGAAATTTGTATATCAAAGAAGGCTGGCTTTAGAAAGCAATATTGCTGCTTTTGTTCTGGAGTGTTCCGAGGTTATGGACCTGATCAACTTTGCAGGATGATGGGAAGTCAAAATATTTCGATAAGGTTTATGTGAGAGGTAAGTGTATTAATTTTCCCCTACTGTGATAAATACTTACCTAGGAAGAGATACCACTGAACATCCTGAATTAGAAGTCACATACAATTAGATCTGTAAAACCCTCACTGCCAACCAAGTTAAACATTGGTCTAGGAAATGGAAGCTTTCAACTAGCATGCTTAGTGTTAAGTATGCTATGTTGAATAGAATTGGGGAAGCTAATTGGGTACCAACCAACCACACGTCCAATATTACCACTAGTTTAGGTAGATTTATATATGCTGTAGGTAACAAAACAAAATTTGATTATGGTTCTTATATCTTTGACCAAACCATGAAGCATTTTAGTACCTTGGATGTGAAGTTATCCATTGATTTTCCTTCCCACATCTATGGTGTAATTCTGAACCAATACCCTACTATTTTGAATGATTTTGACACTGCTTGCAAGAGGAAGAGTGCTATCTCTTCCCACTATAAGTTGTTTCAGGGATCACATGTCCCTGACATTGCTATGACATCCACTGACACATCTACTAGCAGCAAGCCTCTCAATAGGACTTCAATCATTGCTGAGCTCAAAGAAGCTTATAAAGAGTTAGATGCAAGAAAGTTGAAATTTGAGAAAATGATTGAGATGTTTGAAAAAGAGAGGACAACTGATAGTGAGCAAGCTGAAGAGGAAGCTGAAGGTGGTTCTGATGATGGTTCAGATAGTGAGAATGCAAGGGAAGGAAAAGATGATGTTGGAGATGATCAATCTAGGTATTATTAGTCTTTGTGTGTGTGGCTGCTAGTTACTTCTGTTGAAGTTTTTCTTTTGGTTTTTCTATTTTGATCCCTTTGTAATATGTTTGGATTTCTGTGATCTCTGCTGGTTGTGTTGGGGTTCTGTTGTACCCCTGGATTTCTGCTCTTCATGAGCTTCTGTATCAGTACTTTATTTGGCTCTATTTCTGACTTTATTTGGATATATGATTATTTCTATGTTTGGTTCACTTTCTGGCTAAAAGGGGGAGTAATTATAGTTTGCTAGATGATATACTATTTATTTTAGTATAGTCAGATTGTTCTCTGCATGGCTTAACAGGTTGAGGGGGAGATGTAACCTCTCAGTTGTGTGTGTCTTATCTGCTGCTGTACTCTGATACAAGTTTTGTTTGAGGGGGATATTGTCTATCTCTCTGATGTGTTTTTTCTGCGGTGTGTGTGCTCTGAAAATGCTGAATAATGCTTAAATTGTTTTAGCAAAACATTTGCCAAATGGGGAGTTAGTAGATGTTTTAGATTGACAACATTTTTGGTAAAAAGTATTCTGATTTTGAATGTCATATGTGATGTTGTTACATGTAATTTAAGCATTCTGCAGGTGTGAAGGTTTAAAGTTTGCAGCTGTTTTATCAGGATGTCAAGACTGATGTCATGACATCTGTGACTGGGCCTGAAGACCTAGTTGAATCCTTATTTCATGTGTGCGTTTTCTGTTATTGATATTGAGTGATTTGTTGAGTATAAACAAATGCGTCTTATTAGAAGAAAAGGATTCATCATGGAGTAATTTTAGTAGAACATTTTATGTTGCTATATTTGTTCCTTTATTTTAGGAATTATCGTATTTGTTTGTGCAAGTTCAGCAGGCCCATACCCATGATTCAGACTCTACTTAAAGGTTGTTATACCCTAGTTTAAAGTACTGGAAAATAAGGGTTGAAGTATTCAGTGTTTTCTGTGTGTTTAGTTTTCTTGTGAGCTAAGAAATTATCATGTTGATGGTTGTTTTGGACTAGGTTTATCGAGTTGTATGTTGTCCACTCAAAGCTTTTAAGCTAGAGTGATTTTGTACTTGACTGAAGCTTTGAAGCAAGGTCAATGATTATTTTGGAAGTGTGTCTTCTCTTTTATTGATTTCGTGTTTGTTATCACTGCTGTGATTGAGGGGGGGGGGGGGGGGGGGTGAGAAGTGTCTCATATTTAGGAGTTCCTAGATAGAACTAGCATTAGGTAATGATTAAGTGAAAAGGGTAAAATGAGTAGTTTAGCTCTGAATTGATACTACTGATAATGGAGTTCCTTCCTGGCTTGGTAGCCCCTAGAGTAGGTGTATTTGCACCAAATTAGGTTAACAATTCCCTATGTTCTTTACTGTTGTATTTGTTTACTTACATTGTTATTTTTAACCTTGTCAGATATTAATATCGTAACATCCTATTCGACATCGTATATCTGTTGCCAGAATTTCAAGTTGGAAAGGAACACTTCATAAGGTTGCTGCCTTATCAACCACTAAAGCAATATATATCGCCCCAACGGAAGCATTATGACTTGAAGGTTTTGCAAAGGAGCTGAAACTTCAAGGTCGAGATATCACTGTTAAATGTGATAGTTAAAGTGCAATACACCTATTGAAGAACTCAGTCTATCATGAGTGAACCAAGCACATTGATGTGAGTCTGCATTTTGTCAGAGTGGTAATCAAGCGTGGAGAAGTGCAAGTGCTAAAGGTTTTGGGAGATTATAATGCTGCTGATATGATCACCAAGACGTTTCCCAGTTGAAAGTTTTTTCCACTGTATGCAGTTGATAAAGCTGCATGAAGAAAGCTAGTTTGTTTCTTGTTGTTATAGAGTTTGTTTCAAGGTGAAGATTTGTGAGATATTGGAACAAACTCTAGGTTTAGCTTGCCGTCGAAGTCCGCTCACATGCTGTTGTCAAATTGGGCCTTGTGTTATGGATCCAATTGTTTAAGTTAGCTTGTAATGGGTAATTGTTAAAAAACCCATTAGGTTAGTATGCTAGTTTTCTTATAAATATCATACTAGTTTCTCATCTTTTAAATAAGGGAAAATAAGAAGATAAAACCCTAATTCAAAAGTGAGAGAAGTTATTTGTTATTCTTGTATACTTGCAATCTTGTTTAAAGAGAAAAAAAGAATATCAGTTAATAACTAATACTTGTTGTTATCCTTGATTATCCTAAATCCTAATTTTTGTGGGTTTCTTGATCATAAAAAAATCTATTATATTTTATTTAAGGTATCTGATTCACAACAATAATCTTTAAATATATATTTATATTGATTATTAAGATCAATATGAATTTTTTTCCACTAACTAAATTCAGTTTTTTGTTGTAAGTCACATCAAATTAGAAATATGTGTGTTTGAACTCGTGATATTTAATTTATATACTTTTAAGGGATAAGATTTTAATCAAATTAAGTTGTTAAAAAAATCTAATACAAATTTCGTCCCATTAAATCAATTCAACTAGTAGTTAAATAATGACATCCAATTACAAAAGCTATTTATATTTTTTTATCTCTCACTCATTCATCTTTAAATATTAAAGTTATAACATTTAAAAAAAAGTTTAATATCAATTTTCTTTTTTCTTCATTAGCTTTTGTTTACTATAGTATTAGGTGGCGTGGCAGAATATAGAACATGCCAAAGGATTTAGCTATGTTCCTCAAATCCACATCTCAAAATTCACAACAAAGATTATCTTATTTGCCACAACAAAACAAAACAAAACAAAACTCATTGAACAAATAACATTGTTATCACCAAAAACACACTAAACATGAAAAAAGCTTTGCATTTTCATTCTCTTTTTGAGACAACAACACTATGGCATAAAACACTCAGAAAAACATTGCATTTTCATTCTTTTTCTTCTCCTCCTTCTTGTACATTCCTTGGCCCTAATCTTCCTGATGTTTGGACACCTAAAGATAACAACACTTCCCCTCATACCCTTTTGCCACAAACTTCCCTATGTAAGTTCTAACATCTCTTTTGGTCATTTTAAGTTAAAGGGTCATTGAATTTTATAGAAACTAAGAAAAAAATTAATTTTTTTTGTGGTGTAATTTTTAGGGACTAATGATGGTCTCAGACATAGTGCTGCAATCATTGAAGGTAAACCAATTGCTAAAGAGATAAAATTGAAAGTGGCTGATGAGATAAGGAAGATGAAGAGTGAGATTGGGAAGTTTCCTAGATTGGCTGTGGTTTTGGTAGGTGATAGAAAGGATTCTCATACTTTCATTCATGTTAAGATGAAAGCTTGTGATAAAGTTGGAATTGGAACTGTGGTTTCTGAGTTGCCAGAAAGTTGTACTGAAAATGAATTGCTTGATGTTGTTTCTGAGTTCAATGATGATGAGGATGTGCATGGGATTGTTGTGCAACTCCCTTTACCTCAGGTAGTTTGTTTATATAACTTTTACATCTTGTTAATTGTTATTATTGTTGTTGTTTTTAGTGTTTTTTTAACCATCTTAGAATTCGGGTTAGGCCTTACTCAATCCGCACAAAATTGGTTTAAACTGGTTTGTAAGGTGATAAGTGTTTGCTATTTGAAGAGTTTTTCAAGAGGTATCACGACTAATGTGAAACTCTCGACACACTTCTTGTGTGACTCGGGTGGCATGGTAACAGTTGATCCAACCGATCTTAAATAGTACCTAACTACTATCTAGAAGTTTTTTTTGAAAACTTTGTATTTGACCTTGCGACCGACTAATCCAAGGGGATCAATCCCATTTGTCCACTAACGGAGGTCCATTTAAAGTCAGAGCAAAACTCTGTATGGATTGATCCAACACAAGAATTGTTAGCAGATTCGAATTGATCTAAAGTTTGTCATTTGAGTAAAATAAGAAAAGTTTTACTCATAAGATTTAGTTTGTTGGCATTGTTTGGTGATTTAGACCTGTGTAATGAATAAGTTATATACTAAATTCTAAAACATTTGATGCAGCATCTCGACGAGGAAAGAATCATGAATGTTATTCGTCCCGAAAAGGATGTAGATGGATTTCATCCTTTAAACATAGGAAACCTTGCAATTCAAGGAAGAAAACCCTTCTTTATACCTTGTGCCTCAAAGAGCTGCATTGAGTTGTTACATAGACACGGTGTCGAAATCCGAGGAAAAAGAGTTGCAATAATTGGAAGAAGTAAAATTGCAGGGTTACCAACTTCATTGCTATTGCAGGTAAAAAAAAATGTTGTTGCTGAGAACCGAGAAGAAAATGTTTCAATTGTTATATGGCTCTGATTTACCGTCTTTTGAGTAGAGGCACCATGCAACGGTCAGTTTGTTGCACGCGTACACGAAGAATCCTGAACAGATAACGTCTGAAGCAGACATTGTCATCGCGGATGTTGGAATCGCGAACATGGTTCGTGGCAATTGGATTAAGAAAGGAGCTGTGGTTATTGACATGGGAACAAATCAAGATAAGGTAAAAACTAACAAAACTTTGTTCCTTATGAATCTGTTCTTATTTTGATGCGGTTAAATTGAATGCATAATACGCAGGATTCCAACAGCGGAGTCTTCCGTGTCACTGGAGATGTTTGCTTCGACGAAGCGGTCAAGGTGGCATCGGCCATTACACTAGTTCCCGGAGGCGTAGGACCAGTTACGATTTCAATGCTTCTCTCGAACACACTCGATTCAGCGAAACGTGCATTTGGAATGAATTGATTGTTTCTTGCTGTACAAGTAAATCAATATCATCATTACATTGCCTCTTCTGTAAAGCCTAGTGTTGTTTCCTTGAGTGATGAAAATGTAATTTTGATGAGGCTAATTTACTATATGATCTGTAACAAGATGAAAATGCAATTTTAATGAAAAATTATTTGTTTTGAATAAAAATTGTTAAGGGAGGAAATTGTTTTGTATAATTTATATGAACCTAATTATATTTATAAGAATATGGGAGAAAAATGATTAAAGAATCAACCCTATGTGAAAATTGTAATAGTTTCTTTTCATGCATTTCAAAGGGCATTTGTGGCATAGAAAAATCTCTGTAGATGATTTTCAAAATATTATGCCAGCTGTAATATTTTAATATGTATATTAATTTCTATTGATTTTTAATGGGAGTTAAGATATATGGTACAGTGGTACACAATGCACTTGCAATGTCATTTTGAGTTAAAACTGCTTTATAACAAGTTTAACACATTGAAAGTAATGCAACAATTTCTCTTTCAACATTGCCATTTTCTAGAAAATTAGCTTCCATTTTATTTCTCAATCTTCTCTTGATAATTTTCATTGTCAAAAAAGATATTTCCGTAATAGCTATAAAGAAAGGGAGAGTCAAGATAAGACATAGCAGTTTATCAATCAAATAATAAAATTTCTTCTTTTCAGTTGCAACCAAAGATTAACATAATTTTGGAAGTTGACAAAATTGTTCAAACTCGATGATTGACAAGCGTCAATAATAAAATCGGAAGTTGAAATTTCAAATTAATCTTCTCTTGTTCATTGAAGTCCATAGGATAATATTTTTCAACTAGAGTGCAAATTTTATCAAGGTTAAAAGCCTTGTAATTATCCTTGGGAGCCAAAGCACAACTTAGAGTTAACAAATTAATCGCTTGCTCACTAAATGTTATTCAACTCTTGCAAGTGTTTGTCAATGGTAATGACAAATATTTCAACACTAAAATAATACTAAATGGTTACCTGGTTATCTTCAAGAAGAAAACGACCAAATCTTGTTGTTGAATGAACATCATTAAAATCAGGAATCTCAATATCATATTTTTCACAAAAAGACTTCACAAAAGCAAACAATTCATCCCAACCACTTTCTCTTAATTCTTGATAAGAGTTTTTGTTGTACAAACCAAATGCATGACATTAACTATATTATGAGATTGTTGTTGTAAAGCTTGACAAAACATATTTGTGATCTCCATAATTTCTTTCATAAAATGCAATATGAATATGAAATCAAATGACTTCAAATAATTGTAAGCACTATCAACATCTCCACGTGAAGCATAAATTAATCCTTCCTTTGCAAATTTTCTTGAAACATAACAAGTTGCTTCATACATATTTATCAAGCTAGAAATAGAATAGAAGTGTGATACCCAACGAGTATGTCCATCTCACTTCAAAGTACCAATTTGATTTTCACCTTTACTAGTTACAATCTCACCAATCTCTAATAAATGTTCAATTTCATCTAATTGGAAAGCTTGTAACTCGTCATGTCGCTTTGTAGAAGAACATACAACATTGACAATTAAAGCCAGCTTCTCAAAGAATTGATGAATTGATTTAACTTCTCTTGATGCAGTAACTAAAGCAAGTTGTAATTGATGAGCAAAACAATGAACATAATATGCATAATTACAATCCTTCATAAAGAGTGCTTGTAAACCGTTCCATTCTCCTTTTATATTTCTAGCACCATCATACTCTTGACTATGAATGTTAGAGGAATCAAGATTATGCAGAGAAAGTATATCACAAACTTTTTGCTTAGGAGTTAAAGATGTAATGTCATTAACACATGCAAAGCCAAAAAATATCTCTTGTATAAAAAAAATCTTTATTAAAAACTCTTAAAACAAGAGACATTTTCTCCTTTTCGGATTCATCACGCGCTTCATTAACAATGATACAAAATTTGGAATCACCAATTTCTTCACGGATATACTTTTTCACCATACTTGAAAGAATGTGCAAGATCTCTTTTTGAATTAGATGTGAAGTATATTTGTTATTAGATAGATCATTTTCCAACATAACTTTTGCAACTTCATCATTGTAACATTCTAAGAGTTTTATCAATTCAATAAAATTGCATTGATTTACTAATTTTGTACTTTCATCATGACCTCTAAATGCACATGCTTGAAAAGTTAACCAATGAACAATGTGAATTGAAGTCTTAAGACATAGTGGATTCTTCATAATTTCAATTGAACTTTGTGCTTGAATAATATTCCTAATGTGATCATTTTGATTCAACAAGTCTTGACAAGCTTTCATAACATTGTTATGTGTTGAATAATAATCTTTCCCTATGTGTTTAAGAAGTGCACAATTCTTTCCATTTTTAACTTTCTTCCGACCTCTAAAACCTGTAGAAATGAAGACATTGGAACCAGGATGTCCACTTGGTCTTTTACTAAAAAGATAACATGGTAAGCAATAAACAACATCTCCTGAAGGTGAATATTCTAACCACGAAGGAAAAAGGCTAAACCAAGCGTGTTGAAACCGTCTTTGATGGTATTCTTTACCAGACAATGGACTTTGCTTCAACTTCATTTGTTATGGACCCCATTTTAAATAAACACTTTGTATTTCATCCATTCGATTTACATGATATTCCCACATTGAAGGACGTTTTCCAGAATCACGTTCTAAAGAATTCACATTGTGATCCAAATAAACTCTATTAACGTTTTCTTCAATTTTTGGATTCTCAATAACCTTTTGAGGTTCTGACATAGCTATTAAATTCTCTTAATCTCTTTATTTCCTCTTGAAAAAAGAATCATTTATATATTCTAATATTCATTATCACTTTTGTGTTGCATAATCAATTAAATAAGTTAACACAACACAACAAAATACCAATATAATTAAATTCTACACATATTAATAAGGTAGTAACTTAATTACTTAGTAAAATCACCTTTGTTTTAATTCCACTTCAATAGTTCAATATTAGTTTCCAATTCCACCAATATCATCACAAATAACAATACTACTAAAAATCACAACATAACACCAAAAACAAACTCAAAATCAGAACAAAAATTGAAAATCACATTACTCCAAAATTTGAACAAGACTTCAAAATCACATTACTCCGAAATCAAAACTGAACACCAACTTAAAACAATGTTAGATTAAATCTTACTCAGATTTTAGAGAAGTAAGTTAAATTAAATCTTAAATCAGAATAGAACATAAATTTGGTTTTAAAAAAAATGTTAAATTAAATCTTACTCAATATTTTAAAGAAGTAAGTTAGATGAAGAAGAACAAGAATCTTGTATCGGCAGCGACTTGGGCGGTGGGGCGACAAATGACTCTCGTACCGGCGGCGACATGGGCGACATGTTGGTTTCATAAAAAATCATTTTTCCAGAACCTTGAAATGTTGAACGAGAGAGAGAGAGAGAGAGAGAGAGAGAGAGAGAGAGAGAGAGAGAGAGAGAGAGAGAGAGAGAGAGAGAGAGAGAGAGAGAGAGAGAGAGAGAGAGAGAGAGAGAGAGAGAGAGAGAGAGAGAGAGAGAGAGAGAGAGAGAGAGAGTGAGTGAATATTCTGAATGATAAAAGTTAGGTTTTGTTTGGTTAATAGGCTAATGAATTTTTTATTTTATTTTTAATTATGAGTAAGGAAATTTTAGTATTTTCACTACATAAAATTAAAACAAAAATTGGGGTGGTCGTGTCCCTCTGTCACAAGCATGTTTCGCCACTGACTTATCTTTAAATAGAGACACTTGAGAAGTATAATACACACAAAAATTAGAAATACATACACCTCTTTCGCTATCATTTATATTATTCTAAATCATATTTCACTTCATTAATGCATGAGTGAAGTTTAAGAAACATCAATTTTGTAAATCGATTATCAAAAGATACGTTTAGTGTGTTTGTGTAATTCACATTAAGAAATTCAAATAATCCTGAAGGGAATTCACTGTTAATATCAATTGCATCGAATATACTATAATTGGTGGGGGGAATTAATCCTAAAGGTTAGTGTGAAAATCACACGCTTTGAAATTTTCAAGAAAAATATTAATTTTGTTTTAGTGTTGTTACGTATTCCCAACAACCACAAAATCCAACAATATTTAGGATCAAATTTCTTAAGCAACTTTTCGATGTAGTGAGATTGGGATAAACCAATATTTTAACCATCTCTTATGATTTTAATTCCTAAAATCACATCTGCTTCACCTAAGTTTTTCATATCAAATTTTTTGGATAAGAAAGTTTTAGTCTTTTCTACCTCATTTAAATCAGTACCAAAGATTAACATATCATCCATATATACAAAAATCATGACACTTTTTCCATTGTTAAATTTACTATACATACATTTGTCATATTAATTTATTTTATATCCATTGGTTAACACAACATGGTCAAATGGTTGGTGTTGTTTCAGTGATTGTTTAAACCCATATAAAGACTTAGTTAATTTTACACACTTTATGTTCTTGACCTTTGATGACAAATCCTTCAGGTTATTTCATATACACCTATTCATCTAACTCTCCATTTAGAAAATCATTTTTAACATCCATTTGATAGATTACAAGCTTTTAGATGGAAGCAAGTGCAAAAAGTACTCTAATTGATGCAATTCTAGTAACATGTGCATGCATATCAAAGTAATCAATACCTTCTTTTTGTGTATATCCTGTAGCGACAAATCTAGATTTGAATTTTTCAATGGTACCATCATATTTAATTTTTCTTTTAAAGATCCATTTACGATCTATTGGTTTTGATCCTGCTAGGAGATCTACTAGTTTCCAGGTTTTATTACCCATAATTGAGTCCATTTCTTCTTAGATAACTTCTTTCCAAAAGGAAGAATCTTGAGATTTTATCGCCTCTTCAAATGTTTCTGGATCATTCTATAGGTTATAGCAAATTGGTTTATAACGATTTATTGAATCATTATTTCCTTCTACAAGGAACATGAAGAAGTCTGATCCATATTTTTTTTTCACTTTTCAAATTATTTTACTTCTTTTAGGTTCTAAACATGCCAACATATCATTATTAGATACAATACTTTCTAGACTTTGAACATCATAATGAACATTGTCTTTGAGATTTTGAATTGAGGTAAATATACTCTCTTGAAAAATTGAATCTCTTGACTCAATCATGGTATTAATATGATATGAGTCATTGGAGTCAATAATCATGAATCTATATGCTTTCCTATTTTCAGCATATCCAATAAATACACATTCAATACATCTTTCTCCCAATTTCTTTCTTTTTGGTCCAGGCATCTTTACAATTGCTCTACAACACCAAACTTTTAAATAATTAAGATTGAGTTTTCTTTTCTTCCAGAGTTCACATGGGGTTAGTTTGTTCCTTTTATTAGGAACTCTATTTAATATATAACATGTAGTTCACCCCAATATCCTTTAGATAAACCATAATAGGATAATTAACATGGTATTTATCATTGCTTCCAACACCCTATTTTTTCCTTTCTGCTATCCCATTTTGTTGTGGGGAATATGGTGCAGTTGTTTGATGCACAATATCAGTGGACTCAAAATAATTAGGATGATAGAACTTCATTCCCCTATCACATTTAAAATATTTAATGAAAGTCTTATGTTGAAGTTCTACTTATTCTTTAAATATTTTAATTTGTCTAAGACTTCATCCTTAGAATGAATTAAATAAACATAACAAAATCTAGTGCAATCATCAATGAAAGTGACAAAATACTTTTTACCACCAATGGTGGGCCAATCATATAAATCACACACATAAAAATGAATTAAATCTAACACCTTAGAACTTCTTTCAATTCCTTTAAAATGATGTCTTGTGATAGTTAACATGCAAGTAATACATGAATTTGAATTTTTGTCAAGAGTTGGAATTATATTTGATTTTATCATATCATTTAATTTTCTAAAGTTAACAGGACTTAGTCGCATATGCCATAAATTACAAGACTCGACAATATAAGAAGAAATCACATTATTATTATTGTTATTATTAACAACATTACACATGAACATATTCTCACAAAGACAACCCTTCCTTACAAACATACCCCCTTTGGAGAGAATAAATTTATCTCCCTTAAATACAGATTTGAAACCATACTTATTAAGTAAAAGTACATAAATCAAGTTCTTTCTAACTTTTGGAACATAAAGAACATCTTGAAGAGTGAGTGTTTTTCCAGAAGTGAATTCAATCTCCACTGATTCTTTTGCTATGACTTGAATAGTAGAGGCATTTCTCATGTAGAAAACATTATCATTTTCTTATTGATGGTCTTGAATAGTTTTTTATTTTTACACACAAGACAGGTAGCATCAGAGCCTATCCACCAAGAATCAACATCTTCTATCATGTTGATTTCAGAAATGATATTAACAAGATTGTCTTTTGTTGCACTTGAATTCTTGTTTTTGTTCTCTCTTTTCAAGAACCCACACTCGTTTTTTAAAGTATCAACATTATGATTTTCATAAGATTTTCCAAAATCCTGTTTCCTTTTCTTGGAAGTTTTACTTGAATTTCCTCCATTACATGCACCTTCTCATGAGCAATTTGATTTTTTTGTATCATCTTGTCTACAATATTCTTCTTCTAAACGAAGGTGATTACCCAATTTCTCAAGAGATATGTTCTCTTTCTTATGTTTCAAAGATTTTTTAAAATCATTCCACGATGGAGGAAGTTTATCTATTATGAAAGATACAATAATTGTGTCATCCATATGCATATCATTTTGTTTGTAGTTATGGAGAGAGTACATTCAATTTCATAAATTTATTTCATTACAATTATATTGTCTACCATTTTATAATTATTGAAATGAGAAACAAGAATTTTTTTACTTGTAACGTCTTCTTGCATGTATCTTGATTTTAGTTTTTCCCACAGTTCCTTATATAAGCTAATGTACCCTCATAGTAAAATAACCTATATTATTCTCTTCTAAAATAAAGTAGAAGAGTCATTATTCTTTTAACCTCCATAAACCTTTCAAAATGACATACATACTAATATAAATTTTTCACATGACATAGAAAAACATAAAATAAATTTCATCTAACATCCAATAATGAAATGGTGACTTCATTGATTGAGGAAGAAATTAAATTTTCAGTTGTAGAATTCCCCTCAGTGGAGACCCTTTCTATTATGAAGCTAGGTTCCTTTGGTTGAGCTAAAACAGTTTCATTTGTCAACATTGCAAGCACAGATACCATATTAGGTCTATTATTTGGATGATGTTGGAGACATAAAAGACCAACTTGTATGCAACGTAAAGCTTCAGATAGAATAAACGAGTCTCCCAAACAATCATCAATAAGTTCTTTTGAGATCCCCTCTTTCCACAATCTCCAAGCCTAAAAAAATTCAAAAAATAAATAAATTATCTACAATTTCATTAAGGGAAAATAAAAGTTGTTTGTGTTACTCACATGACCGACAAGATTTTGATTGTTGTTTAGATATGTAAGTCCTTTATTTTTCTTTCCACTTACAATCTCTAGCAATAATATTCCAAAGCTAAATACATCCGATTTTATGGAGAATAGTCCATCAATGGCATATTCAGGAGCCATATAACCACTGAAAAAAATTCAAAAAAACGTTAAATTGAATAAAAAATAACCAGTGTATATAAGATATTAATAAAAATGCTTACTGTGTTCCAGCTATTCTTTTTGTTTTCCCTTCAATTTGATCATCTCCACAAATTTTTGCTAAACCAAAATCTGAAATTTTTGGATTCATATCACTGTCCAACAAAATATTACTTGGTTTTAGATCTCTATGTATGATCCTTAATCTAGAATCTTGATGAAGATAAAGAAGTCCACGAGCGATTCCACATATGATGCTAAAACGCTTTGACCAGTCTAAAAGTTTCTTTTGAGTTGAATCTGTTAAGAATGTGCATTTTATTGATTAGTGTTTTCTTTCCAAAATGAAAAAGCAGATTAAAATTTATCTTAATTGTATAATAATGATCAAGTTTAACAGATATACTAACCAAAAATAAATGAATCTAAACTTTTGTTGGGCATATATTCATAAATAAGCATCCTCTCTTCTCCTTGAATACAACAACCAAGAACTTTGACAAGATTTCGGTGTTGAAGTTTTGAACACAATATAACCTCATTTTTAAATTCTTTTGTTCCTTGATTAGAACTTCCCGAAAGTCTTTTGACGGCAATCTCTCGTCTTTCTAGAGCAAGTATACCCTAAATTTTATAATTAAAAAATGTTGGAAAACGACTCAAACATTTTCTCATGTATTATACTAAGTTAGTGTATGTTTACCTTATATACCGGCCCAAAACCACCTTCTCCAAGCTTGTTATCATTTGAGAAGTCATTGGTGGCGTCGATCATTGTAGAAAGATTGAAGAAAGGAAGTTCAAAATCTTGTTTGTGTTCTTCTTCTTTTGTTTTTGTTAAAATGATGTTCCCTGAGTTATCTTCTGTTGTTTTTAAATGATGTCAATATCATATTTAGATAAATATATAAATAGATGAGTATGAATGAAAACTTTGATGTTTATTTTCTAATAACTTTTATATAACATAAATTTGTACCCAAAAAATAGGGTGAATGAATGTTGGTTAAGTCTAAGTCAGTAAAGATTTTAGAGTGTGTTTGGACAAGAGATTTTAATAAGAAATATAGTCTTAGAAAAATTTAGATAAAATAAATGCTTATATGAGGTCATTCAAATAAAAAAAAAACTTTTAGTTTTTCTTATAATTATTTTAAAAGAGATTAATGAAAATAAAATCTGAGAATTTCTTAGAAGATATAAAACCTATCTTTTTCATAGAAGAAATCACAATAATATGAAAAATTTACAATAAAAAAAACTATATAATAAGTTGGTGAGTCTGTGTGAAATAAATGTTTCTTGTCAAGAAATTTACCTCTTTGCTTTCTTTTTCTCTTGCAATAAAGGAAGAAGACTATGGTGAGAAGTAGGAAAACAAAGACCAATGGAATAGTGATTGCAATTGCCAAAGTATGACTTTTCTTATTCTCACCCAAAACTTCTCCATTTGAAGCTAAGAAAATAGAACTTGTTAATAAATAAATAAATATATAAAATTAAACGCTAAAAACATAAATTAATGTTTAAGAAGAACATAGAATTTACCTATGGTGGAAGGGTCCATTCGAACATATAGATCTTGTTGAACTGATGAAACTTGTTTCAAACCAATAAGATCACCAAACCATATGCAACAACCACTGCCATCTCCTCTAACATCCAAGTTTGAGTAACCCATACAAGAACAATCTTCCAAACATTTTTTCTTACAATTCTCAATTGTCATATTAGCATCAACCCAAGTATGCGTTGTTTTCGGCAATTTCAATCCCGGAAATCTTCCAAAACCATCATCCGACCTGCATTCAAATGTAGGGTTTATTTTGCGTACACATCCTTCTGTCCAATTAAACGTATTCCAATTTTGCGGTGATTTAGGTTCAAATCCTTCTAAACACTGACAAATAGGTGTCTTGTCAGGACTACAATCTCCATAAGAACCACAAGGATTATAGGCATCACAATCATCTCTTGGCACAGACTCATAAACCCTCCAAATATTATTTTCTGGAAGCCATGTAATGCGTTGACGACGATTAAGTGTTTCATTCAAATAAGTTATTGAAACCTCACTATTATTCACAAGAGTATATGTATAATAAACTTCATTTGAATTGTTCACAAATTTTGAATCAACAATTCGAGTAAGGCTCACCACAGGTGCTCCACTAAATCCAACTCCATTCCAAGGACCACTCCTATGAAACTCAGTTGAACCTTTTTTCAATACGATTTCAGGATTACTACTAAGGACAATACCCCATGTTAAGTCTCCTGAAGACGGATCATCCCAATTTTTCCACGAAGTTAATCGACGATTAAGATTAAGACCGGTTTTAAGGTCCCAACCAAGCTTCATTTCTGGCAACAAAGTATCACAAGGAAAATCAAAACCTTGCCATAGAAAACTATTATCACTATTTTTGTCTTTGATAACAAAATTTCCATTATCTAATAGTTGAGCCACATGAGAAGTTGTAGAAGACAAAGATTTTGTAGTGATGTTTGTTGACCAAACAAGAGTTTGATTGTTGTTGGTGAGTAGTACGAGGTTTCCATCTTTGTTTATGATCAACATGGTTGAGTTGGAATTGTTGTCTTTGATTGGATTATCACGATTTGCAACCCAAACTATTCTTCTAGATGGAATGTTCTTGTACCATATTCCAACATAGCGGTTTGTGGAAGTTCCTGGTCTGAAAAATCCTAGCTCAAAGGTTCCATCATTAGACACTAAGGTGTTGCCATCATCAAGAGATTGAAATTGGGTGATAGTATCAATTGCGGTGGATAATTGAGAGAAGAAGAAGAATGTTATGACAGGAAATATATTGATCATTTTGGAATGGTTGAGTTCGATGTATACACGAGTTATATATATATATATATATATATATATATATATATATATATATATATATATATATATATTACTTTTAAGAGTATAAATCCATGTGTTTAGTGATTTAAGACACTTTTAGTGAGAAGATAAAAAGAGAGAATAAAGCAATAAAGATTCTATTAATGAATAGAATGATGAAACTGAATTACAAAGTATTTATTTATATACACCTAAGTGACTTGACTACTAAGTAACAAATATAACAAATTAAGTAACAAACCATAAACTCTAATTAGCTTTGGGCTTGAGCCACACAACTCAACTTGGATTATATCTAATATCTCAACATCCCCCAATATAATCCAAGTTGTCGAAACACACTAATCATTGTTGATTTAAATTATTCCTATTTTTTCTCTCAAAATTAGGAACCTGTCAATCTCCAATCCTTTGGTGAAAATGTCGGCCAACTGTGTTTAACTTGAACAATGTCTTATTTCAAGTTCACCTTGATTTACCTTCTCCCTTAAGAAGTAAAATCTAGCTTCGATGTGCTTACTCCTTCCAAGCAAAACTGAATTCTTCGCTATATTTATGGTCGACTTGTTGTCGATCTGCAGTACCAGAGGTTTCTTCACTTCGACCTTCATTTTTTCAAGCACATATCTGATCTAAATTGATTGACACACAACATATATAAGATCATGCTATATATTCAGTCTCACACGATGACAATGCCACCATATGTTGCTTTCTCGACACTATGAGATTGGGGAACCAAATACTTGAAAGAAATATCCAATAATGCTTCTTCGATCTTCCTTATCTCCACAAGAATTAGCATCTAAATAGAAAGTATCATAGCTTCTTTGCTTCTAGAGTCTCCTCGAAATAGAATTCCATAGTTTGTTGATCCTTTTAAGTATCTCAGGATTTTTCTTGCAGCCTTCATGTGTTACTCCATTGGTTCACCATGTATTTGCTCACTAATTCGACTGAGAAACATGTAGCAGGTGGACTGTTACACATATATCTCAAAGATCTGACAAATTGTTTGAACAAAGTTGCATCGACTTTGTCTTCTTATCCAAGTGAAGATGAAAGAATCGAATCATCCATCCAGAATCTCTTGAGTATCTTCTTGACATGATTTTTTTGATGTAACAGAATACCTTGCTTTGACATTTGAAATTCCATGCCTAGGAAGTATGTCAACTTTCCCAAATCTAACATTTCAAATTTCTTCTTCATCAGCTCTTTGAACTTCGATATGTACTTCAAGCTATTTTTAGTTACTAGCAAGTAATCAATGTATAAGCATATGATTGTTAGATCTCGTGCCACAAACTGAACATAAACACCATACTCAGACTTGCATTTGATAAATCCCAATTCGATCAAGTATGAGTCGATCTTCTTGTTCCATACCCTAGGTGCCTGCTTGAGGCCATAGAGCACTTTGTGCAACTTGTATACTTTTCTTGCTTCCTACTAAATCACAAACCCAAGAGGTTGTGTGACATACACCTCTTCATCTAGAGTGTATCGGTAAAAGTTGTGAGTGTAAGCTATTGATTAAATTAACTCATGGAACAAGAGTCGCCACCGCACTTTTATTTGTTTCCACAAAGGGAAAGGAAAAAGAGCGAACAAATCCTAAAGAAGTCTTATTGCAAAAAGCTAATAAAACAAAAAGAGATAGGGTAATGGGTTAGTTACAAAGAGGGAAAATGTTAGCACCCAAAATTATCTATATTACTCTATAGGAATCCTTTGAAAAAATCTATGCTTTTGGTTTGAAATATTTGCTTGAAATAAAATTGAGGATATGAGAAGAGAAGTTTATCTTTTTAAGGAATTTTTTTTGTTTGGAGAGACTTATCGCCTCATGTCTACGTACCCACAAAGTGTAATATAGGATCAAAACCTCGTATTTGATGGTACAAATAACAAAATTGGTTGGTTTTGGTTGATTTTAAAAAGTAGAGACAACTTGTCATTTTAAGTGGATAGCTCAACAAATCAACCATAAGAATGAAAACATGGCCTCATACATTACCATGGAGATGGCCCCAACTCAGATAAAATCAACGAGTATACCAACTACCCCTATGGGTAACAAAATATTCAATTATTTCAAACCACGCTATGGAGAGTAGGGGATTTACACCCGACTATGAAAATGACTCATGTGTAAACTTGAAAATGATAAAGTGCAACCAGGCACAAAATAACTTGAATGAGTTTGCTCTTTTTTTATGTTTGAATTGATGCCAATATGCTTAAGGTTATTTAGCACATATTAAGAAAGGAAAAGAAAAGGTAGAACCAATTGAAAAAGTCAAGGTTTTTATTTGTAAAAGAGGTTTGAGTTTAAAAACAAGAAGGTTTTGAAAAAGGGAGAAGATTTTGAAAATTAAAGAAGGATTGGAGATGAAGGGACTATCCTAAATCATAAAGTTAAAGCTAGGGATAAGAAAGATCTAACCACAAATAGAGAACTCCATAACATAAGCATAAACAATAATTCCTTCCACTTTTAGCATAAGGCATAAGAAAGCCAAATCTTCAATGAATAACCCAAAAACCAAGGTCTCAAATTCATAACATCCAAACATAGGGAATGTGTCCTAGTTCTAAATCCAAAGTCCAAGGATAATCAATGAAGTCCAAGGTTTAGATCCAAGGTCCTAGGTAACCACAATCCAAAGTTAAAAGAACCAAGTTTTTTTAGAATTTTCCTTTATTAATGTCTTAAATAAAGTATGGTCCAAGTGGACAAAAGAAAAATACAAGCAAAAAGGCAATATAAAATTATATGGAATGCTAATATAAAATCAAAAAGATAAATGACAAGAATTAAAAGAAAGAATTAAAGGCATAAAGTAAAAATTAGCACACATATATGGTTAGTATAATAATATATACATAATAGTAGTTGTGATCCCAATGAAGAACAATTTTTGTGTCATTTTTCGGAGAACACTCGACTAGTCATCCATGAGAATAAATACATGGTCTTATAAATTACCATGGGGAGGGCTCCAGCTTGGATAAAATCGACGAGTATGCCTACCTCCACGGGTAACAAAAGATCCAATATATTTTAAACAACACTATGGTGAGTAGGAGACTGACAATATCACTTAAAAAATGACTTGATTTTCTGATTTTGGGGAAAATGTAGGGCTATGTTTAGTAATCGCGGACGAACTTCTATAGAAGTTAATACCATACGAGGCCGATCAATATGATCTTTATGCTACTGCATGCTAGAGAAATGATATGTAGATCATTCTTCGAAAACAATACCGCACAAAAAAAAGAGGTAACCGTCTCGTCTTAATCAAGAATTTCAAAAAAATTCCATGATGTTTAAGATTTTCATCGACCAAAATAAAAAAGAAAAGAGGGAGAGGGAAGAATCACTACTGCAAAACGCACAAACAACAACGTCGGGTTTACAACAGATTTATATACACCGTTGTGACATATCTTTACTATGACGCTACCATTTTTATTTTGTTTTTTGATTAAAAATTATTAGTATATAACAGCGGTTACACAACCAACCGTTGTGATACAATCAAACTTTCATCGGTTCGAACCTTAACGCCATAAAATATTTTATTCTTTTAATATTAAGGCACACCTTTTAATTTTTAATTATTTTAAAATTCACAAATAAGAGGGATATCACTACGATTCTACTACTTAATCGTTGTAATATATTTATTATAAATTAATACTTATCACTACGGTTCTTCTGGTTTACCATTATGATATATTTATAATAAATTAATACTTACCATTACGGTCCTTATTTTCAACCGTTATGAAATTGTTTGCCCATATATAAGCGAATTAGCTTTCACATATTGATAGTAGTGTCGTTTCCTTCATAGCGAAACCCTATAATCCCTTTTTTCGCTTCTTCACCATTAGTCGTGAATTCTTTGCTTCATACATTAAGGTAATCTTCTTCTTCCATCAATTCTTAAATATTTCCCATACTTTAGCTATCGCACATAATTTTTGTGTAGCTATGAAAAAAGAGTACAAGAAGAATAAAGTTATGATGAAAACTTCATCCACATTGTTAATGAAGAAACAACAGTGGTAGTAAACTTCATCTAGTCTTAGAACCCATGATATAAGAAGTGAAACTTTTGTGTAAGCTTCTTCCTCTTTATATTTTTTCATCATGGCTTCACAAACTAGATGAACATCATATTTGATTCCTATTCTGCGAATATTTTTGTTAATTGTTCTCATTTTTTCAAATTTGTCTTCACTACCTTAACAAAGTATAAGAAGATGGTATGTTCTCCTGTTTCATTGGATTATGGTTTTAGGGTTTGGTTTGAACTGAAGATGCCCATTGTTGAAGTTTGTAGATTAAGGGGATGATACATAGTGGTAGCAAGCGTATAATATGTGTTGATAAATTCATATGGTTTGTGTAGCAATGGAAAAAATACAAGTATGAAGTCATTGTGGAAACTTCATCCACCTTGTATTTATTTTTCATTGCTTCACAAACTAGATGAAATTCATACTTCTGTGATAATTTTCAATAAAATGTGCATTCTTGAAACAATTTAACATAGTTTGTGATATTGCATGCGGTTATGGTTTTGTTGATAAATTTGTAATATTTGGTTTTGGTGTATGATGTTGTTTGAGTTTATTATATTATACGTAGATTGTTTGTTTCACTAATCCTCACTTAAAATACATTCATTTAAATTGACATAGATACTTATAATATGTAAATTAAGTTGTATTTGAAAACCAAGTTAAACAAACCATTGTTGTTTTTGAATTGCATGCATCTCATCTTTTATCTCAAGTTGTTTACATATGTTTGGAATAATGATATGGCTCTTTAGATGCATCGCTAAATTCGAATATAGTTAAATTTCTTTAACAACAATTAATTGGATAGTCTACCTCCTCGTCATCATTGATGATCTTGAAAATTATTATTATAAAAATTACGATGATAAGTGATGCTGAGAAGGTAGAGTATCCAATAAATTGTTTTTATGGAAATTTAACTATAACAGAAGACAAGGTAATGGAAAATGAATTCGTGAACCTTGTGCAATTTGCGGACGACACGATCCTCATAGTTGATGGCTCAGTGGAAGACTTTTGGGGAATGAAGGCAATATTGTGTGGTTTTGAGTTACTTTTTGGATTGCGCATATTTTTTTTTAAAAGTAGCTTGTACGAAATGTCCATGGAGCGACAACTCAGTTCTTAGCCTGCAGAGTCAGTGCCTTTCCTTTCATGTTTTTAGGTTTACAGGTTGGTTGCAACTATAGATCTCCGACTTTTTGGTCTCCGGTTGTAGATAGCTTCAGAGCTAAACTTTTGTCTTGGCGTGAGAAATTATTGTTAACCGGGGGCATATTTATTCTCATTAACTCGATTCTCAGTACTAATCTCCCGATACATTAATTTTCTTTATATAAAGTTCCTTCCAAGGTTTTGAAAGAATTGTTAGATATTCAACAATGGTCGGGAGCCTTCGATAAGCGTTGTATTTCTTGGTTGAGTTGGGAAAAGGTTTGTTTGCTTAGAAATCGTGGCGGTTTGGGCATTAAGGATTTGACTATTTTCAATTCATGATTACTATCTAAATGGCTTTGGCGGTTGTTAAATGATTATGATGTTGTTTGGGGGGAAGTTTTAACTTGCAGATACGGTGATCCTACTTCTAGGATTATTCTTAAGACTAAGCGTTGTTCGCGTACGCAAGAGACGTTGTGGTGGAAAGATCTGATGCAAATTGGTGATTCAATGGCTATTAGAGGTTTCGTAGACCAATTATCATGTGTACTTCTGAAGCAAAGATATCTTTTTGGAATTATTGTTGGCTGACACATCAACCTTTGCGGGTACTATTTACATAGTTGAATGAAAACCTGCTCTTAAAATTAGCGTCATTTTTTTATTTTGGCTGTTGGATTTTGGGAGACTGTCTAGATTATTCTCAATACTATTTTGGATATTTTATGGCAAACTAAGAGTCCATTGAATTCCTGGGTTTTTGGGTGGAGGCTTGTTTGGGATAGAGTTCCAACTAAAATTAACTTGGCGACGAGGGGAATAATCTCGAACTCGCATGATTCCATTTGTGTTTTCTGTTTTATGACTGTGGAAGATGCCAATCATGTCTTTTGTTCGTGCCCTGATATTGTTTTTGTTTGGAGGAAACTTGCATATTGGATTGGGGGTGCCGTGGATTGTTGGTAATACATCAATAGAACATTGTTTGAACTGGTTTTTGAAGGTGGTACGAAGGTCATCCAAGTCAAAGGCGTGCATCATATGGATAACGACTTATTAGGTCATTTGGTGGACTCACAACCAAATTATATTTAAGAGGATTACTATTCTTACACTGATATTGTTACACCGTATTTACACCGGTCAATATAAGACAATGATATGCATTCATTTGTATTGAATAAAAGTAAAATATTAAGTATTAAATATAATAAAGAACCAAAACTATATGACAATATGACAATATATTGTAGTGTCACATTTTTGTGTAAAATTATCATTATGACTTAATTGAGAATCAACAAGATATTGTTGGAAAGGTGATGTATATTTCATGGTCGTGGTTGGACTATCATTTAAAAACCAAATATGACTTTTACGAGTGCTATAGATGGTCCCCATATTGTTGTTGTTTTGGGGTGTCATTGATAATTTTGGTTTGTATTTTGTTGTTGGTTTGGTGTACATTTAATATCAATTATCACTATATTGTGGCTTTAAAAGAATGCATTAAAAATTGGACAACTAATACTGAAAATTATATTGGAATGTGAGGTGGGTCAAGGTTATAACTTGGCGCAAAACTAAGGGCATTGATATTGTTGATTGACTTGATATTTATTTTATGATTGCATGCATATACTCCATTTGTTATATGATTGCATGGCAAACTTATCTAGAAATTACATTTGACTTTTGGCACATACTATAGACTACTAGTACATCTTATGTGACCGTTGCTATTCAAATAATCTTCCTTGTTAACTTCAACTAGTAGAGAAAAGTTCAAAATAAATTGTTTAATGAAGGTTTGGGATGACAGGACTGACTATAATAATCTATCATCCTTAAGGTCAGTCAATGGAAATAATACTCTTGATGTGATGTGTGATGGTGTGATTCAAAAGTGAATGGAAGAGAAGAGAAGTGAGAAATAATTTTGGTGAGTGTAAATTACAGTTTTACTCTATTCTGAAGATCTAATTTTGATAGATAAAATTTTAATTTTTAATAGATTCGATTAAATTAATTTTAACGAGTAAATTCGATGAATTTTATCGATTTAATATTTATTAGACTAAATCCAAAAAAAAAAAACTCATTTTTTTATTAAATTTAAAATATTCATTTTTAATTTAAAATAAATAAAAAATTTAGAATATTCCCAATAAAAACTATTTCTTTATTATTAAAAAACTGTTATTACTTTATGTTATTTCCAATATCATACATTAATTTGATAATTATCATATTTTAAATCACAAACTTACAAGATGCAAAGGTCATTATCACATCCACTATGTCTGTATGATTCATGATTTTCCATTAACAGCCCCTCACTCTCATATTTATTTGTTATAATTTTATTAGTTGCTTTGACATTATCCTTAATTGTTTGTATCCAAATTTGATTGGAGTTTTACATGAAGTTGTCAAGACTCAAACTCATGTAGCAACCAAGGAGGCTTATGCCAACATAACTTTGACAAATGAATCCGAATCCATTATTGAAGTAGCCTTATGGGAGGACTTTGGAAACAAGATTATGAATTTTTCCAACTCAAACTCATCGCTTACTGAGCCAACCTTTATCGTACTAACACATGCAATGTGCAAACAAAACACATGTATGATACCTTCCTGTTTGTATGTCTTTTGGCTATATTTTCGCCATTTTATCATTTGTTTTACCATCAACCTATTATTCTTGCAGTATCTGACAAATTGCAGATTTCTAATGCTTGAAATGGTTCTAGACTTTTGATCAACTTAGACCACCCATGTAACACCCCAAAGTCGATAATGACTATTTGTTAATTTAATGTGGATATATGATGATTTTTCTTTGATGCTATGATGTTGTGTTATTTAAGTAAATGTGATAGAATATTTTAATAACAGTAATAATAAGGATAATTAGGTGGAATTTTTCGAATTATTATTAATTAAAATAAGAGAAATAAGAGTGGGAGGACATGTTGGTCTTTTGGTGATGGATAAGTGAGAGTAAAATAGGGAGAACCCATTTAAAGGTATTTGAAGGAGAATAGTGATGAGAAACTCATTATTCGTGATTTTTGGGAAAAGAGAAAATTGCTCTGAGGAACCAAGGGGGATGAGGCTAGGGCTTGGAGGCATTGTTGAAACTTCAAGAGGAAATTAAAAGGAACCAACATTATGAGGTATGAGGAGTAATTTCTTTTCAATATTGATGATATAGAGTTAGGTGTTATGGGGAATCGAGGTTTCATGGAAACCTAGGATGGAAGGTGTATAATTTGTGTATTTTGATGAATTGTTGTGTAATAATTGTTGTAAATGATGTAAGTATGATAGGGATAGGTTCTAATATGAAAATATGTGATTATATGAGGTTAAAGACTGGTTTTTGAATGGTAAATCGTAGGAGAAAGAGTGATGTCATCGCATAAATATTTAGAGAAATCGCAAAGCAAGCTTAGCCCAGAATTTCGGGCTTAGTGGGAGTGTGCTTAGCCCAAAATACCGCGCTTAGCGGGCTATGAAAAATTGTTGCCTCTCCAAGAGTCAATGAGTTGCGCGCTAAGCACGAGGCCAGGCGCGCTTAACGCGATCTGGAAGTGAAAAATCATGTTTTCAATGATGAAAAATTAATTGAAGGTATGTGTTTAGGATGTAGTGATGGTGTGATGTGTTGTACTTGTTGCCATGTGTGATCTTGATGTTTTAAATGATTATTTTATGATTTATATGATGAACATGATGAATGTGATATTAAAAGGTGTTAAGAATTTATTAAATAATGAAACTGGGTCCAAATGAGAGAATGGTGATGTCCCATGACTAGTGATGGTAACGAAGAAGTTTAGGAATTTGTTATATTGACATAGAGGTGTAGGTAATGCGATAAGGTTGTTTGTAGTGGTGTTCGATGAATATGCGATGATGGATTCATGTTGTCGATGATAATTCTGTACTAATGACTTTGTGATGTTAATTATGTGTTTAAGGTGATACAATGCTTATGTTGATTAGAGGATAATGATAGGATGTTGTTGTGTTATGATGTTAATTATATGTTGAACTTATTTGATGATTATGTGTTGATTGCTTATGATGGTATGAGTTATTTGAATGATGTTACTATAATGATGCTATGACGGAATAAGTAGATGGTGTGAATATTTTGATGTTTATACTAACTATGTGACCAACATGAAGATCAAATGAATTATGATGATTATGTGAGAAATGGAGTTGTGATGCTATAATAAGATGTTTATGATTGTCATGTGATGATGAATGTATGTTTGTAGATTACAGGACTGATGTATATATGTTATATGAAGAGAATGATGAATATTTACATGAATGCTGATGCAAGAGTTGATTATGTTGATGTTGTTGCATCATTGCATTCATGTCATACTTATGATGATGGAGGCTTCAATCCCATTGTATGGATTGAGGTGTTGTTATTTATGTTGTGCTCCCTGGTGGAGGGTTGATGGCCCAATGTCCATTATATGTTGATTAGTACCACATGCATTTATGACGTTGCATTTCATTCTTTGTGGCATTGCATGATTGCATGTTGTGATGTTGAATGTATTGGTGATTTATAAGATGTTTTGGGTGAGGTGTTGTGATGTTTGATTATGATGAATATTACCTGTTAATATCTCTTCTTTATATCGTTTATATTGATTTGTGATTACTCACCCTGCCTGTTTGAATGTTGCCTCTACATGGGTAACGTGCAGATAACCAAGATTAGTTCGTGGTGCGTGAAGTTATAACTTGGAGCTGTTTGGCCTATTTCTGTAGAGTTGTATGGTGTCTTGCTCTGGTAGATGTAACATCGGATGAGACATGCTTAAGTGAATATTATGTTGTCTGTTAGGGTGATTTTTACGAGTTACTAGATGTTGATTTTTAGTTAATGACGATTGTTGACAATGACCTAAGGTCTTGATGTTTTGATGAAATAAATGAAGTTGTTATGATTTCGCTGCAAAGTTTAATTTTATAATTGATTTATAAAAGAAGTGAATATTCTAAATGTTTTGAAAACTCGTGTTATGGAGCAAAACTATTGTTAAGATGTTTTATGAAGAAAATGTGACACCTTTATGAGATGTATTCTGAATTATTTAAGTAATTATTATGGTTTATTCTGTGGGATTAAAAGGATGTTACAATCCTCACGTTCTATCTTTTAAAGCAAGGTAAGACATTATTACTAACTTTATAATACCAAAGCTTGATTTAAATCAAGGTAAGACATTATTATTGATTTTATAATACCAAAGCCTGCATCATATCATTGTCGCCTTTTTCATTTCTATTTTAAACAAGTACAACTCCAAACCATGTTTTCCATCAACATCACAAGCGTTGTCTCAACCCGCAGATTTATGTCAATCATTGCAAGACAACTTTTTCCCAAACTTGAAGGAAGTCCTAACTATTGCAGAAATCAATGATGCATAAAAGGTATTTTGAACCTTGCACCATTTCCATCATATTTCATTAATTGTTTCTCTTTTCATATTAAGTACCCTTTAACTAATCTTTGCGAAAATTTTCTTCTTTCTCCTAATAATACATGAGTGCTATTCTATTACAGTTGGTAAAACAACGAGATTCAAATTCTCCAAGTTTGGTTGGTATTATGAGGTTTGTCCTACTTGCAAGAAATCAAACAAATCCTTAATACTTATCTCTAATATCTTAAATCTTATCTTTTCTATCTTTTTGAAGTTGTATTTCTTATCAACTACCTACCTATTATTAGAGTATACCACCATTCTCCCTAAAATACCCTTTTCACTTAAAATTATTTACACTAAATCATATCCTTTATTGTAATTGATAAAATCCAATTGTAGTGCCCAATCAAAATCATTCTTTTTGCCAAGTGGCCTCTCCAAATCCTTTCCTCTTCTCACACGTTTTCTCTCTCACAGGTTTTCCCTCTTCTTTTTTTTTTTCAAACTCAAATCCTCTCATCTCTTTTCTTCCTCTCTTTTCCAATTTCTCTTTATCTCTCTTTCCAAATTTCTTCACTTTTCTCTCTACCCCTTCTATTTTCCTATCAAACCCTAACGACTATTTTCGGTGTCGCCCGACCATTTTCATCGGTGTCGCACCACCATTATCATCGTTATTAACCCTGATGGAAGGTTAGTGTAAATCTACTGAGTTATTTGTGAAAATTAGTTTTTTGATGCTTTGTTACATGATTTTTTATGATTGTGAAATCAAGGTTAGCAATATGAAAGTCGTAAAGTTGTGGGTGCAGTTCATGGGGTTTTGTCGGGGAAGCTATGGGTGGCGGTCAGTTGCGCCGTGTGTTTGTCGATGGTATTGAATCTGCTTGTGATGCTAATGCTTAGGTATTATGAATTAATCTCAAATGATTTCATAATTATTTGTAATATATGCTACTCCTGCAGAGCCCAATTTTAAGTTTTATTTGTAATATTTGTTTCTGGTTTGGATGGATCTTTGACTCCCATAAATGTTTCTGAAATGATTAGTTAGGGTTGATTTTCTGTTGGAAGCGGATTACTTATTTATTCTGGTGTGTATGGTGTTTATGTATAAAATATCTTTGTTTGTGTCAATATCATAAATTTACATATGAATGTTTTATTTTTGTTCTCAATTTTTTTGCAGTAAAGCCTTAATCACTTAATGTTACTACTCAATGCATTACTGCAAAATTTAGTACATATGTCGATTGATGTTGCAGAGTAAAATTCTTGTCAACATTGAGATTGAGCCATTTTTTCAGGTGTCAAGCTATGTTAGAAAGGCATAACAGGGAGTAGATGCTCTTGCAGTTGCGTAAAATAAGGTACCCTCTTCTTCCTTCCCCGTATCTTTTCTTCCTTCATCATCTATCTTCTTCCACAAATTGTTTTTTGAATGTTCATTTTTTGAAAGTTTGGTCTTTTATAACTTAGTTTGTGCCCCTGGTTTTAACTCAATTTGATATTTTTTTATATTATCTTTTCGGTTTGTATTCTTGTTCGAGTTTTCCCTCTTTTGAGTTTCATCGTGTCGTTGCGTGAAAAATCTGTGTTCTCAGTTTCAAATAGCAGTGTCATGATGTGGTTTCATTTTTTTGCAAAACAAATGATGTCATGTCGTGATTTCATTTTGTGGAACATATGATGTGATGATGTGGTTTCGTTTGTGGAACATATGTTCGTTTTATGTGGAAACATGTGTTAAAAAGGTTGGGGTAGTTTTTTTCGTAAACCTGTGTTAAAATAGTTTTAAGTGGAAACCTGGTTTATGTAAGTTTTTTCTGAAAACCTGGCTTATGTTTAAATAGTGTTAAAACATTTGATTTCATTTTTTTTCTGCAAACCTGGTTTATGTTTGTTTCTTCTGGAAACCATGGTTTTAATAACTTTTCTTCATATGATTATGCTTATTATAATAATTATGTATGTTGTTGTTCCGTTTCAGACTGTGTCTAGAATACCCATGATTCAAAAGAAATAATGAAAAGTACAACAACACAACATGCTTAGAGTCATTATTTGGAAAGCTCATTTTGATATCAGAATAATCCAGCACATGAGACATTTGGTTTGTCACTTTAAACATGAACTTTGATTCAGGAACTTTGCAACACAACATTTATGCAGTTAAGGTTATGTTATTCATGGTTGCAACAGTTTGAAAAGGTTGTTCAAATACACATGGTTAAAAGAGTTAAGGTTTTGTTACTTCAAAGTGAAAAATGATTTGTATTTGGTTTAGTTTCATTCCAAACAATTCTCAATTAACATTAAGTTGAATTTGGTTTTTTGTGTTTGCATGCAGCTGTTAGTTTTAACTGAATATTATGATAGTTAGAGGTTAAACGTTATATGGTTAGGTTTATTAGTTAATGTGAGTTGAATTAGATTTTGTTTATTTAACTGACTGTTAAACAATACCCTGGTGTAGTGGATCTTGAAACCGACGGTTAAAAGATACTAATATGTTGCATTTCCCATAACAATCTGCTTTCATAAACTTTGATAATAATATCTTGAATGAGATCAAAGACAGGTTTGTGTAAATTCAAGTCTTGATAAAAAAGACATCAAAATTTGTGTTTTGATATTCTTAAATTTAAAGATACACTTATTTGAGATTTTCATGTGATGAATTTGTTGATGTTCAGTGGGATATTCTCAAAGTTGATTGATTCAAAAGGTTTTGTCCCTCAGAATGTTTAGGTAATGTTTAGCCACAGCTTGCAAGACTCTTTAACTTTTGATGTCATACTTATACATCCACGTTTCTTCATATCACTTGAGTAGACTTGATAATTCTATAAAATTTGTTCAAAAGTGTTCAAGCTTTAAGGTGAAATGACTTTCAACTCAAACTGCAATTGTTCTGTTTCAGTTAATATTTTCCATTTCTATTTAATTTCCCGATTACACAAAACTTATGTAACACAAAATTTATATGTCTCCATTTTTTTTAAAATTTATAATGATTCAACCATGATAGGCTTTGACATTCAGAACATTGGAAAGCAGCTTGCATACATTGTTAGAGGTGAGACATAGTTCAACAATTTCAAAATATATATATATATATATATATATATATATATATATATATATATATATATATATATATATATATATATATATATATATATATATATATATATATATATATATATATATATATATATATATATATATATATATATAACAAGTATCATTTAAAAACCCATGTTTTGGTCACAAAGACAAATGTGCTTTCTTAAAAAAATATAGAAGACTTTACTCTATTTTTTTATTTACGTAAATCATATTTTCTATATAGTTTATATTATATAATATTTCTTTAGTATTTATATAACAAGTATCATTTAAAAACCCATGTTTTGGTCACAAAGACAAATGTGTTTCCCATCAATATATTGTTTCTTAAAAAAATATAGAAGACTTTACTCTATTTTCTTATTTACGTAAATCATATATTCTATATAATTTATTTATATATATTATTTCTATTGACTAACCATATGGCTGATAACCATTATTTTCTACCAAGCCATCAACCATATGTATGAATGTGCCAATAATCAAACGTAATATCATATGATAACCATTATTTTCAATTCGCTCAAAATATCAAACAAGACCAAGTCAGCCAAGAAATGATCATGAATGAAGCTTCGAAACTTGTGTTCATCATATAGAATGGTTGATCTTCTAGAAGCCATGTAGATAGTCAACAAACAACATATATGGAATTTTTAATTCAAACAATACCTATGTTTCCTTATACACAAACATACCCTCAATGTTCATTCTTAAAATATACAATTCTAAAAAAAATGTAAAATGTAGTTGGGTTGCCTCCCAACAAAAACTTGTTTAATGTTAGTAACTTGATACTGATCAGTGTCATGTGTCACCAATCACCTTGTAGCTTACCTCACGATCTTTAATTCCGATCTTTACTTCTCTTTCATCAATGTCCATAAGCATCCTCGCGGTCTTCATTAAAAGTATTCCTGATATGAGAGGTATTTTGGGATCTCCTTTGACATCCAATATCACAAATTCTATAGGAAATGAGAATTGTTCAACTTGTATCTACACATCTTTGACTGCTACAACTGGTGTCCTATGTGTTTTGTCTTCCATTTGCAGTTCTCTTGCATATGACTCTATTGCAGATACTGTTGGAAGAGTATTAAGCAGAGTTTTTTTGTTATAGTCTCCACAGGGATTGTACAGATATCTCGTTGTTCAATAGTTCAAAGGTTATAAGTGAACATTTTCAAAGTTATTTTGTTCGGTAACATATGGTTGTCACTTATTTTGGTAGCAATGCTTGTAAATAGAAGAGTTTGTTTGTTTTTATAAAAGACGTGCCAAGATTAGGGTTTGATAATCCTTTTTAAATATATTCAATCAATCAAGCATGTGAACACGGTTACGAATAATATAATTGTGTACCCTCTTAATATGTATCCTCTTGGTCCTGTATTGTGAGAATTATTGTACCGATACAATAATTGATCTAGCACATTACCAATCAATACAATAATCATGAAGTTCAATATAAAGTGAATACTTATTCACAAGTCCGTCTCTGGCTCTTGATATTTAATAGATGAAGCAACTAGATCAAGGTTTAGAAATCCTATTTCTAGCTCAAACCAAACCATACAAATCCAAGAAACACAAATTACTTCATCATATATTAAACATAACCTTGTTCACATACAATAGATCAAAAGAAATACATAATATAAATATTAACTACCTATAATCTTGACACAAGAGAGAAATTATCCAACCATTTCCATGTTAGCTTGTGTTACATGAAAGAAAGGAAGTTGTACAAGCATCAAAAGTCGAAGAATCGAGAGTTAATGCAGTAAAACTTTGATCCTTGATGCTTCAAGAAAAATATCTCTCAAAACCTCGAAGTTCTGATCTAAAACTCAAAATATGATAAAAGTGAAAGTACAATTCAAAAAATATCTACAGAAGATATTTATAGAAGTGCCCAAAATCTGCCTATAAAAGGCAGGGCGCTAAGCAACTACAGAGCGCGCTTACCGCCACCAGTCCAAAGACGGCAAATAGTTCTAGCAGACTTAGCGAGGTCACGGCGGGGTCCAAGCACCCAGAGTCCAATAGCTACTTCCTGGAGTGTGCTACTTTCCAGCTCTCCTTCTTCACCCATAGGCTTTAGGCATCCAACTAAGCACAAAAAAAAACCTACAAAAAACAAGAAAACATTATAATACGAGTAATGGAAAGCAAAAGTGGTAAATTATGTATTTACACTAAAAGTAATGATTAAACAACCAATTTAAACAGGAAAGCATTGTAAAATGTCATCAAATAATATGAAATATAACTCCAATTTGGAACTTAACAACCCTCCCCAACTTTAATATTTTGTTTGCCCTCAAACGAAAGTTTCTAACCGAGAAAGAACCCGAACTTCTGTACAAGAGATCGATAATAATAATGAAAACATGACAACAATTGAGTGGTTCAAACATAGGAAGTACAAGCAAAGTAATTATTACCACAACTCTTCAAACAAGGCACAAAAATGGAACTATTGCTAGGTGAAAATATATCAATAATTCTTAAACAATAGTATTGCAACTATGAACCACGCCTAATCACATAATTATCACAAGATGAAAACAATTATGAGGTTTTTTACCTCACCACACAAGTATGCAAGCATCCTGGACAAGTTACGCATTCAACAAACAAAATGTGACAATAAGTATGACATAAAGAATCTCAAGTACTTCAAGGGTTGTAATGTGGCTTGGGTTACAAGAAAGCGTCATATTTCAATTTATGAAAACAAAATTGTCTAATCCTATGAGAGCTTAAATCCTCATATTCATACACACCACATCTTTCACCTTCTTGTTTTCTTTTCATTGATGCATCATTATAATATTGTTTTTCTTTTTCTTGGACATTCATGCCATTTTCTTTATTTTCTCAAACTTTTAATTTCTTTTCTTTGTTATTTTTTCACTCTTTCTATTTACAACCACTTTTATTCTATTGATGCATCAATCTACATTTTTCTCCCCAACTTTAGATCCAACCATATATGATTTTCAAATGATCTCACACATCTAAGGTAAGACATAATAAGCAACCATACAAAATTGAGGTTCACACATTTATTTCAAATATCAAGGCCCATTTTCAAAAATATTCCTTTGTGCAACAAAACATAATTCACTGACAATCATGGACCTTGATAGAAAGGCTCAAAAGGGGGTATCAAATACTCTTTCCCTCACAAGGTAAATTGTTCATTTAACTTTTTGGTTAAATGGTTTTTCTCAAAGTGCACAAAAATTGCCTTTGTCGTTTTCTTTCAATCATACAAACCATGCAAATGCAAGATTTAAATAGAACAAGAACGAATTAAACAAAAAATATCGGTTTCCCGCATATATACAAATGTAAGCTACATCGCAATGGATATGTTCTACATGGTTCACAATTGAAAAAGTATTAGGCAAGAATTCATGCAAACTAACGTTTCATAAGCCTAGGATTTCAATGATAATGCTAAGTCTAGAAAGCGATAAAAAATGTACCTTGCCACGGTACCTCAACTTACACCATCATTGCCACTCAAATGCACTTTGCTTCATCATTAACGACACTCATGGTTCCTTCAAATTAAAAAAATAAGGATAAAACAATTAAAATTTAAAATTTTATAATATATTACAATGCAATAAATCAGGGTTTACTGTGGAGGCACTACTCCCTCATAAAAGAAATTGGTCTGTCCCTAGGCCTATCAACAAAATTATGGAACACTCCACAGGAAAGAAACCAGAATGATACATCCATCCTGACCCAGACTTAAGGAGATATATCTAGCTGACTGTGCTAAGCGCTATCAGGAGCACGCTAAGCGCTATCAGTGGAGCCAGACTACTCAAGTTGGTTCAGGATGGGAATCAACCAACTTTTAAACACCCGATTAAATGAAATAAACTAAAAAAAAAATAATTATAATTTTAAATGCCTCCAAACAAGCGCTTTGTTTAATGTCGTTTCAAGCTCGGCGGTCCACTACGGCCTATTAATCGCACAAAATGGCAGAATCGACAACCCGCTCTACATCATTACCAAGATAAACTTTCAACCGCTGACCATTTATTGTCCAACTTGTTTCCCCGTCAATGTCTTCAAGAACAATTTCCCCATAATGTTTGATCTCTTTGACCCGAAACGGACCCGACCATTTTGACTTTAGCTTTCCTGGAAACAATCTCAATCTTGAATTAAACAATAAAACTAATTGTCCTACCTCAAACTTCTTGTGTACAATAATTGTCATTGTAACCTTTCATTTTGTCTTTGTAAAGCTTGTTGGAGTCATAAGTTTGCAATCTCAATTCATCCAACTCATGAAGTTGAATTTTTCTGTTTTCTACACACAAGGTTGGGTAAAAATTTAAAATCTTCAAGGCCCAAAATGCCTTGTGCTCTAACTCCACCGGTAAATGACAACTTTTACCATAAATCATTTTGAAAAGTGTGAGACCAATCAGAGTCTTAAAATCGGTCTTGTAGGCCCATGATGCCTCATCAAGCTTTGTTGGCCAATCTTTTCTTGAAGAAGACACTGTTTTTTCTAGAATTCTTTTTATCTCACAGTTTGATACCTCAGCTTGACCATTTTCTTGTGGATGGTATGGATTTGTCAAAATGTTTCACATCTTAGTGCTGCAACGCTTTTTCTAGCTGGTAATTACAAAAATGTGATCCTCCATCACTAATTAAAACTCTCGGAGTACCAAATCATGTGGAAATTTGTTTCTTCAATAATTTCACCATAGTTTTTCTGTCCATTTTTGGGCAGGATAATGCTTCCACCCATTTGGAAACATAGTCTACCGCTACCAAAATGTATTCACAAGAAAAAGATGATGGAAACGGATCAACAAAGTCAATACCACAATAATCAAACACCTCAACCTCGAGCATGTTTTTCAAGAGAATTTCATTACGATTAGTAATCCCATCACTTCTTTGACACTTGTCACAACTTTTGTTATGAAAATGAGCATCTTTGAAAAGAGAAGGCCAATAAAATCCTGATTGAAGGATTTTAGTTGCCGTTCTCAAACCATTAAAGTGTCCAAATAAGGTGAATTATGATAATGCCAAAGGATTTGTTTAGATTCATCAATGGTGACACATCTCATCTATAGATTACCCATACCAAGTTTAAACAAAAAGGGATCATCCCACACATTGGACTTGGCATGAAATAATTTTTTTTTCTTTGATTCCAAGTTAGTCCTTCTGGAATTACTCCGATGGATTTATGGTTTGCTATATCGACAAACCAAGGCCTAAGTTGAACCATGAACAAATTTTCATCCGAAAATGCTTCATTAACCTCATTTTCATGGCTTGTCACTTCCATGTTCACAAGTCAGGATAAATGATCTGCTACCAAGTTCTCGGACCCTTTTTTTATCACTAATTTCAAGATCAAATTATTGTAACAAAAGGATTCATCGAATAAGACTTTGCTTAAAGTCCGACTTGGTAAGCAAATATTTAATTGCCGAATGATCCATGTAAACAACTTTTGAACCAATGAGATAAGAATGAAATTTTTCAAGCGCATATACTATGGAAAGAAGCTCTTTTTTCTTTGACCGAGTACCGCACCTACGACATAATGACTTGCATCACACAAGAGTTCAAAATCGAGTTTCCAATTTGGTGCAATGATTATAGGTGTAGTGATCAAACTTTGTTTTAAAGAATTGAAAGATATCATGAAAGATTCATCAAAATCAAAAGACTTATCTTTGACGAGAACATTGTTCAAAGGCTTGGAAACTCTTGTGAAGTCTTTTATGAATATTTGATAGAACCCTACGTGACCTAGCAAGCTTCATATTCCCTTTACATTCAACAGAGGCGGCAACTTCTCTATTACATCCACCTTGGCATGATCAACTTCAAGGCCTTTTGCAGAAATATTGTGGCCAAGCACAATTACTTCGGTGACCATGAAGTTGAATTTCTCCCAATTAAGCACCAAGTTGCTTTCCACACACCGTTCCAATACCACCTCAAGATTTTTAAACCAAGATCGAATGACGATTCGAAAACTGAGAAATCATCCATGAAGACCTCAATAAACTTTTCGATCAACTTCGCAATGATTGCTTGCATATATACCATTGAAAAGTAGTCGGTGCATTACACATGCCAAAAGGAATCCTCCGATAAGCAAAGACTCGAAATGGACATGTGAAAGCAGTTTTTCATGGTCCTCCGGGTTAACAATAATTTGATTGTAAGCCGAATAACCATCCAAAAAGTAATAAAACTCTTGACCGAAAAGTCTTTCTAACATTTGATCTATGAATGGGATAGGAAAGTAATCTTTTCTCGTAGCTTTATTAAGCCTACAATAGTCAATACACATCCTCTACTCGATTACGGGTCTTGTTAGTAATAATTCATTGTTCACGTTTTGAATGACCGTCAATCATCCTTTCTTTGGTTCCACTTGCACCAGACTAACCCACTGAATGTCAAAAATAGGATATATCATATCGACATTGTCGCTCCCGGGATTTTCATCCTAGTACAAACGCGAAAGTGGCGCGGAAAGGTTAGAGTCGCCAGCCAGACATTTTTATCCCAAAGGAATGGGAAAGGTAATGTTGCACAAACCTGAGGAAGAAGGAAAGGACAAGGTCCTGCGAACCAAAGATCTGAGCTCGGGAGTCGGTTACGACCTGGGAAGGTATTAGCACCCCAGATCGTCCGTCGTACCCGACGGGATCCACGCTTGCTTGTTTGTTTCAAAGGGTGAGAAAAACATGAATGCTGCTGAATAAAACCGCTAACTGGAAGAAAGGGAATGGAAATGAGAAATGAACTGAGATAAGAAAATGGAAAGAAAGGGGGAAATGTAGGGAAAATAAAGAATGTGCTCGAACGGGCCCTACCCCGCTGCCTACGTACCTCATCGGGATAATGAGGATCAGAGTCGACGTAGTTCGCCTAACCTAGGCGGGAACTATTTGTTTGTGTTTTTTACAGCTGGAACTGCGTATGTCTATGCTCAGGTGTTGCAGGCTCGTCTGGTACGAGTGCGTATACCGTCTTGCATGTGTGACAAGTCGTCGCGAGTTCGCGTTGTGAGTGAATGAGATGAGAAAAGAAGTTCCCGCAGGATAGTCGCTTGTTATTTGTTTTTTTGTCTTTTAAAAGTTTTTATATGAATTTGGCACAAGGAAGTGAATTCAAACTCTTTTTCGTGGAATGTACACTTGACACTACATTCCAAGATGGAATAGTAGAACAAGCATACCCAGCAAGGAGAATTTATCCAAGACTGGTTTCCTAGGATTAGGGTTTAAGTTCACTGGCTTGTTGAACTTTATTAAGTGTTTTTGGATTTTGTTTGAAGATGAGAAAGAATGACTCAAATTGCAAAAAGGACAAACTAAGGGGACTAAGACACAACCCTAATTTTATTTATTTATTTACAAGAGAGATCCTATGGTTAATGAGGTATTCTAATCCTAAGAAAGAAAAGGAAAAGAAGAAAAGAGAGCTTAGAAACTAACTTACTTCCTAAGGAAGTTAAGTTGTCTCTAAAGAAAGGGAAAGCCTAAAAGCAAAGCACAAAGTACTAAGGCAAACACAATTAAAATGCATAAGAGATAGGAATGAAGTAATGCTTACCTCAATCTTCCCCCCTACAAAACAAAAGTTAGCATGATAATGCATATTGGAAGTAAAATCAAAGCATGAAAGCGATTAAGTACCATAAACGTCCTAGAGTGGAACTAGGGTTCAAAATAAGACCTAAGTCTAAAGGTGAAGGTACCTAAAGGTTACATGACTTCTAAAGTAAGTAGCTACATGCTATAGGTCCCTAAGTATGTTAGGATACCTCACAAGATCAAACTATGTCAAACTATGTACAAAAAGTTCACCTAGGTTCACCTGAATGCAAATTAAGGCTCATGGACGAAGTATGAATGCATATGGCTTACAAACATGAATTAATACATGAAATGAACATAAAAGTCAGTAGTGAATGCTTATGAAGATGGATGAATGAATATACAATCATGGATGCAATGGATTAGGCCTATGGAGCAATGAGAAGAAGATATGAGAAGAAACGAACAAAAATCGCATAAGATCGCAAATGATGCAAGCTAAGGAAGAATGGCATGTGAATATGAATGAAATGATTATGGGTCAGTAGCATACAAGGTATAAGATGCACTTAGAATGAATTAATAGGCATTAATGATTTCCACATAATTCAAGTTAAACATGAGAAGAGATTAGCAACCCGTTTAAGTTAAACTAGTTCACATAAGTATGCATTTTGAAACACTAAAACAAACCAAATGAGTATGGTTCAAAAAGTGACCTATGACTGGAATTAAAGACATACAAATGACCTATAATTAACTCCTAGAAGTTACCAAAAAATTTCCTCAAGCAAATGGCATGAATGCCTTCTTAAATTTAAGTTATACAACAAATAGACACATGAATCAACCTAGGATCTAGGTGACATGGAAAAAATAGCAAAAAGCCTTTAAAAATTATGAAATTAAATCCCTGGAATGATAAAGTCATTATCTCACATTGTCCAAAAGGATTATACAAAATTATGCACCAAAGTGCCAAAACAATTCCTTGACTAGCAAGGTAACAAAACATGATCACCAAAAACACCTCCACAAAGTGGATCAAAAAGTGCACTAAAAATTATGAAAAAAATGCATAATGAGCATCAAGATGTCACAAATTACAGTGATTAATCACACACAAAAAATAGGTTTCACACCTATGGGGAAAAATCGTTTTTGGTCCCTTATGCCAAAACCTTCCTTTTTGGGACAGCTTATGATCAAAAATCCAAATAAAATATTAAAACCACCCAAATCTGGAAATAAAAAATATGACAAATTAAATAAGAAAATGAGGATCACTCATGAATTTTTCCAGAATTTTATCACACCTAAAACTATTTTTAATAAATGCGACGAAACGGGCGAAAAAAGTGGATTTTAAGGGGAAGTGAAAGGAATCAATCCTAATGGTTCTTAACCTAATCCCTAAGTTCCGAAATCGATACATATCATCATAAATCACAAATATAACCAATGCCTCAGGTGGGAGGGCTCAGCATGCACCTTAAATTATATGATCCTAAGCCGCATACGACTATAATGATGCTTAAAAGCCGGAAAAAAGCTCGAAATCACTTACTTGAATGACGTGCCGATTCTTCATATAAAATAAACCCGAAAAATTCATGAAAGCTCTTGTATTCTCCTATGAGCAAAATAAATGCCCATCTTCCATAATTACTTTGTTGAGCTTTGCCATAATCGGAATCGATCCAATATCGATCAAAAGGCTCATGAATATCTTAATTCACAATTAGTGATAAACCATAGTTAATTCACAAATAATAACTAAACTTATCAAAAAAAATCTTAATTAAAATTACCAAAAAAAATGGATTAAGATAATCTACAAAAATATATTTAACAAGAATTAATTAACAAGGGATTTAATTAACAATTTCTATAAAACCAAAAGAGAAAGGAAATAATAGAAAGGTGAATCCAAATATAAGGGTGCAGCAGAATAAACTAAGGGCCCAAGGCCCAATCACCACATGGCAGCCTCGCAGGGGGTTTGTTTAGCGAATTCGGAGGGTGTCAAGAGAGATTTTGTGGGGCTTGAGCCCAATACTCCTAGGAAACCCGCAGGGAAGGGTATGAGTCCGAAAATAGTGGTGAGAAAAGCAATCCCATGGGCCAAACACAAGGAGCCCGATCCAATTGATTTCTGAAAACCCTAATTTATCATGAAAATCTCTCTTCTTCTTCTCAAAGGTGCCGCCGGAAAACCATTAACCATGCCCGCTGTTCAAAATCATCATCACCACTCTCGTTCCGTTCCAGCCGATCTCCTCTCCGTCAACGTGTCAAAATCGTCAAACCCTTCGTCTTGCAATCTTCATCTTCTCGACGTCTACCTCCGATCCCCTTGTTCATATCCTCTTCTCACCAAAAAACAAACGCCACCGTCGGCGATGTGTTCTCCTAAGTTTTAATCAGTTTCGGCTTCGACAGCTTCATCGATGAACATAACACCGTCGTTTTTCTTCTTCACCATTCAATCGTCATGGTTGCCTTCACTGCGAGAGACTCATTGTTCCACCAATCACCACCTCGTCTGTTTAGTATCTCCTTATTGCACGCATAGAAACTGTCGGACCAAAATCTATTGCGCCATGGCTTCCATCCGACGACGGCGGAGTTTACCGGAATGAAATCAAGTTACAAATTCTCTTCTCCTTCCGATCTATTATTCTTCTTCCGATCCCCTTTTTGTGATGATTAAATTCTCTGTGCATGTGATTTTTGTTAGACGTATTGTTCAATCTTGCATGACGATGGTCGATTTTGCAGAAGACGATTGTTGCGATTGGCGATGCCGAAATTGAGTTGAAGATGAAGATGGACGTTGAAAATTGTTGCGTTGAAGCCGAGAAAGAGATTTGGGGTTAGATGCGAACCGCAGAAGTTTTGATTGAAGATATGCGTTCAAGATGATTGAAGGTGATTCTTCCGATTTCATTTTTTTTGTTGAAGATTGATGAGGATGAAGAAAGATTGAGGGGCTTGAAGGTTGTGATTCCATTTGTGGAAGATTGGCGAAGAGTTTTTGTTTCTGGATTTTCTGGTTCAAGAAAGTGATGGATATTGGAGAGCTGTGAAGAAAAACATGAAGATTGGAGAAGAATGATTTTTAGAGGGTTGAAGATTATGGATCATGGTGAAGAGATCTCTCTTTTTCTATTTCTGTTTTCTCTCTAACTGTTTTTTCTGTTATCTATCAGTTACAATTGTAACTGATTTTCTGTTGAAAAATTGGAAAATTGTAATTGCTCTTCTTCTGTTATAACTGATTTTTCTTTGATGAAGGTTTCGCTGAATTTCCTTATCAGTTTTGTAACCGGATTTCTACTATATTTGTAGCTATTTCCAATTGATTTTGGTTATCATTTTGCTACTGATTTTTATGACTTTGTAACTTATCTCCCTCTTTAATTTCTGAACTGTATTTTTGTTACCGACTTGGCCCTGCGTTTACTAGTCGATGATGAAACCAAGGACAAAGTCCTTTCACCCCTTTTCCCTTTTTCTGCCAAATTAACACATTGAGATTAAATCGAAATAAAATTAAAATCAATGGAAATGGTTTAAAGATAACATTGGTTTAAATGATATGAAAATCAAAATATGACTTTTTTTAATTAAAATGGACTAAACCAAAGGAAATTTGGGTTTGATGATTTTCCAACAATCGGACCATGGGAGAAAAACAATAAGCAACCAATGGACTTTTGGCTAATGGAATGATCTAATGTATATGGATTAGCTGGATTTTCAAATGAATATTCTAGCATAAATTATACAAGGATTTGAATAGAATTTGATTATGGTAATGGGCTTTCATGGATGATTTAAGTTGGAGACAAAAATGGTCATGGTTTGATACGGATAAGCAAATGAATTTGGTTAATAGGATACGGCTATGGAGAAATCAAAGGATGAACTGGATGGTAAAAACAAATTAAAATGGTTTACTGTGAAATATATTGAAGCAGAAAATGGATGTGGAAAATGGTAGTGACTTGTTTGAAATGAATATTGGGTATTTTTTGAATGAACTTGGATTTGAGCTTGAATGATGTCTTCAAAATAAACCAAAAATTGTGCATTTCCCCTTCAATCCTAAACCGAATCCTTCAGAATAATCCACTATTGACGCCACAATAAACTCCACACGATCTCAAATTATTGCTCCATAAACAAATGGATCCAAACCAACCTTTAAAACACTGAATCTCAACTGGTGAAGTGTCATCAAATCATGAGCCGGAATTCCAAATTCCCCTTGAGATGTTCAATGAAGAAGAATTCCACTTGAGACGTTAAGAGGAGCCGAAACTCTTGTTCAAAGCAAATCTGATTAGTCACCTCAATAATAGATTAGATGCACCAGTGAATAACCTTCATCATTTCTAACCCTGATGAATACAGACAAAGTACGAAACCTTAACTTCCAAGATCCTTGATCATATGCCTTATGAATTCAATGCAAATGCAGGGTTATGAATATTATGACCTAGTGAAAAATGCAAATGAATGCGAAGCGTAAGCCAGTTAGGGAAAAAAGAATGAGGGCAAATTTTGAGGTATTACAGCTGCCCCTATTCAATCATTTGCAGACCTGAACGAATAATTGCAACAGCTTTTAGACGTTCAAGGTATGGAGTGATTGAATACTCGAATAAAACCTGAAAATTTGCACACTGAGGGTAATGGAAATGCCATTCGCCCATTTATTTATTTATGTATTTTTTTGTTTTTGACCTCTGAATAGGTAGCGAAAATAGAACCAGGTGGAAATATGCTGGGAAGAATGCCATCCTCAAATGACAACTCAAAAGATCCTCGGATCTAGCACGAAACCATCCTCGAATGGAGACGCAAAGGTATACCAGCCTCGACTAATAACCAAACACAAAAGAAAATAGGGCAAGATGGAACGGGATCATTGTACTTAAATGATAACCCGAAACGTGACCGTTGTACTGAAACAGAGACACGAGAAAATGAGATTGTTGTACTGAAACAATACTCAAAGGCGAGATCATTGTACTTAAATGGAGACTCGAATGGAATGGGGTCGTTGTACTTAAACGAGAGCCCAAGACGTGACCGTTGTACTGAAACGGAGACGCGAAAAGATGAGACTGTTGTACTGAAACAAGACTCAAAGACGAGACCATTGTACTTAAATGGAGACTCGAAAGGAACGGGATCATTGTACTTAAATGATAACCCGAGACGTGACCGCTGTACTGAAACGGAGACGCGAAAAAATGAGACTGTTGTACTGAAACAAGACTCAAAGACGAGACCATTGTACTTAAATGGATACTCGAAAGGAATGGGATCGTTGTACTTAAACGAGAGCCCAAGCAAACAGGATCATTGTACTTAAATGATAACCTGAGACGCGATCGTTGTACTGAAACGAAGACGCGCAAAAATGAGATTGTTGTACTGAAACAATACTAAAAAACGAGACCATTGTACTTAAATGGATACTCGAAAGGAACGGGATCATTGTACTTAAACGAGAGCCCAAGCAAACAGGATCATTGTACTTAAATGATAACCTGAGACGCGATCGTTGTACTGAAACGAAGACGCGCAAAAATGAGATTGTTGTACTGAAACAATACTCAAAAACGAGACCATTGTACTTAAATAGATACTCGAAAGGAGCGGGATCGTTGTACTTAAACGAGAGCCCAAGCAAACAGGATCATTGTACTTAAATGATAACCTGAGACGCGACCGTTGTACTGAAACGGAGACGCGAAAGAATGAGACTGTTATACTGAAACAAGACTCAATTGGGGATAACAACAAGACTTGGTAGAAGTAACCACCATGGGAAACAAAGTTGCATTCTGTGGGGAACACTTCAATCTGATTGGAGCTGTAACGGGTCTTATGTAATATACCTCAAAACTGGCCCATGCTGGCATGCATATGTTTGAATTTATGGCGTAATGCTCCATGATGATGGAAATGCTACGCTTTGGAGGATGCAAATGTAAGGATGATTACTATATGTAAATGCAAATGGGTTTCCTGACAAGAAGACCGCAAGTATCCCATATGGCTTGGCTGGGGAGAAACGATAATCACTGCATTGATTTGGTTTATCCTGATGAGGAGGAAACAACTCTGCGGGGAATATTGTTGATGATACACCGGCTCTGAACAGCCGCCACTGCCAAAATTAAATTGGAGTTTGAGATTGGAGAACCAAGACCCTGCTGGAGAGGGACCCTTCTTGGACTCTGGTGGGGAAGTGAGGACCTCCTGGTCTGGCTGAGAACCAAAGGCATGACACTGTTGAGGAAGTAACTGCTGGGGAGGCAAGACACTCCTTATACTGCTGAGAATTGCCCCTGTCTGAAGGGAAACTTTTGCTTGGGGATGACACCCACCTTCTGCTACCTTGCTGGGAGAAATTTCAACTCCCACATTACTAGGGATGATGGAGGATGTCAATGATAAATCTCCCCGCTGAAGATAAGAGCTTAAGTTGCCACTTGCTGGGGATAAGAGATAAGTCCTCTCATGTTGGGAATGAGAGATGTAAGGCGTCTCATGCTGGTGATGAGAGGCGATGACCCTTTTTCTCAAGAAGCAAACTTCCATGAGACTTGCTAAGGAACCTTGATCGATGAAGTCCGCAGATGAAACAACTCTTGCAGTGTTGTGCTGACAATGGCTTTGCCCCTAACCCTGGGTTGATAGGTTGCCGACTAATCATGAGTGAACAATGGTTCTTTTCAATTTTCGACTCGCCTCAAATTAAAGTCCATCAGAAGTAAATGTCTCAAGAGGATTTTACAGAAAACATGGCATATGAAATGCCTCAGTGTCTTCAAACTCTTGGAGAGATTCATCGGATCTCGAAATAACTGCCCCAGACTGCATGGTCTATGAAATAAATTTGTCTCGCGAGGATTCATGAAAAACCTCATATCACCGGGAAATATTCTGCCCCTGTATTTTGAACCTTGGATAGGTGCTTCGGGAGAGAGTGACTTCTCATGCTCTTGGGGTGGCCTGCCCCAGTATGAGCCTTGAAGTGATCACCTTTGAATGACTGTGCTTTGAAGAAAACACCCAAATCAACTGTTCTTTGAGAGATTGAATCTCGACGTAATTGCCCCAGTTTGGCTAAAATTGAATGTATGCCTCAGACTAATGGCTCATTGAGAGATTTGAATCTCGAAGTGATTGCCCCGGCTTGGCTGAATTTTGAAGAGATTGCTCGACATGATTGCTCCAGATTAATTGGCTCTTGCTACGACTGTTGGGAAAGTCCTTACTCAATGGAGTTTCTTAGAAAGGTTCATCTCGACAGATTGTCCTTCGGAAGTTTCAGACTTCTCAACTTGGCAAGATTAAGCTTCTGGACTGAGATTCCATATGTAAACTTTTATGATGCCAAACAAATGTATGCAAGCAGAAAATGTTTATTTTTGAGAATGAAAATTCTAGTGCAACACACATGTTAATTTTGAAGTTTTACTGAAAAAGATGTCGCAAACCTTTGTGAGCGGATCACTGGTTAAGATACGACATTAATTATTTTGAATAATAGAAAGCATGCACATGCAACACCAACAAAGATCTTTCAACACCACTCATAGGAGTCAGAAACGCGGTCTCGTGGTAGTACGCTCTCAAAAATAACCCTGTTTCAGTTAGGACTTTTGAGGGTTGTATCGTGGCCTGGTTCACGGTTATAAAAATAAAAGATATAGGCTCGAAGTTTATTTGTGCCCACCCATCTTCGTGATGTTCTCCATTCCTATGTTCAGCTAGCTTTCACAAGCACTCACCTCTCAAAAAGGGTTTTGTGATGGTTGAGGAACCAATTACGCTAACGGTTTAAGCACCAATTAGGTTGTCATTTGGAGTCAGTCACTCCTCTATCCTTCGTGTCTGTGCCACACGACTTTGTTCTCATTTGAGGATCTTTCTGGTGTAATCCTTTTTGTCTTTAGCTTTTGCATTATTTTGATTATCCCTAACTTTTGCCTGGACTGATTCTTGTGAATCTTTGATTGTGAAGTCCAGCGGGATGCCCTAATTTTTGCCTAAGTCGCTTGTTTTCAAGTTTCGACTTAGCGGGCTTTCTCATCATTTTTTTAATTCTTTTTTTTTTTGAACAAATCGTGTGACGCTGGTTGTCTTGATTGCTTTGAAAGGGTCGTGACTTCCTCATTCTCTGGTCAATGAGTAATAACCAATGTGGTTTCCGGTCTTTGGACTCTTGATTGGGATAACCATTGTGGTTTCTGGTCTTTGGACCTCTTGATTTTGTACAACGAAAGGAAATGAATCCTCAGATGTGCATTCCTTTTTGAAATTTGAACGATCGGTCCAACTAGCTGACACCTACCCTGCCCCTGGGTTAATTGCGAGGGTTTTTTCATGCAAAAAGAAACTCCTACTTCAAGGCTCAAATGGGTTGGCGAGGGTCTATCTCCCTTATATCTCCGGTGTTTAGGATTTGAAACAATTCCTGTACATCGTCAACAAGGTTTTTCTCAAAAGCACACAATTAGAGATTTTTGCGTTTTCATTTCGTCATCCTCCCTCATAGAGTTTAAACACAATAGTTGGTATTGCAATGCACATAGACAAAATCATGAGTAAATACGAATGGATTACTTCAAGAAAAACATGTGCATTTTATTATGGTTATCATTCAAAAAAACAAATAAGTTTCATGCATGCATGCAAATGTTTAAACAAACAATATAAACTACAAATGAAAATGCAGTAAAGAAGCTGAACACTGCCGTCATTGAGGAGACTTGACTCCGTTTGGACTTATTGCTTCTGAAGATGCCCTTACAAACTAGGATGCCAATTTGATGAGGAGACTTCAATATGTGAGCAGACTTTCTGGCATGATGACCTTTGAGTCGATCAAATTCGGGACCTCGTCTTCACTTTTGCCTCTGAAAGACTTGCAATCTTCAATTAAAAGGCCAGGTGCCCCAGAATGGTAACCATACTCGGCATTGAAAACCCAAAGGAAGCTTTGTCGGAGATGATCCTGATGCAATTAGCTCAACCACTCCGAATTTGCGTAAATGAGGAAACTTATTGCACGTACGTCATCAGAATATGATCAAACTTCTTCTCAAGTGGTTTTGGCCTTTACCCTTATAAGAAGGATTATAAGTTCTATTTGCCACTATAATATTGTTGCTTACAAAATAAGATTTCAATTAAAATTTTGCACACAACCGAATATTTTGCACACCCCTAATTATAATTAAAATTAAGGTCTTCAATATCTTAACATTATAATTAAAATTAAATTCTACAATCTACAATTAAAATTAAAATTAAAGTATGCAATTAAAATTAAAATTAAAGTCTAAATGGGTGTAGTTTCGGGTTTCGGGTGTGGGTTTCACACTACCCAAACCCGCACCCGAAATATCGGGTGGCACCCGAACCCAAACCCAAACCCAGTCAAATCGGGTTTTCACCCGTTGACTCGGGTTTGGGTGCGGGTGGGGCCCGTGGGTTTGGGTCTGCCTGCCATCCCTACTCTTGGGAAGCTGAAATTGGATGCCGACAAATGACGTCTGGAGGGAAGAGGTTGATAAATGAAGTTGATAAATAATGTTGCTCGGAAAGATCTTGCACGATCTCCTGCCTACGTATCTCCATTGACCAATGGAGAATCAGAGCAGCGTAGTTCCCCTCAATAGGGATGAAAATAGTTTCGTTCAAAATTTCCATAACCAAGCTAATCTGAGTCTTCATCTGGTTGACTTCCTCTTTCAAAAGTTTCTGATTCTGAAATAAAGCTTGCACCTCGGCCCTGAATTGCCCCAGTTGGGTCTTCCCTTCGGTTACCTCCACCCGGAGTTGCTTCAAATATATACCTTGATGACTATGATTCAAGTTGTTCATTTGAAGAGAAACCAAATCAGGATAATAATCTGTCTCTGAACACCTGTCAAGAATGCAAGGATGTATGCAAATGCCATGTTCAATTATTTCTGAGGAATCTATCTGCTTTGATTCATGTTTTGACACAGAAAAAATCCAATGGCATGATTCAGATATGTGATCCTCAGAAATAACTGAACATGTGTGCAGAAATGCTATGATGTCATGTATGCAGCAGGCATGTGATCAATGGTCTGATGTTGGTGTTGAGCAGTGAACCAACTGTCTGAATAGAACCATAATAGTAGCATCATCTCTGTATAGAACCCCGTAACTGAGAATCCAATAACTGTAGAACTGGATCACATAATTGAACAGTCACTGATGGTGTTGAAGCTGAACAACGAGCCAAGTCTGTGGAGAGTCATAATAACAGTCACAATATCAGGGTCACCATGGTAATCACAGTAACAATCTCTCTGAATAGAAATCCTGGATCTCAGAATCAAAGAACCATATAACACCAGATAATATCATAAAACAACACTGGCAAAGCGGGTATGTTGAAGTTTAGGGTTCCTGCAAACCTGTAAATCCCTCCCAATCTCACGGGTGTGCTACTCGGGTCAACATCACGGACTCTCAAAGCCGAATAGCAATAATACGTTCACCATTTCCGAGAAATGGCTCATGACCAAATCAGGGAATCGGTTTGGCATTATGTACTACTCAGGGAGGCCTCAGCTGAGTCCAAGGAAACAAGCATCCCTCATCAGTCCCCAGCTTCAAGCACTGAACCGAGAAACAATAGTATATTCATCCCGAAGGGTACAATACTATCGTCATACGAACAGTTTGCCTTGACTGGATTCCTATGAGAGAACCAGGCCATTCTATGCGAGTTCCCAATGGACCCTCGGATGCGAGTGGGTTTGCCAACAAATGTGGTCTGCCACTGTCATCACTGGAGAGGGTTGTTTCCATTAAGGTTCTCAATGATCGGTCCCCAGCTGCACATAACCATCAAGGTTGTACCCTGAAGTGGGGAAGAACCCCCACACAAGATAGTTCCAAGACAGTCGCAACCTGGGTGTGGAACACATCACCACTCATCATGTAACCATGCGAGCACAACGTGTCCACACTAATCCTATGGTGCACTCAAGCCGGGTATTTGGCTTATCTCACAGGAACTCCCATCCCACAGAAAAAATGAAAACCAGCACAGCCAGACAGTCCAGTATAATATGATGCATGGGAAATAAAATACTGAAAGCGGTAAATAAATGCGATAAAGTAAAGCTGTAAATGAAAACAGTAAAGCTAAACTAAAACACACAGCAACAAACAAACACCCAAAGAAGCAAAACCAAACAGGCGCTAGGATTGACTCTACAAGGGAAACCAGAAGAATCAGGTTAGTCCCCAGCAGAGTCGCCAGCTGTCGCTCCCGGGATTTTCATCCTAGTACAAATGCGAAAGTGGCGCGGAAAGGTTAGAGTCGCCAGCCAGACATTTTTATCCCAAAGGAATGGGAAAGGTAATGTTGCACAAACCTGAGGAAGAAGGAAAGGACAAGGTCCTGCGAACCAAAGATCTGAGCTCGGGAGTCGGTTACGACCTGGGAAGGTATTAGCACCCCAGATCGTCCGTCGTACCCGACGGGATCCACGCTTGCTTGTTTGTTTCAAAGGGTGAGAAAAACATGAATGTTGCTGAATAAAACCGCTAACTGGAAGAAAGGGAATGGAAATGAGAAATGAACTGAGATAAGAAAATGGAAAGAAAGGGGGAAATGTAGGGAAAATAAAGAATGTGCTCGAACGGGCCCTACCCCGCTGCCTACGTACCTCATCGGGATAATGAGGATCAGAGTCGACGTAGTTCGCCTAACCTAGGCGGGAACTATTTGTTTGTGTTTTTTATAGCTGGAACTGCGTATGTCTATGCTCAGGTGTTGCAGGCTCGTCTGGTACGAGTGCGTATACCGTCTTGCATGTGTGACAAGTCGTCGTGAGTTCGCGTTGTGAGTGAATGAGATGAGAAAAGAAGTTCCCGCAGGATAGTCGCTTGTTATTTGTTTTTTTGTCTTTTAAAAGTTTTTATATGAATTTGGCACAAGGAAGTGAATTCAAACTCTTTTCCGTGGAATGTACACTTGACACTACATTCCAAGATGGAATAATAGAACAAGCATACCCAGCAAGGAGAATTTATCCAAGACTGGTTTCCTAGGATTAGGGTTTAAGTTCACTGGCTTGTTGAACTTTATTAAGTGTTTTTGGATTTTGTTTGAAGATGAGAAAGAATGACTCAAATTGCAAAAAGGACAAACTAAGGGGACTAAGACACAACCCTAATTTTATTTATTTATTTACAAGAGAGATCCTATGGTTAATGAGGTATTCTAATCCTAAGAAAGAAAAGGAAAAGAAGAAAAGAGAGCTTAGAAACTAACTTACTTCCTAAGGAAGTTAAGTTGTCTCTAAAGAAAGGGAAAGCCTAAAAGCAAAGCACAAAGTACTAAGGCAAACACAATTAAAATGCATAAGAGATAGGAATGAAGTAATTCTTACCTCAATCTTCCCCCCTACAAAACAAAAGTTAGCATGATAATGCATATTGGAAGTAAAATCAAAGCATGAAAGCGATTAAGTACCATAAACGTCCTAGAGTGGAACTAGGGTTCAAAATAAGACCTAAGTCTAAAGGTGAAGGTACCTAAAGGTTACATGACTTATAAAGTCAGTAGCTACATGCTATAGGTCCCTAAGTATGTTAGGATACCTCACAAGATCAAACTATGTCAAACTATGTACAAAAAGTTCACCTAGGTTCACCTGAATGCAAATTAAGGCTCATGGACGAAGTATGAATGCATATGGCTTACAAACATGAATTAATACATGAAATGAACATCAAAGTCAGTAGTGAATGCTTATGAAGATGGATGAATGAATATACAATCATGGATGCAATGGATTAGGCCTATGGAGCAATGAGAAGAAGATATGAGAAGAAACGAACAAAAATCGCATAAGATCGCAAATGATGCAAGCTAAGGAAGAATGGCATGTGAATATGAATGAAATGATTATGGGTCAGTAGAATAAAAGGTATAAGATGCACTTAGAATGAATTAATAGGCATTAATTATTTCCACATAATTCAAGTTAAACATGAGAAGAGATTAGCAACCCGTTTAAGTTAAACTAGTTCACATAAGTATGCATTTTGAAACACTAAAACAAACCAAATGAGTATGGTTCAAAAAGTGACCTATGACTGGAATTAAAGACATACAAATGACCTATAATTAACTCCTAGAAGTTACCAAAAAATTGCCTCAAGCAAATGGCATGAATGCCTTCTTAAATTTAAGTTATACAACAAATAGACACATGAATCAACCTAGGATCTAGGTGACATGGAAAAAATAGCAAAAAGCCTTTAAAAATTATGAAATTAAATCCCTGGAATGATAAAGTCATTATCTCACATTGTCCAAAAGGATTATACAAAATTATGCACCAAAGTGCCAAAACAATTCCTTGACTAGCAAGGTAACAAAACATGATCACCAAAAACACCTCCACAAAGTGGATCAAAAAGTGCACTAAAAATTATGAAAAAATGCATAATGAGCATCAAGATGTCACAAATTACAGTGATTAATCACACACAAAAAATAGGTTTCACACCTATGGGGAAAAATCGTTTTTGGTCCCTTATGCCAAAACCTTCCTTTTTGGGACAGCTTATGATCAAAAATCCAAATAAAATATTAAAACCACCCAAATCTGGAAATAAAAAATATGAAAAATTAAATAAGAAGATTAGGATCACTCATGAATTTTTACAGAATTTTATCACACCTAAAACTATTTTTAATAAATGCGACGAAACGGGCGAAAAAGTGGATTTTAAGGGGAAGTGAAAGGAATCAATCCTAATGGTTCTTAACCTAATCCCTAAGTTCCGAAATCGATACATATCATCATAAATCACAAATATAACCAATGCCTCAAGTGGGAGGGCTCAGCATGCACCTTAAATTATATGATCCTAAGCCGCATACGACTATAATGATGCTTAAAAGCCGGAAAAAAGCTCGAAATCACTTACTTGAATGACGTGTCGATTCTTCATATAAAATAAACCCGAAAAATTCATGAAAGCTCTTGTATTATCCTATGAGAAAAATAAATGCCCATCTTCCATAATTACTTTGTTGAGCTTTGCCATAATCGGAATCGATCCAATATCGATCAAAAGGCTCATGAATATCTTAATTCACAATTAGTGATAAACCATAGTTAATTCACAAATAATAACTAAACTTATCAAAGAAAATCTTAATTAAAATTACCAAAAAAAATGGATTAAGATAATCTACAAAAATATATTTAACAAGAATTAATTAACAAGGGATTTAATTAACAATTTCTATAAAACCAAAAGAGAAAGGAAATAATAGAAAGGTGAATCCAAATATAAGGGTGCAGCAGAATAAACTAAGGGCCCAAGGCCCAATCACCACATGGCAGCCTCACAGGGGGTTTGTTTAGCGAATTCGGAGGGTGTCAAGAGAGATTTTGTGGGGCTTGAGCCCAATACTCCTAGGAAACCCGCAGGGAAGGGTATGAGTCCGAAAACAGTGGTGAGAAAAGCAATCCCATGGGCCAAACACAAGGAGCCCGATCCAATTGATTTCTGAAAACCCTAATTTATCATGAAAATCTCTCTTCTTCTTCTCAAAGGTGCCGCCGGAAAACCATTAACCATGCCCGCTGTTCAAAATCATCATCACCACTCTCGTTCCGTTCCAGCCGATCTCCTCTCCGTCAACGTGTCGAAATCGTCAAACCCTTCGTCTTGCAATCTTCATCTTCTCGACGTCTACCTCCGATCCCCTTGTTCGTATCCTCTTCTCACCAAAAAACAAACGCCACCGTCGGCGATGTGTTCTCCTAAGTTTTAATCAGTTTCGGCTTCGACAGCTTCATCGATGAACATAACACCGTCGTTTTTCTTCTTCACCATTCAATCGTCATGGTTGCCTTCACTGCGAGAGACTCATTGTTCCACCAATCACCACCTCGTCTGTTTAGTATCTCCTTATTGCACGCATAGAAACTGTCGGACCAAAATCTATTGCGCCATGGCTTCCATCCGACGACGGCGGAGTTTACCGGAACGAAATCAAGGTACAAATTCTCTTCTCCTTCCGATCTGTTATTCTTCTTCCGATCCCCTTTTTGTGATGATTAAATTCTCTGTGCATGTGATTTTTGTTAGACGTATTGTTCAATCTTGCATGACGATGGTCGATTTTGCAGAAGACGATTGTTGCGATTGGCGATGCCGAAATTGAGTTGAAGATGAAGATGGACGTTGAAAATTGTTGCGTTGAAGCCGAGAAAGAGATTTGGGGTTAGATGCGAACCGCGGAAGTTTTGATTGAAGATATGCGTTCAAGATGATTGAAGGTGATTCTTCCGATTTCATTTTTTTTGTTGAAGATTGATGAGGATGAAGAAAGATTGAGGGGCTTGAAGGTTGTGATTCCATTTGTGGAAGATTGGCGAAGAGTTTTTGTTTCTGGATTTTCTGGTTCAAGAAAGTGATGGATATTGGAGAGCTGTGAAGAAAAACATGAAGATTGGAGAAGAATTATTTTTAGAGGGTTGAAGATTATGGATCATGGTGAAGAGATCTCTCTTTTTCTATTTCTGTTTTCTCTCTAACTGTTTTTTCTGTTATCTATCAGTTACAATTGTAACTGATTTTCTGTTGAAAAATTGGAAAATTGTAATTGCTCTTCTTCTGTTATAACTAATTTTTCTTTGATGAAGGTTTCGCTGAATTTCCTTATCAGTTTTGTAACCAGATTTCTACTATATTTGTAGCTATTTCCAATTGATTTTGGTTATCATTTTGCTACTGATTTTTATGACTTTGTAACTTATCTCCCTCTTTAATTTCTGAACTGTATTTTTGTTACCGACTTGGCCCTGCGTTTACTAGTCGATGATGAAACCAAGGACAAAGTCCTTTCACCCCTTTTTCCCTTTTTCTGCCAAATTAACACATTGAGATTAAATCGAAATAAAATTAAAATCAATGGAAATGGTTTAAAGATAACATTGGTTTAAATGATATGAAAATCAAAATATGACTCTTTTTAATTAAAATGGACTAAACCAAAGGAAATTTGGGTTTGATGATTTTCCAACAATTGGACCATGGGAGAAAAACAATAAGCAACCAATGGACTTTTGGCTAATGGAATGATCTAATGTATATGGATTAGCTGGATTTTCAAATGAATATTCTTGCATAAATTATACAAGGATTTGAATAGAATTTGATTATGGTAATGGGCCTTTCATGGATGATTTAAGTTGGAGACAAAAATGGTCATGGTTTGATACGGATAAGCAAATGACTTTGGTTAATAGGATACGGCTATGGAGAAATCAAAGGATGAACTGGATGGTAAAAACAAATTAAAATGGTTTACTGTGAAATAGATTGAAGCAGAAAATGGATGTGGAAAATGGTAGTGACTTGTTTGAAATGAATATTGGGTATTTTTTGAATGAACTTGGATTTGAGCTTGAATGATGTCTTCAAAATAAACCAAAAATTGTGCATTCCCCTTCAATCCTAAACCGAATCCTTCAGAATAATCCACTCTTGACGCCACAATAAACGCCACACGATCTCAAATTATTGCTCCATAAACAAATGGATCCAAACCAACCTTTAAAACACTGAATCTCAACTGGTGAAGTGTCATCAAATCATGAGCCGGAATTCCAAATTCCCCTTGAGATGTTCAATGAAGAAGAATTCCACTTGAGACGTTAAGAGGAGCCGAAACTCTTGTTCAAAGCAAATCTGATTAGTCACCTCAATAATAGATTAGATGCACCAGTGAATAACCTTCATCATTTCTAACCCTGATGAATACAGACAAAGTACGAAACCTTAACTTCCAAGATCCTTGATCATATGCCTTATGAATTCAATGCAAATGCAGGGTTATGAATATTATGACCTAGTGAAAAATGCAAATGAATGCGAAGCGTAAGCCAGTTAGGGAAAAAAGAATGAGGGCAAATTTTGAGGTATTACAGACATCTAACATCTTCACTACTTATTTCCTAACCACTTCCTTCATAGTAGGATTCAATCGGCATTGAGTTTGAGCGACCGGTTTGAAATCATCCTCCATCAAAATCCTATTTATGCAATAAGAAAGGCTTATTCCTTTGATATCAGAAATAGTCCAACCTATAGCATCTCGATTCTTTTTTAACACCTCAATCACCCTCTCTTCCTCAAGTTTGGATAATGCATTTCTTATGTTGATCGGTGTATGCCATCCTTCATCGAGAAAAACATATTTCAAATGAGAGGGCAACAACTTCAAATTGATCTTGATTTCATCGTTATTTTCTTTCTTCAAGATTTCCACCCGTTCTTCCAATGGGAGAATTTCCTCAAACTTTTCAAGTTCAAGAAGGCACCTTTCAATTTCGTTTTATTCATTCTCATTTAAGATTTGAAGAGAATGTGTGAGGACTTTCTCCAAGTGAGAAGAAACATGAATTTGACTTTTGACTTCTTCAATCACTTCATCTATTGCATCCATTCTAAAACAATCACTCTTGTCCTTTGAATGTTTCATAGCTTCAAATAGGTTGAAGCAAACCTCTTCATCTTGAACCCAAACTTTCATGAGTCCATCATCCATGTCAATTTTAATTCGTGTCATTTTCATGAAAGGTCGGCCAAGAATCAAAGAGGAATCATCATCCTCCTCCATATCAATGACCACAAAATCAATAGGAAACACAAATTTATCGACTTTCACCAATAAATCCTCCACTACACCATGAGGATGGGTAATGGACTTATCGACTAATTGAAGAGTCATTCTTGTTGCCCTAAATTCCATGTGCCCTAATTTTTTCACAATGGATAAAGGTATGAAATTAATGATAGATCCCAAGTCAATCAAACCATCCCCCACGTACACATTTCCAATGGTCACCGATAGAGTAACTTTACCCGAATCTCTCTCTCTTTTATCGAAAGACTCTTTTGGATAATTGCACTACAACTTGGATCCACCATGATCACATCTTTATCTGCATATCTCTTATTTTTAGCGAGGATATCCTTCATAAATTTAGCATATGTGGTCATTTCCTCCAAAGCTTCGGAAAATGGAATATTTATTTGAAGTTGACTAAAAATATCCAAAAACCTAACATGGTTCCTAACATTGTCCCTTCTTGTTGGAGCATGAGGATAAGGTAATCTTCGAATAAGAATAGTACTTTCATGCTCTTTTCCCTCCTTCATTTTTTTCTATCAATCTTCTCTCATTTTATTTTCTATTTCTTTGTTTTATTTTTCTTTATTTTCAACTAAATATCCTTCAACATTTTTTCTACTTCACTCTCATCAACCTATTTTCTCTCATTTTCAACTACCACTTCCTCCTCTACCATTAGTCTTCGATCGCCCATATCAAATTTTCTTCCATTTCTTGTGAGAATAGCCTTCCAATTCTCTTTTCGCTTTGCTTGAGAATTCTTTAGAGGATTTCCTTGGTGATGGTCAGACAATTGTTTCTAAAGTTGCGTCATTTATGTCTCAAGGTTCTTTATGGTCGCATTGGTATTATGTTGACTGAATATTGATATTTGCATGAATTGGGTGAGTGTTTCCTCCATTTTTGACTTTGTATAAGGAGCTTATGGAGCTTGAGTGTAGTTTTAATATTGGCCTTGGCGATTTGAGGTTTTGGAATCCGGTCTCCATCCTTGATTGTAACCTTGGTTACCACCTCATGGTTGGTAACCTTGGTTGTTGCTTTGATAAGGTTGATGAGGTTAGAATCCTTGATATTGATTGGCATAATTAACTTCCTCTTCATGTACCAGTGGATAATATTCAGTATGGTGTTCATCTTGACATAGCTCACAACTCGCCACTTGTTAATTGTTTTTGGGAACTTCTTATAATTCTTTGATTTTTTGTGGAAGCCTCGACATTTGTTTGGTCAAGAGTTCTACTTATTACGATAGAAGCTTGTTTTGCGCAAGTATAACATCATTCGTTCCCAACTCAAACATACCCAGAGCATTTTGAATAGTTCCGCAGTTGTGCTGACTTTGATGATCGTTTAGTGACATCTTAACAATGATGGCCACCTTTTATTCCTCACTTTTTGACATTAAAGAACCACCCACCGTAGCATCCAAAAGCGTTTTGCTAGTGGCTTGTAGTCCATTGCAAAAGATGTGAACTTGCGTTAAGTTGTTAAAATATGTCATTTGCATTTTGTTAACATCACATTGAATCTCTCCCATGCATAGTTGAGAGTCTCATTTTTTCCTTGATAAAATACCGATATAGAAGTCTTCGCATCCATAAACTTTAATTGCGGGAAAACAGTTCAAGGAAATTTTCCTCCAATACATTCCAATCTATCATAATCGGAGTAGGTTGATTGAGATACCAATATTTTGCCTTCCCAATCAACTAGTGAGGAAATAACCTTTTATATAATGATTCCTCTTCATTCTATGGAGCTCCCATTGAACAAGAGATTTCATAGAATTTATTGAGATGAGCAAACGGGTCTTCACTGTCCATTCTCGTGAATGGGCTTTAATGCATTAAATATAGGTTCCTCGTCCTCATCTCGGTGTGCCTCCCATTGTTTGTGGTCCTTGTGAACTGAGGGTTGAGCCTCAGACTATTAGCACGTGGTGTAGAAGCTGGTGGTGGTTGTGGAGCTGCCATATTGGCATTACATATATGGTTGATGAAGAAGATTCTCCTTGAGCTTGTCTTTTCTTAGCTAGTTGCCTCATTTTTCTGTTATTGTAGTTACAAGTGGTCCTCTCAATCTCGGGATCTAAAAGAAGTTGATCTGCCAGTAATTTTCCTTGCATACACAAGAACTACACACTAAACCAAACAGATTAAAAGTACAAGCAAAATAAAACTGAGGTAAGGGATACAATACACAACTTATAACCTTAAAACTATTGCAATGCTTTTGCAATATGAAATTATGGTACGCATATCACATATGTCATAATCACTTGTTGAGACATTGATCTTTGCTATGAGTTAAAAAAGGCTCAGACGCATAGATTGATATTCACTAATATCAGCGCAAGAACGTGTCAGATGTCTCAACATCTTTCTCGACATGTTTGTACAGTCAGTATAATAAAAAAGTTGTATAATTGTAGAATGATAAAACACCATGATTTGTTAACCCAATTCGGTTGAACTCACCTACACCGTGGGATCCCAATCCAGGAAGAATATTACAATATAAGTGGATTATTGATTGTACAGAACGCTCATTATACAAGTAAACACAAACCTTTTACCTAGACCTACCCAATGTAATTCATTATTCCAGAAGCTTATTTGCTGATATGAGAACCCCATCTCACTTCCTCATAATTGCACGCCCCTCAACAGTATCAGGTTGCACCCAACAACTTCTTCATGTTATACTCCCGCAACTTTACCGTTCACGAAAGTTCTCCTTCCTATGCAATGTCAAGCAAACTCTCTTTGGATGTCTTTTCTCATTGGATATGATTACCCGCTTCATCCAAGAACAATATACAATTCATTACCTAACAGTTTTTGAATCAGTATCAACAACTATGTTTACCTCAATGTATCCTACTAATATAGAGGGTGACTTACAACACAAGAAAGCCAACGACTTTCAAACCCTAAACCTTATTTTTCTATTTCTCACAAGGATTCGTTATTTTTCCCTTGGTGTAATACCCCGTAAATTTAATTAACACTCTGAATAATATTAATTAAGATTAATTGCGTTCCGGTGTGCTCTGAGAGTTTTTAACTTAAATAATTAGAGAAACCGACAGACTCGAATAAAATAATTAATATTATTTGACTCAGAAGTTTTGTTAATTAAGTGACTCAGAGACATTTTGGGATACTCTCTACTTGGACTCATTAGACTACAACATATGTTATATCAGTATAACATATACGTATTGATATTTTGTTGAAGAAGATAAAAAGAAAGAAAGAGAAAGAAGAGAGAAAGAGGATAAATAAGGAAAAGAGGAGAAACTTGGAGAAGAAGAAGATCTTCACACATCAAGCTTCATCATTCATCTTTCATCTCACAATCTTCATCATCTTCATCTCTAGAGGTGAGTCTAGTTAGAGACCTTCCTTAGAAGTTTTTCTTAAATTCTAGGTTTAGGTCAATTTGATAAAATCTTACAAATTCATGAATCTAATGGTAAAAATATGGAATTTATCAGTTAGAATAATCGAGTAAAGTGTGTATAAAATGTATATGATTTATTTCACTGGTCCTTGATGTTTTGGTGATGAAAATGGGATTTTTGTGGGATTTTCATAACCTAAAACGCAGAACTCAAATTCTTGTTCTGGTGTAAACCATTGGGCGGCACTTTGAGCGTTGGGCGATGAAGCGCGACCGCCGAGCAGAAGTAGGAGGCGAAGAGAACAAAATCTCTTTGGGAATATTTTCTGAGTGTGTCTTACTCCGCTATGATCGTTGGGCGACGTAGCAGGCGCTGAGGTCACTGCCGGGAGAAACCTTGATCGTCGGGCGCCCCTGGCAGTTTTTCAATATTTTATTTTTCTTCAAGCATCCATAAATTTTGTTTCACATGTTCGATTAATGCATATTTTATATCGATTCGAAGCTGAAATGATGTCCTATCTTTTGGAACGGAAAATAATTATTTTATCGATGGATTTAATTATTTAGTCGATTTATTCTAATTGTGTACCTTATGGAGAAAAATATTAAAAATCAATAGAGACTAGGGTGAGTGAGGAAACCTTGTACACTACCTAGTGGAGACTTAGTAGTAAGACTGAGAAGTTGTTAAATATAGATGGAGATGCTCGAGCTTTTGGTATGCAATGTATACCTTAGTCGTGTAAAGGTCTAGGGTGAGAATACACTATATGGAACATGTGTGAACTCGTTTGGGTGTGATAATTGTGGAAAAGATTAACAAACCTTATGATTGTTTTATACATTCCTATTTGAGTGAAATCACGTAATCAGAACCGTTTTCCCTGAGAATGTCGTTTCATGAGCTAGGGGCTCCTCTGGAATGTACGCATGCAGTACTTGGCAGGTTTGATTCCCGCATTAGTACGAATGGAACCTATGGGTAGAGACTTGTGGTGGTTTATGGCCCACGTGAAGTGACAATTGTAAGGTTTATAGCCCTTCAATCCGAATCCATTTCGTATGTCAAGTGAATACAAGGATCTATGACTCATGCCGACTCTTAGACGTAGGAGCAGACGTGAATAAGGGATACCTCTTGGTTGTTGGATTAGTGATACTTTCGAGTTGTTCAACTCAAGATGTGTCTCCATATGTGTGTGAGTGTTGTGAACTCAAAGTCTTAATTATTTTTGACTTAAGTAGAATTTTATTTTAGAACCCTGATAAATCGAGAGAATCCATAAGATATGGACTCGCTGAGATTTGTTATCTCACCCCTCATTGTTGATTATTGTTTCAGGTACTACAGGTTCTGAGAAGGTTAAGGATAAGGTCATTTGACTTATCCTTTCTAGTTGATATTTTGGCATGGCTTCCGCTGGTGGAGTTTGTTTTGAGATCATTGTTGATCTAGTTCTTAGTTTTATTTTTGAACATCTTATGTACATTATGCCTTAGTTAGACTTTTGTATTAGGGCATTTAATGGATGTAATGTGTTGTCTAAGAAATTATTTGTATTTCAATATCCAAACTTGGATTCATGTATAATATATATACTTTGAAGTATGTTGTTATATATGGGTGTTACACAAGGCCTAAGGACTTCTATTTATAATCTTTTGTTGATCCATGGCCTTCAATCTTCTGTATTCTAATTTGCTAATCTGCTATTGATTTGTTGGAGAGAATCTTGAAGAAGATTTAAACTAGATTTAAATCTTCTTTCTTATCAGTCCAGAATGTTGAGTCTTTAGGCTGAGAAGTCTCATTTGACATCTTCGTCTTCTGGAAGAATTCTTATTTGCACGTTCCCAGATTTCTTCATCTTTATCATGATTGTGTTTTACCAAAATTTAGTCAAACCACTAGAGCTTTTACAATATTATACCAATCCCTGGCAACGGCTCCAAATTGTTGGAAGTGTATTAAGAGGGGGTTTTGTTATCGTCTCCACAGGGATTATACATATATCTCACCGTTCAATAGTTCAAATATTATAAGCGAACATTTTCAAAGTTGTTTTGTTCGGTATCATATGATTGTCACTTGTTTTGGTAGAAATGCTTGTAAATATAAGAGTTTGTTTATTTTTATAAATTATATGCCATGATTAGGGTTTGCTAATCTTTTTTTAAATATATTCAATCAATCAAGCATGTGAATGCGGTTACGACTAATATAATCGTGTACCTTCTCAATATGTATCCTTTTAGTCCTGATATCGTGAGAGTTATTGTACCGATTCGATAATTTCTCTCGCACATTACCAATCAATACATTAATCGTGAAGCTCAATACAAAGCAAATATTTATTCACAAGTAAGTCTCTGGCACTTGATTGTTAATAGATGAAGCAACTAGATCAAGTTGTAGAAACCTTATTTCTAGCTCAAACCAAACCACAAAAATCCAAGAAACAAAAATTACTTCATCATATATTAAGCACAACCTTGTTCACATACAATAGATAAAAAAATACATAATAGAAAGATTAACTACCTCTAATCTTGAAACAAGAGGGAAATTATCCAACTATTTCCATGGTAGCTTGTGTTGCAAGAAAGATAGGAAGTTGTACGAGCATCAAAAGTCGAAGAATTGAGAGTTAATTTGGTAAAACTTTGATCCTTGATGCTTCAAGAAAAATATCTCTCAAACCATAGAAGTTCTTATCTAAAACTAAAACTATGTGAAAAGGGAAAGTACAAGTCCAAAAATATCTAAAGAAGATATTTATAGAAGTTACCAAAATTTGTCTCTAAAAGGAAGGGCGTTAAGCGTCTGCATAGTGTGCTTAGCGACACCTGTCTAAAGGAAGCAAATAGTGATAACACGCTTAGCGAAGTAAGAATAGGGTTAAAGCACCTAAAGTATAGTAGCCACTTCCTGAAGCACGTTGAGACTGTGCTGGAGATGCTCTTAGCGCGCTAGTACTCCCAAACTTTGTGTTCTTGATCTTTCCCGTTCATCTTTTTCACCCATGGGCTTTAGAAATCCATCTAAGCATACAAAAACCTACAAATAAAAAAATAAGAAAACATCATATACGAGTAATGGAAAGCAAAAGTGGTCAATTACGTATTTACACTAAAAGTAACGGTTAAACAACCAATTTAAACAGGAAAGCATTGTATAGTGCCATCATATAATATGAAATATAACTCCAATTTGGAACTAAAAATATACCCACTTATTTCTACGAATAAAAGTGGTATAATATTGATACTTTAACCTAAATCAATAAGTGCATTTCCGATTTTCATATTACCTATAGAGATAAGTAATACAACTACTCCAAAGTCAGCTCCTTCATGGGTAGATTCTTCATATTTTCCTTGTAAGCTTCATCATGAAATCCTTTTTGTCTGGTCCTTATGCTCATTCTTCCTTGGTTTTAACAACAATCACCTCATCCTTAAGAAAAACATTTTAGTCTTCCTGTGGAGTATTCTTTATGTTTGCAGTAAATGTGTTACTTGGGATATCTGAGAACTGCTTGGATAATTTACTTACATGTGTTTCAAAGTTTTTAATGGATGCTTTGGTATTTTTGTGACAGAACATTGACAATTTCATGGATTGATTGAGTGCATCCTCCAACTTTTTTACATTGTCTTGTTGTGAATGTGCTTGTGAGTAATGTTGAAAAGGTTGTATATTGGATGAACCAACCTTAAATCTCTATCCTTGATTAAAATTGATGTTATGTGGAAAGTTGTTATTCTGATATCACTTAGGCCTTTGATTTCCTATATAATTTACTTTCCCATCAGTAGGGAAAAATTCGGTTGGATGGTCTCCATTATAGAGCTTACAAAATGCAATCTGCCTTGGTTGACGTAGTTCATGCATTTTCTTCAGTTGTTGTGGTAGCTTAAACAATTGTTTGCTCATTTTTTGCTCAATGAGTATTGTTGCATCGTCCACACTTTTGGACATAAGAGATTCCGAAACAATAACATCTAGCACAAACTTTTGTTGTTGTTGAAGTCCATTCATGAATATGTGTATTTACGTGAGCTCGTCAAGATCGTGGTTTGGACATCGTCTCAGCATAGACTTGTACCTTTCCCATGCCTCATAGATATTTTTGTTACACCTTGGGAAAACACTGCGATGATTGTCTTGGCTTCCTGAATTGGTTGTGAGGAAAGAATCAGTTCAGATACTTTTCCTCCAAAACGTTCCAGTTTTTCATCGTCGATACAGGTTGATCTATACACCGCTCCTTTTCTTTTCCAATCATAGATTGTAGAAACAATCACATGAATACCATATTTTCCTCATTTTTTGGAGCTCCTAGCGTTCCAACAATTTCTTAGAATTTTGTAAGGTGCGTGTATAGGTCTTCTTGATTTAAACAAACAAAAGGGTTATGATAAAAAAATTGAAATAATATTGTTTTCATTTCTCTTTTCGGATATTTCTTTGGGTTCTAGAGAGATGAGCTAGATATTTCGGACTATGTTGACACAACGTGCCATCATTATTGTTTCCATTGTTGTTGGTGTTGTTGTCTACTTCAACCATGCTTCCATGTGTTGAGATAGAAGACTCTTATAGATCTATCCTTTCAGCTATTTATTTAATTTTTTTACTGAGGTTTTTGAGTGCGGTTATTTTGATTTCAGGATCAAACAATAATTGTTCTGCAGGAACCTTATTTCATATAAACTAGTAAAAACAAACTGATTCAAATGTTAATGCATTAATGTTTATAAACAAAATATACAACTACTAACAAATATGCACATATATAAAAAATACTTAAAATATAAAATTTATGTTATATCTTTAATACTAGCATCAGCCCTAGCAATGACGCCATTTTGTTGTGTTTGTAGCAAATGTAAGTTTTACAATTATTGTACCTATAGAGACTGGTGGTTTCAAAGACTGTTCAACAATTTTTAATATTATAAGTAGAGAAAGGGTTGTGTATTGATTGTGATGCGAGAAAAGTAAATGACATAAACATAAATAACATAAAGTAAAAAGGAGATTTTGGTGTTAACAGTGAGAAAACTTGCTAGATGTAGTTTTCATCATTATGTATTAATCATGCACGTCCATAGGTTAGGAATATGCTTCAATACTCAACTATTAATATTACCACCCATAACTCTCATTTGTATCTCCTTTTGGTATTAATCATTGAGATTAGTGTATTAATCAATAGTTGATATATCAAATTATTAACTAATACAGATCATTAAGTTCCAATAGTTATAAAGCAACAAGACTCCATAACGATCCATAATACAGTACGTCGGGATATTGAACCTAACCCTATCTCAAGGCGCTAGTATCCAATAGATTATTAGCTTGCATCTAGTAATGAAAAACACCATTCGATGTCGTGCCACACCATGAAAACTTGTTTTAGGCAACAAAGCTAAAACATGTATTAAGAGTAAAAAGTCATCAATATTAAAGCATGAGTAGAATTACATAGAACAACATGATCTATTTAGTGCATGAATATAATGACTTTATCTAACCCCCAACAACGATATTTTATCTATGCTTACTCATAGTGGCGTAACCACGAGTAATTCTGAAAAGTCGGTCTTGGAAGTGTGATCTGCCCTGACACTTGAGAAGCGCTTCTACCTTCAAACTTCCTCTCTTATTCTCATATTGAAGACCAAAGTGAACCTAGTCTAATTCTATACTACATAAATCCACAGAAATCTCCCTTTGCAATGAAATAGAATTGACAAGTAAAATTATGGGGTTCTTTCTAGGTGCATCGTCATTGCATCTAGTGCACCTACCCCGCTCTGCCAACTCTACTCAACTAGCTTTTCTTCCTCAGCAAACAATGCTTGCATGTATGCCATGTGGCCTTGTCCGCCTTTGCTCGCTATGCGCATGATCCCTTCGACTAGCGAGCGAACTGTTGTTATATCATGAAGTAGTTATAGCAGGTTATGCCATCTGGTCATGCCATCTTGCTCCTAGCATGCTTATGTTAGGCCTAACATATCTTGTTTCTTCAGGGTTTTGCTTTTACCCGATTTTTGCGTGTTGAATCATATTTTTCCAGTTCTTATCACTTGTTTTTTATTAATGAATACAAGAAAAGTAGATAGTGTCTTTTTTACTTTTCATAGATAAATAAGTGATTTTGTATCAGTTACTTTGTAAAATAAATCAATAAATACTATCGTATTTAACGTAAATCTGACACTTATCATTAATCTATCATTCAAAAACCCCGCGAAAACAACTATTTTTTTATATAAATAAAAAAAGGAAAGATGAAAGATAATATGTGTGAGCTATCATCATCTTGTTTTTCTTATAAATAAAAAAGGAAAGATGAAAGATAATATGTGAGCTATCATCATCTTTTTTTTTTTTTTTTATAAATAAAAAAGGAAAGATGATAGATAATATGTGAGCTATCATCGTCTAAAAGTCTCAAGGGACCACCCAGCCCTATTAATTTAAAAAGTGTTGTGACTTGGTTGTCAAAATATTTCTGTAAATTTTAATGATATTTCTAGAACTTTGAATAATTACATATTTTTTCTTGCAGTATAATTCTCACATCTATACTTAAGAGACTTGTATAAACACAAAATACAATCACTCGATTTCTTCCAATCAAAATTCAATCACTCCAAAATGACCAATACTCTTCCAATCAAAGTTCTAGTTATTATTTCCAATATAGTATTCTTCTTCTTCTTCTCTCAATTATCCACTGCAATTGATACCATCACCCAATTTCAATCTCTTGATGATGGCAACACCTTGGTGTCTAATGATGGAACTTTTGAGTTAGGATTTTTCAGACCAGGAACTTCCACAAACCGCTATGTTGGAATATGGTACAAGAACATTCCATCTAGAAGAATAGTTTGGGTTGCAAATCGTGATAATCCAATCAAAGACAACAATTCCAACTCAACCACGTTGATCATAAACAAAGATGGAAACCTCGTACTACTCACCAACCACAATCAAACTCTTGTTTGGTCCACAAACATCACAACACAATCTTTGTCTTCTACAACTTCTCATGTGGCTCAACTATTAGATAATGGAAATTTTGTCATCAAAGACAAAAATAGTAGTAATAATTTTCTATGGCAAGGTTATGATTTTCCTTGTGATACTTTGTTGCCGGGTATGAAGCTTGGTTGGGATCTTAAAACTGGTCTCAATCGTCGATTAACTTCGTGGAAAAATTGGGATGATCCGTCTTCAGGAGACTTAACTTGGGGTATGATCCTTAGTAGTAATCCAGAGATTGTTTTGAAAATAGAATCAATTGACTTCTTTAGGGATGGTCCTTGGAATGGAGTTGGATTTAGCGGAGCGCACGATACAAGTACTAATTTAATTGTTGAACCAAAATTTGTGAACAATTCGAATGAAGTTTACTACACATATGGTACTGTGAGCAAGAGTATGGTTTCAATATTGTATGTGAACCAAACAAGTGGAGTTCGTGAATGCGTTATATGGATTCCAGAAGATAAAATATGGAAGTCTTTGTCGTATCTGCCAAGAGGTCAATGCGATGCTTATAATCTTTGTGGACCCTATGCAAATTGTGTTCCTAGTAACTCTTCGATGTGTGAATGTTTAGATGGATTCAAGCCTAAATCGCAAGAGAATTTGGATAAGTCTAACTGGACAGAAGGATGTGTACGCAAAATCAACCCTGCATTTGAATGCAGGGTGGATGATGGTTTTGGAAGATTTCCGGGATTGAAATTGCCGGAAACAACACGTACTTGGGTTGATGCTAAAATGACAATTGAGGATTGTAGGAAAAAATGTTTGGAAGATTGTTCTTGTAAGGGGTATTCAAACTTGGATGTTAGAGGAGATGGTAGTGGTTGTTGTATATGGTTTGGAGATCTTATTGATTTGAGACAGGTTTCAACAGTTAATCCAGATCTGTATGTTCGAATGGATGCTTCATCATTAGGTAAGTTCTATGTTCTTCTTCCAAGATTCAAATTGTGTAAGGATATTTTATGTAGAATTCTTTATTGTATATTCTTTTTTATCTCAAGATCCAAATGGAGAAGTTTTGGGTGAGAATAAGAAAAGTCATACTTTGGCAATTGCAATCACTATTCCATTGGTCTTTGTTTTCCTACTTCTCATCATAGTCTTCTTCCTTTACAAGAGAAAAAGAAAGCAACGAGGTAAATTTTCCATCTTACATTTTTTTCTATGAAAATGATAGGTCTCATATTTACTAATATATTTTTTTCTATAATCTATTATTGGTCATTATAAAATCTTAATCAAATTAAACCTTTTAAAAAGTTGCATCTAAAACATCCGCTAGGACTTTCCATTTAATAAATACCACCATGCACAACACTATGCATATAATAGTTGTCAAAAAAAAAAAAGTTACATCAAAAAAATTTATTCTACTGTTTTTTTTACAAATATTCTATTTAGTTGAAGACCAAGATGAAGAAGACCAACAAGATTTTGAGCTTCCTTTGTTCAATCTTTCTACAATGATTGATGCCACCAATAACTTCTCAGATGATAACAAACTTGGAGAAGGTGGTTTTGGGCCGGTATATAAGGTAAACATGCAAAAAAATTAATTATAATATATGAGAAAACTTGATTATAATATACGAGAAAACTCATGAGCCTCATTTTCTAACTTTTTTCTAACAATAAATCTAGGGTATACTTGTTTCAGACAAACGAGAAATTGCAGTCAAAAGGCTTTCGAGAAGTTCTAAACAAGGAACGAAAGAATTTCAAAATGAAGTTATATTATGTACAAAACTTCAACATCGAAATCTTGTCAAGGTTCTAGGTTGTTGTATTCAAGGAACAGAGAGCATGCTTATCTATGAATATATGTCGAACAAAAGTTTAGATTCATTTATTTTTGGTTAGTATATCTATTATAAGCTTGATCATTATTATATATTTGCAGAAATAAAATACTAATTATAAACTTGATATTCGTAACAGATTCAACACAAAAGAAACTTTTAGATTGGCCTAAGCGCTTTAACATCATATGTGGAATCACACGTGGACTTCTTTATCTTCATCAAGATTCTAGATTGAGGATCATACATAGAGATCTAAAACCAAGTAATATTTTGTTAGACAATGACATGAATCCAAAAATTTCAGATTTTGGCTTGGCAAAAATTTGTGGGGATGATCAAATTGAAGGAAATACAAAGAGAGTTATTGGAACATAGTAAGTATTTTCATTAATTTGTTAAATTCATTTCAATTTTTTCATAATTCAAACTAACTCCTTTGTGAATATTCCAGTGGTTATATGGCTCCTGAATATGTCATTGGTGGGCTATTCTCCATAAAATCTGATGTATTTAGCTTTGGCATATTATTGCTAGAGATTGTAAGTGGAAAGAAAAATAAAGGACTTATTTATACAAGCAGCAACCATAGTCTCGTTGGGCATGTGAGTAACACAAATAATTTTTCATTCCTTTAAGGACATTGTAGATAACAATGTATTGTTTACATTTTTGTAGGCTTGGAGGTTGTGGAAAGAGGGAAACTCAAAAGAATTAATTGATGATTGTTTAGGGAACTCATATATTTTATCTGAAGCTTTACGTTGCATACAAGTTGGTCTTTTATGTCTACAACGCCATCCAAATGATAGACCTAATATGGCATCAGTGCTTGCAATGCTGACAAATGAAATTGTTTTAACTCAACCAAAGGAACCTGACTTCTTAATAGGAAGAGTCTCTAACAAGGGACAATCTAATATGGAAAATTCAAATTCTTTTTCAGTCAATGAAGTTACTATTTCTTCATTGGATGCTAGATGAAAATTTGATTTTATCCACCTCTATGAAATAGGAACATTTATATAGTACTTGGTTAACATTTAGACATTTCATTTTGGTTAAGATGATAATTACTCATTTAGTTTATTCTAAATGGAATTTGTTCATGCATATCCTATTAATTTGTTTGTAGTATCATTATTGTGTTTTTGATGTAGTTATCTTAAAATGAGTATGCATTAACATATAAGTATTTTATCATCTTATAATGAATATAATGTTTTTCAATATTTGTATACAGTTTTATATTATTCCCCCTATTTCTAATTTAGACAACCCTAATTTCATAACATGGTAGAAAAATATTCTCTAAATTGATGGTTTCATATTTCAGTATGAAACATCATCTCTCTCAATTTTCTATTTATATAATGTTAAGAAACGCCCTTCGAGTGGATATCATTCTCATCGTGTTTAGTGCTTTCAAACCAAGAGTAATTTTGTTTAGTTGTTCAGTCAAGTCATTTTCTTCGTATTTCCTTAGCCCATTAGGTAGTGATGCTTTTGGATCCTGGGAAACTTCCTCGACACACATTAGAATAGGAACATGTTCCTTAAACGGCCCCTTTTGGCCATATAGGCCACGGGAAAACTATTACCTTCATCTCCATCTAATTGTTTCCCTTTCTTGGTTACTTGTATGATCTCATTTCCACCTCCAAGGTTGTTATATTCTACCTTTTTTTCTTAGGACTTGTTTTTATCGAGATGAGTATGCATCAATTTATAAGTATTTTATAATATTATCAAGAAAATAATGTTTTTCAATATTCTTATACATTTTATATTTATTTCTTCCCTTTCTAATTAGAAAACTCGAATTTCATAACTTGGTAGAAAATATTCTCTCAATCAATACTTTCATATGATGGCCATGCAACATTATCTCTCTCAACTTCCTGTTTACATTATTGCAAGAAGCTCCCTCCATAATCTAATCATTCTCATTCAATATAAATTGCATATCTATGAATTTCTCCGACACTGACACATTCTCTTTAATACCAATATTTTCCTTCCAACGTTTAGCAAGAATTGCTCAACTTCAAATACAATTATCTCATTGAATAAAGACCTCTCAAACACAAAATCATATTCCAAAATGAATGAAATTTCGTGTGGATTCCATAAATTCAAGAATCGCTTAAATCCGAGTTATGAGTAAAAAGTTATTGTCCTTACATTGGGACTGGTCAAGAAATTCCGTATGTAGAATTCTGCAAAGGTCAGCACCAGACCCAAATATTCAAACACGTTTTTCTCCCTCTTCAAAAACTTGCTGAAGGCAAAATTTATATGCAAATTGTAGCGAATTTCGTATATTTTCTAAAAAGTCCATAATCACTCTCATCCGATTAACGAGTAAAACGTTATGCCCATTATACTGAAGGTTGTTCCTTAACTACAAAAATCAGAATCGAAATTGGTGAACATGAGTTATACTTTTTTCTTTTTCTCTTGATTCCAATTCTTCCAACTATTCTTTCTCTTCACTCAACTTTGAAAATCATCTGACTTCAATTCAATTATCCTCAAAACATACAACTCTACTAGTTAATTCATCGCATCTCATACAATCGTCATCATGCACATGCATATAAGCTTCACTCTTAATGAGTCATCTTACTTGCTTCGCAGATAAAACACCATTCCTCAACCGACTCCAACTTCAATTTATACTCAAGATACAAATTGTAATCATCTTCAATAGACCTCAAGAATTATACCTCGATTGCATCTTACCCTTCGTCACATTGCCTTCTCTCCTCTGAGAAGCACACATCAATCATACTCACTCGTCGATTCGCAACAACACAATTTCGACAATGCTTGCACTACTACAATCAACATCTCTTTGAACTAACTTCACATACTACAATCATCCTTGAGAAGCAATCTTCTCCCCAACTTATTCCAAACTAACTCCTTGAGACAAACAATTAGAAAACTTACAAGCAAATACCGACAGTATTTCACACACATGTCGTGTATTAAGGAATACACAACGTTAGACAACTTGGTCGGACGGACCGACCTCCTCTGATATCACTAATGTAACACCCCAAACCTACCCGGGGGAAATTCATAAATTAGAGTATGAAACATCAAGTTATAAATAGGAATCACATTATCAACTTAATAAACTCAAACAATCATTAATCGCATATACATGTAGAGACATAACACTTCAACTTCGACTGACAATTAACAATGTACTTATCCTTTAAAAGAAACAACTTTTATTACTAAACAACATATTCATCATTTCAACTTTATTGTCATAACAACTTTATTAAACTTATATAACATCTTCCAAGAACTTAACATCTTAATCAATATAACTGTTACATTCAACTACAAAAAGAAAACAACATTTATCCAACAAGCGTCAACCCCCCGAGTGTTACGTATTAGAGCGACGACTACGACTCGAATCTACTAAGGTAAGCATCTCTATTTTGGAATACATGTGTGTTACCAACATATGGGAAACATTCAAACAGAAGGGGTGAGATATCTAATAATATAATCAAGCATGTGATAAATAACATATTGAATTAGTTTACACGAATCACCACTTCATAAACAACCAACAACTCGGAATCAACATAAGATACAACACTACAACATAATATGCAACTTGATATGCAACTTAGACAATGTGATGCATGTGGTACCAACGGAGAAAAATTCACAACTTATAATCATTCCAATTAATATAAGCATCAATAAGGCATAAGCCTCCAACTTCAACTTTTTGTCAATCCAGGCCAATGTGGTTGAGCATTAGCTCCAACTTAGAAAATGCAATGTATGCGACTAATATGAATGGCATACAATAACAACAAGAACAACATAAAATATGCATCAAGTGCAACAACTCAAATCAATAATGGTCGCCAGACCAATAACTCGAATATATCAACGCAACATCAAATCAACATTGGCCATAGGCCTACAACTCATAATTCTCTCCATTTACAAGGCACCGCAATATAAACAACAAACGACAACTTCACAACTTATAACCAAGCCACACAATGAAAACAATCACCTCAATTACATCCCTATCCTCCCAAGTTCCTACTAGACCGATAATTAAACTAATTTATATGTTCTATTATTACCACTTATTATTAGTTATTAACATGCTCCTGTTAATTCTATCACAGACACCAATACACCAACCTGCTACTAATTCCATACTACTGTTAACTAGTTTCCTTCTATTAATTCCTTTTTGTATCACTTATTAATTATTTGTTAATTAATTACTAGAACCTATGATACTACAATTAATATTTCTCAAACTAATAATGCTACTGGATGTGGTTCATGATCAAACAGCATCTCAGACACCGAAAACAGAATCCCAAAAAACACAAAATCCTCTCAGACCCGTATGACTATCGTCACACTTGATGACCCTCGTCACAACTTGTGACAGTCGTCCTAAGGGATTTGACGGTCGTCTGATACGTCTCTGTTTCTCTTGCTTTTTCTTCCGTCTCTGTAACTTCTCCATGATCTTATCTCAGACTAATTTCCTAATTAACTCAGTACACCAATTCAACCACCACGCAACATAATCAAACACAAACAACAAATAATCCATTTACGGCTATTTCATCAATATTAATTAACATTCGTAATCTACTATAACAACTTATACACCAAAACCACTTATTTCTCACAAACAACTTAATTCATTAAACAACTTATAAATCAAAAACAACTTTTTATCAAAACAACCTATTTTTCCACACGAACCAACAATTGACAGCAACAATTCTGCACCCAATCCCAATACAAATTCATCACATAAACCCAATTATAAGGCTAGAACCCCCACCATTACCTTGTAATCTTACCTGATCAAAAGGGCCTTCCAGTCGTTGGGTTGCGAACTTCACGGTTGATAGAGAGATGGAGGGGGTGTACCTGCAAGGCACTCCAATGCTTAAGTGAGTAAAGGTACATAAATATGGTAAATGGTGATAAGTTCAGAATACCCGACCCTTTAGTGAAAAAGGGTATTTATATGTGCCCCCAGCGCTGGGCCAAGGTTCTTCTTTGGGCTGGATTAGCTAGGCCCAAGGAAGAACTGCCAAGGTACACGTAGGAACGTGTAAGACCTAACACGTGGTCTTTTCCTTGGTCCAGTTGTCCCTACTTTTGGAGAGAGAAGGGTGGACAGTTGGGTGATGTGGCACACGTTAGGGAGATGCGGTCTCCCTAGCATGGGCTAAGTGGGCCGTATGCTTTGCTCGACAATCTAGATTACTGCCCACGGTGCAGGGTCCCTGCTCGATCGATGGATCATATTCCTGACTGATTGGGACTCTTCTCGATGGGTTTGGGCCTATGTCCAACAGTGACTTAGAGGCCCAGTCCAGAACACCTTGGATTAAAGGTAACTCGAATTTCCGATTGGATTCTCTCGTTGTCTCTACATGTTCTCTGCCAAACCTTTGTGCCTTTTCTTTGCAGCCATTCCACTTTCACATCTTTCTCCCCAAACCCTTATTCTTATTTTTCTGAATACCCCAATTCTCTTACTACTTCCACTTACCCTACAATTCACCTTCTTTTTCTCTCTCACTTGACCCACTATTATAATTATTAAAATAATAATAATAATAATGATAATAATAATAATGCATAGTCTTCCTTGTTTTCCTCTCTTCCACCCAATTATTAACTATTATTATTATTATTATTAATAATAACTTCCCATAGTTATTATAATTTCATTATTAATTCTATTGGGCTCAGTTCTACGCCCTACCATTACTACTTCTATACACCAACAAGCCTATTTATCCAAATTAGCATAATTCTACTAATTAAATCCACAACTTAATCAACTCACTAACAACGACATAACTTAATCAACTTAATTCACTTAATTAATTCATCAAATCCACAATACGACTTAATTCAACCCAACTTACTTTAATTCAACAAAAATCAACTTAGCAACTTATCATAACCAACTTCGACAATTCAACATAAATCAACACCAATAATGTGAATATAATTAAATAATTAATTAATAAACAGGGTGTTACAACTCTCCCCCGCTTAGGATATTTTTGTCCTCAAATATTTACTCGATGCACCACACTCCAGATACGCTATCTCATCTAACAACTCAACTTTCCTACCATAAAAGGCAAACTCGCGACTAAACCAAACAACAATACATCACATAAATAACAACGACAACATGAAATAATGCTCACGCAATGCACTGAACGACCAACTTACAACACAAAGATTAACCAACTAAGAACACACAAGTTCATTATGAATCAAAACCCAACACAACGTTACTATCGTCATAACCAACATTCCCTTAATTTCCATCATAGTACTTAGCTACTCACACTCAAATCATCATCATAGGGAACAAGGCAACAACAAAAACAAAAACACAACAACCCATAACATAACATCAACGTAACCAACTACCAACATAGTTGTTACTCACGTAAGAACAACTGATATGCATTACACTTTTGTTGTGCACTCTACTTACTAACAACTATCAAATCTACTAAGTTCAATCCAACTTTTGACCATCACAACAGACATAATTAGAAGATTTTCGACTTAACTCTTCGAAAATTCCGACCCAACAATATTCTACACTTGTGATTACCAAATACTTCATCCCAAATCCATAACAACAATGACTCTGAATATCCAACACAACTACAACTGCAACAAATTCCACATCTTGAATAGGATAGATACTTCCATGAATCTTCAATCATCATAAAACATAAACTACAACTTTACCAATTGTATTAACACATTGTCTCACCTCATCTCAAACACATAACAACTTTACAACAACATATGGGCACGATGTCCAATTAATCTCAACAGAAAATCATCTTTCTTGCGCCCGTATTCTGCATCAATATTATATACTTAACACGGCGCATTAATCAAACCAATGCAAACAATTTATTCATCAACTTCTACTCATACTAGCACAATTCTCCGAGATTATTCATCTGAAGTAACACAATCGAGTAAACTCATCTTTACAAATCAAAATCACACCTGGATAACTCAACATATAAATTCACTTCTTTCCACACTTGTAACTCAACTCTCGATTACTCATCCTGAAATATAAAACATCAGAACATCCACAACAAACAACAGATCCAACTTATCCAACGAGTATGGAAAATTACAATCCATATTCCTTACCTATACTTTAAGGCGTACCAGCCATTACTATTCTCGACCATACATTCCTTGGTTACATCATGATCTTACATTATCATTTACTTCCACCTTGATTCATCTCTACAATGCTTCAAGTTTTCATATCAATCAGATTCTCGATCCCTCACGAGACAAAACCCAAATCATCCAGAACACAACTGTGAGTTTTTATACTACACACCAATCAGTTTGCAACCTCATACTAACATCCTCAAGTTAACCTCATATTTCTACAAAGGAACCACATCGACTAATCAAAAAAATCCTTAAGCACTTGGCTCAACTCCAACAATCAAATGTACATACCATTCTAATATACGAGAAAATTTGATTATAATATACGAGAAAACTCATGAGCCTCATTTTCTAACTTTTTTTCTAACAATAAATCTAGGGTATACTTGTTTCAGACAGACGAGAAATTGCAGTCAAAAGGCTTTCAAGAAGTTCTAAACAAGGAACGAAAGAATTTCAAAATGAAGTTATATTATGTACAAAACTTCAACATCGAAATCTTGTCAAAGTTCTTGGTTGTTGTATTCAAGGAACAGAGAGCATGCTTATCTATGAATATATGTCCAACAAAAGTTTAGATTCATTTATTTTTGGTTAGTATATCTATTATAAGCTTGATCATTATTATATATTTGCAGAAATAAAATACTAATTATAAACTTGATATTCGTAACAGATTCAACTCAAAAGAAACTTTTAGATTGGCCTAAGCGCTTTAACATCATATGTGGAATCACACGTGGACTTCTTTATCTTCATCAAGATTCTAGATTGAGGATCATACATAGAGATCTAAAACCAAGTAATATTTTGTTAGACAATGACATGAATCCAAAAATTTCAGATTTTGGCTTGGCAAAAATTTGTGGGGATGATCAAATTGAAGGGAATACAAAGAGAGTTATTGGAACATAGTAAGTATTTTCATTAATTTGTTAAATTCATTTCAATTTTTTCATAATTCAAACTAACTCCTTTGTGGATATTCCAGTGGTTATATGGCTCCTGAATATGTCATTGGTGGGCTATTCTCCATAAAATCTGATGTATTTAGCTTTGGCATATTATTGCTAGAGATTGTAAGTGGAAAGAAAAATAAAGGACTTATTTATACAAGCAGCAACCATAGTCTCGTTGGGCATGTGAGTAACATAAATAATTTTTCATTCCTTTAAGGACATTGTAGATAACAATGTATTGTTTACATTTTTGTAGGCTTGGAGGTTGTGGAAAGAGGGAAACTCAAAAGAATTAATTGATGATTGTTTAGGGAACTCATATATTCTATCTGAAGCTTTACGTTGCATACAAGTTGGTCTTTTATGTCTACAACGTCATCCAAATGATAGACCTAATATGGCATCAGTGCTTGCAATGCTGACAAATGAAATTGTTTTAACTCAACCAAAGGAACCTGACTTCTTAATGGGAAGAGTCTCTAACAAGGGACAATCTAATATGGAAAATTCAAATTCTTTTTCAGTCAATGAAGTTACTATTTCTTCATTGGATGCTAGATGAAAAATTGATTTTATCCACCTCTATGAAATAGGAACATTTATATAGTACTTGGTTAACATTTAGACATTTCATTTTGGTTAAGATGATAATTACTCATTTAGTTTATTCTAAATGGAATTTGTTCATGCATATCCTATTAATTTGTTTGTAGTATCATTATTGTGTTTTTGATGTAGTTATCTTAAAATGAGTATGCATTAACATATAAGTATTTTATCATTTTATGATGAAAATAATGTTTTTCAATATTTGTATACAGTTTTATATTATTCCCCCTCTTTCTAATTTAGACAACTCTAATTTCATAACATGGTAGAAAAATATTCTCTAAATCGATGGTTTCATATTTCAGTATGAAACATCATCTCTCTCAATTTTCTATTTATATAATATTAAGAAACGCCCTTCGAGTGGATACCACTCTCATCGTCTTTAGTGCTTTCAAACCAAGAGTAATTTGGTTTAGTTGTTCAGTCAAGTCCTTTTCTTCGTATTTCCTTAGCCCATTAGGCAGTGATGCTTTTAGATCCTGGGAAACTTCCTCAACACACATTAGAATAGGAACATGTTCCTTAAACTACCCCTTTTGGCCATATAGGCCACGGGAAAACTATTACCTTCATCTCCATCTAATTGTTTCCCTTTCTTGGTTACTTGTATGATCTCATTTCCACCTCCAAGGTTGTTATATTCTACGTTTTTCTCTTAGGACTTGTTTTTATCGAGATGAGTATGCATCAATTTATAAGTATTTTATAATATTATCAAGAAAATAATGTTTTTCAATATTCTTATACATTTTATATTTATTTCTTCCCTTTCTAATTAGAAAACTCGAATTTCATAACTTGGTAGAAAATATTCTCTCAATCAATACTTTCATATGTTGGCCATGCAACATTATCTCTCTCAACTTCCTGTTTACATTATTGCAAGAAGCTCCCTCCATAATCTAATCATTCTCATTCAATATAAATTGCATCTCTATGAATTTCTCCGACACTGACACATTCTCTTTAATACCAATATTTTCCTTCCAACGTTTAGCAAGAATTGCTCAACTTCAAACACAATTATCTCATTGAATAAAGACCTTTCAAACACAAAATCATATTCCAAAATGAATGAAATTTCGTGTGGATTCCATAAATTCAAGAATCGCTTAAATCCGAGTTACGAGTAAAAAGTTATTGTCCTTACAATGAACTGGTCAAGAAATTCCGTATGCAGAATTCTGCAAAGGTCAACACCAGACCCAAATATTCAAACACGTTTTTCTCCCTCTTCAAAAACTTGCTGAAGACAAAATTTATATGCAAATTTAAGCGAATTTCATATATTTTCTGAAAAGTCCATAATCACTCTCATCCGATTAACGAGTAAAATGTTATGCCCATTATACTGAAGGTTGTTCCTTAACTACAAAAATCAGAATCGAAATTGGTGAACATGAGTTATACTTTTTTCTTTTTCTCTTGATTTCAATTCTTCCAACTATTCTTTCTCTTCACTCAACTCTGAAAATCATCTGACTTCAATCCAATTAATTTGTCCAATCCACAATACGACTTAATTCAACCCAACTTACTTTAATTCAACAAAAATCAACTTAGAAACTTATCATAACCAACTTCGACAATTCAACATAAATCAACACCAATAATGTGAATATAATTAATTAAATAATAAACAGGGTGTTATAACTCTCCCCCACTTAGGATATTTTCGTCCTCGAATATTTACTCGATGCACCACACTCCAGATACACTATCTTATCTAACAACTCAACTTTCCTGCCATAAAAGGCAAACCCGCGACTAAACTAAACAACAATACATCACATCAATAACAATGACAACATGAAACAATGCTCACGCAATGCACTCAACGACCAATTTACGACACAAAGATTAACCAACTAAGAACACACAAGTTCATTATGAACCAAAACCCAACACAACGTTACCATCGTCATAACCAACATTCCCTTAATTTCCATCATAGGACTTAGCTACTCACACTCGAATCATCATCATAGGGAACAAGGCAACAACAAAGACAAAAACACAACAGCCCATAACATAACATCAACGTAACCAACTACCAACATCATTGTTACTCACGTAAGAAAAACTGATATGCATTACACTTTTGTTGCACACTCTATTTACTAACAACTATCAAATCTACTAAGTTCAATCCAACTTTTGACCATCACAACAGACATAATTAGAAGATTTTCGATTTAACTCTTCGAAAATTCCGACCCAACAATATTCTACACTTGTGATTATCAAATACTTCATCCCAAGTCCATAACAACAATGACTCTGAATATCCAACACAACTACAACTGCAACAAATTCCACATCTTGAATAGGATAGATACTTCCATGAATCTTCAATCATCATAAAACATAAACTACAACTTTACCAATTGTATTAACATATTGTCTCAACTCATCTCAAACACATAACAACTTTACAACAGCATATGGGCACGATGTCCAATTAATCTCAACAGAAAATCATTTTTCTTGCGCCCGTATTCTGCATCAATATTATATACTTAACACGGCGCATTAACTAAACCAATGCAAACAATTTATTCATCAACTTCTACTCATACTAGCACAATTCTCCGAGATTCTTCATCTGAAGTAACACAACCGAGTAAACTCGTCTTTACAAATCAAAATCACACCTGGATAACTCAACATATAAATTCACTTATTTCCACACTTGTAACTCAACTCTCGATTACTCATCCTGAAATATAAAACATCAGAACATCCACAACAAACAACAGATTCAACTTATCCAACGAGTATGGAAAATTACAATCCATATTCCTTACCTATACTCTAAGGCATACCAGCCCCTATTATTCTCGACCATACATTCCTTGGTTACATCATGATCTTACATTATCATTTACTTCCACCTTGATTCATCTCTACAATGCTCATATCAATCAGATTCTCGATCCCTCACGAGACAAAACCTAAATCATCTAGAACACAACTGTGAGTTTTTATACTACTCACCAATCAGTTTGCAACCTCATACTAACATCCTCAAGTTAACCTCATCTTTCTATAAAGGAACCACATCGACTAATCAAAACAATCCTTAAGCACTTGGCTCAACTCCAACAATCAAATGAACATACCATTCTAGTTGGTAAGACACATATATTCCATCCAACATGATTCCGTCTACTATCAACAAGAAATTAAGGGTGATTAATTCCTCAATTTGTCAATAGACAATCGGCAACCATAATTGTGGCATAAATCATCATTACTCAACTATAGTAGCATCTTTTCCTTGTACTCAAGTCACCTGAGCATACTGCTCCACCACAACTCTAAGACTTACAACTTTTCTTAATTTACTTATTTCCAACTTCGACAATGATACTAGAACACACAAAATCCAACGCATATATTCCTATACACACTTTCCGCACAACACAGCTATTGAATATCCTTCTAATATAGGAATCGCTACCACATCAAGTACACTCCAAATCGGTTTGCTCCAGTTGAAACCTTAATAATAATAACCAATCCTCCATTTTTCCTTTAATCTCAGAACCTATATAATTCATATAGTTTCACGTTTGATTCTCATTCTAATTGCAATCTCAACAGTACCATCCCGGCATCTGGTTGGCAATAGAAATTCCAAAACTTTCCCAACATATATCGACACCATCTCATCAATAACACACTATTCACTCTACTATTTAACCTTTCCCAAAGATATCCATAATCTAATCATTCTCATTCAACATAAATTGCATCTCTATGAATTTCTCCGACACTGACACATTCTCTTTAATACCAACACTTTCCTTCCCACATTCAGCAGAATCGCTCAACTTCAAACACAATTATCTCATTCAATACAGACGTTTTTGCGGGTTTTCTTTAACTGGATAATAACATCTTCTTTGGTAGCACCAGAACCCTGTTATTTGACAATTGTAGAAATATCTTGAACATGGTCACCAGAGAAGGTTTTATAATGCAGACCTAAAGGAAGATCTCTCTTTATCACATTGTCATTAGATGTGATGATCTCTGGAGCTTGATCTAGAATAAGAAAGCAGATGAAAAGCTTAGTAGCGGTGGATGAGAATTGTTTCTAAATTTGATCAAAGATATACGTTCCATAATCAAATATTTTCTTTTTGTAAATAGTACAGATGAACCTTCCAAGAAATATGAAAATTGTGGAGGTGTGATGAGTTGGAACCCAATTTATTGTGCCAATCCTATGAAGAACTACATACTAACACTGAGCTTCCTCTCTGACGGATTGTCTTTAACAAACCAATTTCTCATAGTATTGCAGGTGATCTCTCTACATCTTAATCATCATTGTTTTCATCCTCAGGTTGTGGGTCTTCAGATCTTCCAAGAAATTTATTGATAATTTGAGGAGAGAAATTCACCAATTTTCCTCTAACATACAACTTTCGGTACTCTCCATTTTTCTCATTGTTACAATCCACATGAATGTTAACAATGAACTCTTTGACAAGCTTTTCGTAGCATAGGCCAAAATTAGCAACTGTTTTTATTAGTCCAACATGTTCTATCAACTGCATAACCTCCTTGCAATCCAGAGCAGTTTTTCCCAAGCTTCTTTCAAGAGCAATTCTTCTATGATAAACATGCTGCCATTTTGCAACACTCTCAATTTTGTGAAAAGACACAGTGTCAAGAGGTGCCTTGGAAATAGTACCAGACTTCCTATGAGATTTCTTTCTTGAGATGATGTCCTGAACATCTTCTTCAACATCACTGTTAGATTGTGTTGTATTTTTTCTTTTCTTCGAGAGTATTTCAACTTTACTCCAAGCCTTGGAAGGCCCGACGACAACAGGCTTCTTAGATCTTTTCTTGGTGGTTGGACCTTTTGTTGTCTTTGAGTAAGTATTTTTGTAATACTAGGATCAAGACTTTTAGTAACTACCTCATTATCTGAGGGTAGATTGCCATCACTTATATCCTCATAACTACCACCTTCCTTGCTAGAAGATGTCTCGACATCTTTATCACCTTTCTTTAATTCTGAGTTCCTGGAGAGGTCTTTTCCTTTGGACTCACTCCCTTGACCAACCTATTTCTTACCCTTCTCATGATGATCCCAATACAGGAAAGTATAGTCTCAGAAGCAGACGCGTCTATATCTCTATCCTCATTAAGGGTTGCAACCATCCTCTTTGAGATGTTGAATACATTGAATAAAAGTATTTTTAAACAAAACATATATTAATAACTCTAAAAAATATTCCTAAATACTCGTTAACATTTCCAATTTTTAAAATAATATATTTTACGATACTCTAATTATAATTTAACTGATATGTACATTATACAATAATATAAAAATTATATATATAAAATTATTTCTCACAAATATTTTATGAGTACTACAAGAAAGTAACATAATAAATAATAGAAAAAATAATAATTTAATAGATGTATAATTGATTTTATGGGATATATATGTTGTGGTTCTGATATATTCTACGAATTTGAATAATCACCAATTATTTTTCTATAAACACAAACCGTGTGTGCATAAAATTCAATCACTCCAAAATGACCAATATTCTTCCAATCAAAATTCTTGTTATTATTTCCAATATATTATTCTTATTCTTCTTCTTCTCTCAATTATCCACCGCAATTGACACTATCACCCAATTTCAATCTCTTGATTATGGCAACACCTTAGTGTCTAATCATGGAACCTTTGAGTTAGGATTTTTCAGACCAGGAACTTCCACAAATCGCTATGTTGGAATTTGGTACAAGAACATTCCATCTAGAAGAATAGTTTGGGTTGCAAATCGTGATAATCCAATCAAAGACAGCAATTCCAACTCAACCATGTTGATCATAAACAAAGATGGAAACCTCGTACTACTCACCAACAACAATCAAACTCTTGTTTGGTCCACAAACATCACTACAAAATCTTTCTCTTCTACAACATCTCATGTGGCTCAACTATTAGATAATGGAAATTTTGTCATCAAAGACAAAAATAGTGATAATAATTTTCTATGGCAAGGTTTTGATTTTCCTTGTGATACTTTGTTGCCAGAAATGAAGCTTGGTTGGGACCTTAAAACCGGTCTTAATCTTAATCGTCGATTAACTTCGTGGAAAAATTGGGATGATCCGTCTTCAGGAGACTTAACATGGGGTATTGTCCTTAGTAGTAATCCAGAAATCGTATTGAAAAAAGGTTCAAGTGAGCTCCATAGGAGTGGTCCATGGAACGGAATCGGATTAAACGGGGCGCCCGGGTTAAGTGTTAGTCCAATTGTCGAACCAAAATTTGTGAACAACTCGAACGAAGTTTACTACAGATTTAATCTTTTGAGCAAGAGTAAGGTTTCTATAATTTACTTGAACCAAACCAATGGTTTTCCGGAACGCGATATATGGATTCCAGAAGACAAAGTTTGGAGGGTTTTTGAGCACATACCAAATGGAGATTGTGATGTTTACAATCCTTGTGGGCCTAATGGTAATTGTATTCCTGCTAAATCTCCAAATTGTGAGTGTTTAGATGGGTTCAAGCCGAAATCGCCGCAGAATTTGGACACATATAATTGGACAGAAGGATGTGTACGCAAAATTCACCTTGCATTTCAATGTAGAGTGAATGATGGTTTTAGAAGATTTTCAGGAATGAAATTACCGGAAACAACACATACTTGGGTTGATGCTAAAATGATGATTGATGATTGTAAGGAAAAATGCTTGGATGATTGTTCTTGTACTGCATATTCAAACTTGGATGTTAGAGGAGATGGTAGTGGTTGTTGTCTATGGTTTGGTGATCTTATTGATTTGAGACAGGTTTCATCAGTTAATCCAGATCTAGATCTATATGTTCGAATGGATGTTGCTTCATCATTAGGTAAATCTATCTTCTTAAAATTTATTATAGTTGTGTCAGTGTCGTGTCTGGGATGTTTGTGTTTGATAGGTTGTGTATGTGTTATTACTATCTAATTGTGTCAGTGTCGTGTCTGGGATGTTCGTGTTTCATAGGTAAATCTGAGACATTATATTCACCATTTTATATGGAGATTTGAGAAATATTCATTTCTTTTTCAAGATTCAGATGGAGAAGTTTTTGGTAAGCATAAGAAAAATCATAGTTTGGCAATTGCAATCTCTATTTCATTGGTCATTGTTTTGCTACTGGTGATCATAGTCTTCTACATTTACAAGAGTAAAAGAAAGCAAAGAGGTAAATTTTCCATCTTGCTTTTATTTTCTATGAAAAAGATAGATCTTATAATTATTAAGTTTTCTATGCATATGAAACTTGTTCATAAAAAATTATATGAAAATTGTTATTCTTCTATTGTATTTAGCTGAAGAGAAAGATGAAGACCAACAAGATTTTGAGCTTCCTTTGTTCAATCTTTCTACAATGATTGATGCCACCAATAATTTTTCAGATGATAACAAACTTGGAGAAGGTGGTTTTGGACCGGTGTATAAGGTAAATATATAATAAATTGATTATAATATACGAGAAAACTCATGAGTCTCGTTTTCTAACTTTTTTCTAACTATAAATCTAGGGTATACTTGTTTCAGACAGACGAGAAATTGCAGTTAAAAGACTTTCAAGAAATTCTAAACAAGGAACGAAAGAATTTCAAAATGAAATTATATTATGTTCAAAACTTCAACATCGAAACCTTGTCAAAGTTCTTGGTTGTTGTATTCAAGGAAGAGAGATAATGCTTATCTATGAATATATGCCCAACAAAAGTTTAGATTCATTTCTTTTTGGTTAGTATATCTATTATAAGCTTCATTATTATTATAAATTTTTAGAAATAAAATACTAATCAATAAAATTGATATTTGTAACAGATCCAATTCAAAAGAAACTTTTAGATTGGTCTAAGCGCTTTAACATCATATGTGGAATCACGCGTGGACTTCTTTATCTTCATCAAGATTCTAGATTGAGGATCATACATAGAGATCTAAAACCAAGTAATATTTTGTTAGACAATAACATGAATCCAAAAATTTCAGATTTTGGCTTGGCAAAAATTTGTGGGGATGATCAAATTGAGGGGAATACAAAGAGAGTTATTGGAACACAGTAAGTATTTTCATTAATTTTTTAAATTCATTTCAACTTTTTCATAATTCAAACTAACTCCTTCGTGGATATTTCAGTGGTTATATGGCTCCTGAATATGTCATTGGTGGACTATTCTCCATAAAATCTGATGTGTTTAGCTTTGGCATATTATTGCTAGAGATTGTAAGTGGAAAGAAAAATAAAGGACTTATATATACAAGCAGCAACCATAGTCTCGTTGGGCATGTGAGTAACACAAACAATTTTTCATTCCTTTAATGAAATTGTTGATAACAATGTATTGTTTGGATTTATGTAGGCTTGGAGGTTATGGAAAGAGGGAAACTCAAAAGAATTAATTGATGATTGTTTAGGGAACTCGTATATTCTATCTGAAGCTTTACGTTGCATACAAGTTGGTCTTTTATGTCTACAACGTCATCCAAATGATAGACCTAATATGGCATCAGTGCTTGCAATGTTGACAAATGAAATTGTTTTAACTCAACCAAAGGAACCTGACTTCATAATAGGAAGGGTCTCTAACACGGGACCATCTAATGTGGAAAATTCAATTTCTTTTTCAATCAATGAAGTTACTATTTCTTCATTGGATGTTAGATGAAATATTGATTTTATCCACCTCTATGTCATAGGGACATTTATATGTGTACTTGGTTAACATTTAAGCATTTCATTTTGAAAGTAAAATGAAGGTTAAGATGATAATTACTCATTTAATTTATTCTAAAAGGAAATTTTTCATGCATATCCTATTAATTTGTTTGTAGCGTTATTATTGTGTTGTTGATGTAGTTATCTTAAAATGAGAATGCATCAACTTATAAGTATTTTATAATCTTACGATGAAAATAATGTTTTTCAATATTATTATACAGTTTTATATTGTTCCTCCTCTTTCTAATTTAGACAACCCTAATTTCATAACTTGGTAGAAAAATATTCTCTAAATCGATGGTTTCATATTTCAGTCATGAAGCATCATCTCTCTCAATTTTCTATTTATATAATGTTAAGAAGCGCCCTCCGAGTGGATATCACTCCCATCGTGTTTAGTGCTTTCAAACCAAGAGTAATTTGGTTTAGTTGTTCAGTCAAGTCCTTCTCTTCGTATTTCCTTAGCCCATTAGACAGTGATGCTTTTGGATCCTAGGAAACTTCCTCGACACACATTAGAATGGAAACATGTTCCTTAAATGGCCCCCTTTCGCCATATAGGCCACAGGAAAACTATTACCTTCATCTCCATCTAATTCACTACTAGAAATACACGATTTACCTGCGGATTTTATTGCGAAAAATTATCCGCAGGTATAGCTGCGACATTACCTGTGAATTTTTGATGTAAAAACTTGTTTTCTGCGAAAAAATAAATTCGCAGCAAAATTCGTAGGAATTCCTGAAACTTTACCTGCGATTTCGGATTTTATAATATTATTCTTTTTATCCTGCGAATTTTACTGCAATTTATTTCGCAGGAAATATGAAAACTCAAATCCTCTAGAAAAGTCGCAGGAATTGCTGTGACTTTTGCTGCGAATTTTCCTGCGACATTTCCTGCGAAATATTAGTATTTTTTATTTTTTATTTATTTTTAATAATTATAAATAAATTTATAAAACATTGATATATTCTAATTTCATATTAATTTTTATATTTCTAACTTTTTTCTAATAAGTTTTTTTTCTAATATTAATTTTTTTTCTAATTTTTTATTTTTTTTCTAATAAATTATAAACCAAATTTTATTGATATTTAATATGAGAAATATAAAATTTTAATTAAATTAAGATTATAAAATTTTCACTTTTTCTAATAAATTAAATTATTCTCTTATTTAAAATACATATATTAAATTAGTTAAAAATCAAATAATTTTAATACAAATAATTTTATTTTAGATTAAATTATTACTTTACCATTCATTTTATACTTTAAAACTAATAATATAAAATAAAAATAAATAAATTTTGGAAAAAAATAAAAGGTTTCAAACTGAGAAACAAAACAAAAAACAGTAGAAACTGTTCATCTCCATCTTCACGTTGTATTCATCTTCACCGATTCCGCCGACGGCAAACTTGCATTTCTTCGTCGAGTTTCAAAATCTATCTCACAATCTTCGAAATCAGTATTCTTCTTCAGTTCGTTGTTCCAGGTTCATCGCTCATAATCTTCTTCGACATAAGTATTCTTCTTCAGTTCTATTTTTTCAATTTTTGATATTATTTTTCGATTTTGTGTTCTTCCTTTGTTCTATTTGATAAACAATGTTTATAGAATCTTCATTAACATGTATTCCTTCCCTGCATTCTAATTGTTATTTTTGACTTGGTTTTGGATTGAGTTTTGCCAACAAGGTGTTTGTTGAAATGCCACAATGAGTTTAATCCAATTAAACCTTTATTTTGAGTTCTATTTGAAAATGCAATGGATTTAGCACTCTATAGGTAGGAAAAAATGTTACAATAGCAAAGAAATGTTCAGTTTTCCCTGTTGAGTTTGTTGGTGAGTCATCGTAGGTACAAAGTTGTTTCTTTTTAGTCTATCTATGGTTAAATACTTAAATGATCTGTGTAAAATAATTGCAGTCACCATTCATAATTATTTGAACTACTAGTATCCACATGTTGTCTTATGCCTTTTCTTCTTCGTTGAAATTAAAATTTGTTATCGAAGTCTTCTTAAATATTTCAATTATTTTAGAAGTGGAAATTAAGGACTCTAGTAAATATCCCATTGACATTGCATACCATACCTTCTCTCACTACCTGGTCATTCTTAGCATTAATATCCAAACCGGACTCTCGAAACTCAATACCAATGCCTGTCCCAGCAGACTCTGTCAAGCAGGAAAGCATGTGAGGAGCATTCTTCTCCACAACAGAAACTGCAGCTAGATACGCAGCACCCAACTTATTTCCAGGCTTTAGAGAACCAATAACAGCCTCATGGGCTTTCAGAAGAATCTTATAAGCTCTACTTTGAATAGGGTCTGCATCAATCAAGAAAGTCCTAGCTATATTCGAGCAGTAGCTCTTGTACCGGGCACCAAAACCACATACAATTACACCAGCAGAGGCATAGCAAAGTGCCTCATTGTTGCTTACAGATATCAACATTCTCCGCCCACTCTGAAAAATCGGAGGGTAACAGATATCAACATTCTCCGCCTTCAGTTTACAGCTAACTTTCGAAGGCTCCAATATAACTTTCTCAGTCTCCTCCATCAATGCAGAATGCAAAATTTTCTTCTCTTTATCAATTACATTCTCAAGCTTCAAAACTACAAAATTCTTCATCACACTAGCCGTAAGGTACGCAGCTCTCTTGATAAACATAACTTCTTCATCACTTTTCTCCGCAAACAACGCAGAAAATCCATTCGCCATATCACTCAAAACAAACTTCGAATTTCTTAACTTTTCATCCCAAGCAACAACCAATTTCCCTTCAGGCTCCTCTCTAGCTATATATCCAACACTGGAATTTGATCGAGCACCAACGGCACGAATCATAGCATCCATAAGAGAAGCTCCGTCGTCATATCTAGCCTTAACATGCAACACAATCTCCACACCAACAGACTCTTTAGCAGATTTTTTGACAGATTCGAGAATAGACGCCTTCTTTTGGCTGCACAATATATGAATATGCACCTTTGTGAAAACCATAATTGTTTCCGGGAACTGAAATCCAAGAAGCCATAAGAATACAGCACTAGATTTCAAGTATCTTAAATCTTCTGAAGGCGAAGAACATGCAACGGAAACTGCATCCTAGCTCAATTGTTTGAAATTTACAATACACCTCTTTAGTCTTTACAGTAGTGACACTGCATACTAGCTCAATTGTATTGTTGTACAATTAATAGTAAAAATGTTATCATGATTCTTGAAAACTAGATAAAATATCACGGCTTTGAGTATGTGTCCGTGTAACTATAAATTAAATTGGAATGTTGTGAGTTTTAATCCGCGTCTTTTGTATTCAAATGTTCGGCATAACTATCAACTAAATTGTGATGTCGCGAGTTTGAATCTGCGTGTAGTCAGTTGAATGTCGGGCATAACTATCAATTAATTTGGTACCAATTGAAGACATATATGAATAATGACAGGCATATTTAAAGACCAACTTTTATTTTGATATGCAATTAAGGTCTAAAATGAATGTTAACTTTGTTGTCTTTTGCAATCTACTTTGCTTGTGTCTTTCTTTTTCATTATGTAACACCACTTTGGGATGAGTTTGTTTGCTTTGAATTTTTCCTCCTTTCTTGATCATGTTAATCACTATTGCCTTATTGTTTTTGCAGTGTCTGAAACTCCTACTTTCGCCCTTGCTCTTGCTCCTGGTATGTTTCTCACTTACCACTATTCGTCGTAGTCACAATTTACAGTATTGACACATTCGGTACATTTTTTATCGTTTGATCAGATCATATAGTTGAAACTATTCAATCTTGATCCAAAAATAAATAAGTAAATAAATAAATCTGGCTGCAAGGAATTAGTAGTTTGACATGCTTTTTGTTGTGCTGAGTGATTCTAGTCTTTATTACTGTGTTAGAACTGATGAACCCTTTCACATTAACAGCCATGTACTGAGTGATTCCACATGGATATTAAAACAGCCATGTGCTGAGTGATTACAGTCTTTATTACCGTGTTAGAACTAATGAAACCCTTCACATTAACAACCACATTTTCCCAAGAAAATAATGTTAGCTATAGCAATGAGAAAAAAAAATCACCATGCTTGTTCAACTAGGTCAAATAATAAAGTTGTTATCACCATCTATAAAATATTTAAGGGCCTTTTGATATCACAAAATGTTGTATTAACTTGTAGTCCTGTAGAGTTCGGCCCTTGTTATGGAATGTATCATAATCTTGTTGTTTTTAATGTCCAACAAATAAGATTTGTGTTAACATTTTTAAATAAATTTTATTGGTTTGTGTATTGGCACAATTTTCATTATTACAAATAAAAATATCATTGTTTCACATTACTTCTAAAATATATGTATCTTCTACTGTGTACAAACGTAGGTACATAATAGATTAGATTCTTCGCCACATCTAAGAAAACCTTGAAGCTACATTGGAAATGGAAATTCCTCTGCATCGAACATGGATGTATAATAGGCTTCTTCCTGGCCGGAGTGCACATACATGTGAATTTCTAAAAGGCGTTGAAGAGTTTATAAATTTTGCTTGTAAACAGAATGAGTATTTGAAGGATGGTGTAATAAGATGTCCATGTAAGTTGTGCAAAAATGAGGACCACCTCACCCCAGATGAGGCAAACATTCATATTCACCAACATGGGTTTACACCAGGATATTGGAATTGGACCTGCCATGGAGAGATAATCACTCACATCAATGATAATGACGATGATGATATAGATATGGTTGCGCCTTGTAGTAGTAGTCAACAGTGGAGTTATGAACATGTTCATGGATACCAAGACATGGTGTTTGATGCTGCCGGTTTTAATCGCGAGCAACATTTTATGCAACAAGAAGAGGAACCTCCAAATATGAAAGCAAAATTATTTTATGACATGTTGAATTCAACTCAACAACCATTGTGGCCGGGATGTAAAAACACATTTGAGTTATCTGCTGCTATTAAGATGTTGAGTTTAAAATCTAAACACAATATGTCACAAGCATGTTTCGATGACATGATCAAGTTTATGAAGGAATCAAGCCATCCAGAGAATGTAATTCCCTCTAACTTTAGGGAAACAAAAAAACTTGTGGCTGGACTCGGTTTATCAAGGATAAAGATAGATTGTTGCATTGGTGGGTGTATGTTGTATTACAAAGAGGATATAAATTTGAAGGAGTGCAAGTTTTGCAATGAGCCTCGATACAAAACATGTCTTCAATGTAAGCGTAAGCGAAACTATAAAGATGTTCCTCGCAAGAGATTGCACTACTTGCCTTTAATCCCTCGTCTTCAAAGATTATATGCTTCGGCGAGATCCGCAGAGCATATGAGGTGGCATTATGAAAATCGTAGGGAAGAAGGTGTGTTGTGTCATCCTTCAGATGGGGAAGCTTGGAAACACTTTGACCAAGTATATCCTACATTTTCTTCGGAACCTCGAAATGTTAGACTTGGTTTGTGTGCTGATGGCTTCACCCCTTTTAGCCAATCTGCAAAACCATATTCTTGTTGGCCTGTAATTGTCACACCATATAACCTACCTCCTGAGCTATGTATGATGATGCCTTATATGTTCTTGACCTTGATCATTCCAGGTCCAAAAAATCCAAAAGGTAAAATTGACGTGTACTTGCAACCGTTGATAGACGAATTGCAACAATTGTGGAATGATGGTGTAGTAGCATATGATGCATCAAAGATGCAAAATTTCCGATTGAGAGCTGCATTAATGTGGACAATAAATGATTTTCCTGCCTATGGAATGTTGTCTGGGTGGAGTACTGCAGGAATATTTGCTTGTCCAGTATGCAAGGGAGGTTTAAAAGCTTTCTCATTGGAAAAAGGAAAAAAGAGATGTTGGTTTGATTGTCACCGTCGATTTTTACCTCATGATCATGCTTTTAGAAGAAATAAGGTTGCGTTTTACAAAAATAAAATTGAGACAAGGCAGCCTCCTCCAAGGTTAAATGGTGAACAAGTCTGGAAAGAGGTTTGTGGGCTTCCTAAGGTAACTAACATGCAAAATTGCATTGTTCCTGGCCGTGGAATTTCACACAATTGGACCAAAAGAAGCATATTTTGGGATTTGCCTTATTGGAGACACAACTTATTAAGGCACAATCTTGATGTTATGCATATAGAGAAGAATGTCTTTGAAAATGTTTTTCATACGGTTATGGACAACAAAGAGAAAACCAAGGACAACGAAAATGCAAGATTGGACTTGGAAAAGTATTGTCATAGAAGAGAGTTGTTGCTGAAAAAAAATCCTAATGGGAAATATATGAAACCCAAAGCCAAATATTGTTTGTCGAATGAACAAAAAATTGGTGTGTGCGAATGGGTGAAAGGATTGAAGATGCCTGATGGTTATGCTTCTAATTTGGCTAGATGTGTAGATTCAAAGCAAAAAAAACTCTTTGGTATGAAAAGCCATGATTGCCATATATTTATGGAATGTCTACTTCCAATAGCTTTTAGTGCTCTCCCCGAACCAATTTGGAAGACCTTAACCGAGCTTAGTCAATTTTTTAGAGACTTGTGTTCAACAGTGTTGCGAGAAGATCATTTATTACAAATGGGAAAAAACATTCCTTTGATATTATGTAAGATGGAACGTATATTTCCACCCGCATTATTTGACTCTATGGAGCACTTGCCAATTCATTTAGCTGAAGAAGCTAAGATGGGTGGACCAGTTCAATATCGTTGGATGTATCCGTTTGAAAGATTTTTAAATAAAATTAAAAAAACAGTAAAAAACAAAAGAAATGTTGAAGGATGTATCTGTGAAGCATATTTGGTGCAAGAAACATCCTATTTCAGTTCCCATTATTTTTTGCCTCCTGCTCAAAACTCAAGTGTTATTGGCATAAACAAGGGGATTCATCAAGACCATATGCAACCAACTTTGTCTATCTTTGAACATTTGAATGGTCAAACAGCGGGAAAATATTGTGAAAGGTGGCTCGAGGATAGAGAAATGGCAGCTGCCCAACTACACGTTCTCTTAAATTGCAAAGAGGTTAAGCCATTTATTGAGTAAGTATTGAGCAATAAATATATCTATATTTATTAAACTAATAATGACACTAATTTTTAATAATATCTTTTGTAGTATGTATGTCCAAAGTTTGAAAAGTATCTACGGGGATCTCAATGACGAAATCATTGATAAACAACTAGAAGTTGACTTTCCGCGCTGGTTTCGAGAATACGTAAGCATATTTAATAAGTGTTCAATTCTAGGATATTTGAGTTAGAACAAAGGTGTAGATTTTTCTTTTAAACTAAGATGTATGAATTGATTTATTTGACTAGGTGACAATGAATTGCAAACATAAGAGACAAAATTCTGACTTGTATGATTTGGCAAGGGGGCCTTTGAGACTAGCGAAATCTAGGCCTATTTATTTTGCAAATGGATACAAATTCCACACAACTTCTTGGAGTGAAGGAAAAACAACCGATAACAGTGGGGTATGTGTTAGTGGAATAGGACAAGGTGAAACCTCAAATGACTATTATGGCATTATTACAGAGATTCTAGAATTTGAATGGCCAAGTCAAACAACAAAAAAGTTGGTTTTATTTTACTGTGATTGGTTTGACCCTTCAAGACATGGGATGCGAATACATCGTCAGTACAAAATTGTAGAAGTTCGTAAGGGGAGAAAATATAGTAAATTTGATCCTTTTATTTTTCCAAAAGCTGCAACACAAGTTTATTATTCACCTTATCCTGGCTGCCCAAGAGATAAGGTTGATTGGTTGGTAGCTATAAAGACAAAGCCAAGAGGGGTTGTTGATGATAGTCACACATTAGAGGTTGCTTTTCAAGTTCAAGAGTCACAAGTTAATGCAACAATTGAAGATGACCCAATTGATCACCTACAAGATGATGAAGTTGATGGGGAAGAGGTTAGTTTGTCAATGATGCAAGAAAATGAAGATGAAGAGGATTCCAATGATGACGGTGAAGATGAAGAGGGTGAAGATGAAGACGGTGAAGATGAAGATTAATAGAAATTTGTGATTCAGCTTATGAATTGTTACACTTGCCTATCTTATTTCAATTTGCTTCAATTTAAATTTCAAATTTGTGATTCAGTTATGTTTGATTTGTGAATTGCTACACTTGCTTTAGTTCATGGGTTGCCTTTAGCTTATATCAGTTTATCTGTATTACAAAATGTGTAAGAATCATGAGTTTTCGTGAAGCAATAAAGATGCTACTTCTAAAACTAGTAAAAACACTGCTGAATATGGTATTAAAGTAGGTTTAGATAAAATTATGTAAATTAAATATCATATTTGCATGAGGTTTATATAAGCTTGCATAATGAAGATTTCATATTTCAATGTAGCAATGCAGATACATTACCTTGAAGTAGTTTCCAACAGGTGAAACATATATTAAAAAGGTGTACTCTGGAGCAGGTGCAAGCCCAAGTACAGCTCCACTTCCCAATAGCAAAGGTCTAATCTTTTTTTAAGCTTTTCAAAGATTATTATTACCATTCTTGCTCATTTCTAGTGATATTGGAGGCCAACCAATAGCTTTTTGCTTTTTGTGTATTGGTTTTGACTTTTAACATTTCTGCCTCACACACTAAACATATTTATGATTGTTAAACAAACATGCAGAATAGTATATAATCATGGTTTATCTTAAGTTGGAATGGAGAGTCTTTGATGCAAATTAAGTATTAGGACCAGTCCTCAAATATGGAATTCAATTGATTAAACGGTCTGCATACAAATCTGAAAAATCTCTAAATAACTGTACATACTATGCTGAAGAAACACAGCTACACATCAATTTGTTATTTCAATTATTAGAATATAGTGTGCTTGATTCTCTCAACAAAATCTTCTTATCAATTCATTTTATCATATCTCTTCTAAGCACCGGTAGCAGCCATTTCTCCAAAATGGAAATGTTGAGGTAAACATTGTGAGTCATTGCAACCTGTGCCCTCATCTTCCTCTGTGTCCCAAAGAAAACTTGCATATGCTGCTTGAACATGGCTATATCATATCATGAAATGAAACCAAAACTTTAGAATGATTTTCAAGCATGTTAAGTGACAACTTAATCTAAAAAATACAACAATAATCTGAACTGAATATTATGAATGAAGCAGAGGATGTTGTAGTTGTACCTGTCTTGAGGAGAGGCTTCGACTGCTCGTTTAAAATAGTTAGAAGCTCTTTCTTCGTCATGATGTAGCTCCCAAATACTCATTATTTCATCTTGCTCCATGAACTCTCTTTTTCTATTATTCTGATCAAATATCACACCTTCATGATGTTGTTGCTGCTCATAGCTCATTGCATTTTCCAAGAAACAACAAGACTCTATTGTATCATGATGATAAGAACTAGTACTATTAAATGGAGTTGTAGTACTTTTCAGGAATCAGAAATAATATATATATGTCAAAGACATAATATATATATAAATGGTAGTTATTATTTTTGTTATTAATTGAATACTCAAGTATGATTCATTATGGTTTCTTATGGATTTTACACTCTTATTTTTTAGGTTTTGCAAGATGAAGTCACTTAAAAAGTCCAAGAAGAAGAAGATTTTGCACTCGTATATATCTACTCAACATGAAGTCATCCAACCTCAACCTATTCCTCATCCCATTCAACCTCAATTCACTCAATATCAAACTCAACCTCAAGCCCAACCTATTCCTAATCTCATTCAACCTCAATTCACTCAATATCAAACTCAACCTCAAGCCCAACCTATTCCTCATCCCATTCAACCTCAATTCACTCAATATCAAACTCAACCTCAAGCCCAACCTATTCTACATCCAAGTCGGCCTCAACTCACTCAACTCCAACCCCAACCCCAACCTATTCCACATCCAAGTCGGCCTCAACTCACTCAACTCCGACCCCAACCCCAACCTATTCCACATCCAAGTCGGCCTCAACTTAATCAACTCCGACCACAACCCCAAACTATTCCACATCCAAGTCGGCCTCAACTCACTCAACTCCGACCACAATCCCAAACTATCCCACATCCAAGTCGACCTCAACTCACTCAACCACCGTCTAGATCTATATCCAAATCCCATTATTCTCAACCTCGTCCTCAATCTTCCGAATCTCACCCTTTACAAACTCTACCCCAACCTCAAAACCAACCTCGATCACGGCCTAAACCCACCCAATCTTGCACTCAACCTTCTCAAACTCAACCTAATCAACCTCGTCCTCAATTCACCCAATCTCACTCTTTACCAACTCAACCCCAACCTAATCAACCTCAATCTCAACCCATCCCTTCTCAACCCAATGAATCTCAACATCGATCTCGATCTATCCCTTCTCAATTTATGGTCGTTGAAGCCCCATCTTCATCTAGTCATGCTAGTGGAGACACCGTTGGAACTAGAATTCCAATACTACCCGAAGGTGATGGGTGAGTCTCTTACTCTTAATTCTACAAAACCAGTGGTACTATGAATCAAACTTTATACAATTGATTTGGTTGTTTTTCACTTATAATCTGTTTAATTAATTGAATTAAATAACTTTGCCATTCACAAGCTGTTTTACCACTTTTCATAGTTTGTTACTTAAATTTTCTATTGGCTGCCGATATTTGGACATGCTTCTACTTGGTAGGAATGAATCTTGTAGTTATAATCAACTAACTCTTGAGTAACTTTCTGTTAGAAACTAGTTCCTAAATACAACTTAATTGTAGAAACATACTTTTATTGATGGTAGAATACTGTTAGAAACTAGTTCCTAAATTCTTAAATATTAGAGACAGCGAACTAGTCCAAATATCGTCCTGTATGGAATTTTACATGCTGAGACACCTGAGGTTCTGTCAAAAGCTTGCCTATGCCGTTTAATTTCTTCAGCAGTCTGCCTGCAAGAACTGACTGGTCACTTGTTCATAATTGGAGAAGATTCAATATCCTGGAATTCAAATAAGCAAGGAATAATGGCCTTATCATTATGTAAAACAAATTATTTTGCAGCTTCTTAAGCAGTGTGATTGAAAGTTAGTGAAGATGTGATGATCAAACTGTTAGTTGACAACAAATCTGAAACTGACCTAAAAAATCATCCAATGATCCATGGTAGGAAAGAAGATATTATTTACCAAGAGATCAAATTGAATATTGCAAATCTGAGCTAGAATTTGATATTCTATCAAAGTCATTGAAAATGAAGATGATTGGTTTCCATGTAGAAGAATTGTGTCTGAAAAGATGTAAATTACTCTAAGTTGCATGAGAAATATCATTAATAATTCTTTTTTGTTCCCATTTTGTTGGCTAATGGCTACTAATGTCTCTTTTTCAGATTTGATCCTCACAAATTGGTGGTTGCAGAAATTTCTCACATCATACGTACTCATTTGAATGAGGGAAAACCGTCATGGAAAAAATTATCACAAAAGCAACGAGATTCTTTCTTTGACCTGTTTACGGTAATTAAATCTAAAGATGGGTTTTATGTTAAAAATATACTGAAATAAATAAGTAATTGATTCATGTTTTTTTTATACAGCAAAAGTTTAAATGGCCATCCGAACACAAGGTTACAGTGCGACGCAACTTTGAAAAAAGAAGTGCAGCTAAGATGTCGCAATTAATGCAGGATGTTCGAAGAGATTTAGAGTACAAGCCTGAATGGATGGGAGAGGATGTGTGGAAGCAATTAACAGTACATTGGAATTCCTCCAAGTTCAGAAAAATATCTGCAACAAATAAAAGAAATCGTTGTTCTATGGATGGTGCATCTCTTCACACTGGAGGATCCATTCCTCATCGTTTGCATTGGAAAAGAATGGTATTATAAGTTTTTCTTCATATTTCATAAATTATTATTTATAGTAAATGACACTATTCTTTTGTAATTGATAGAAAAAGGAAAAGGGAGTCAATCCATCATTGACTGAGTTTTATTTTCGCACCCATCGAAAAAAGGATCAAAGTTGGGTGGGTGTTCATGCTGAAGCTGCATATGTAAGTACTCCGAATCAATTCTATATAATATTCAAGAGTATGTGTTGCTTGAGACTTTAGGTTTAAATATTGACTTCATCTTTCCTAAATTATGTTATAAATTTTAACTTTTTGTTATGTCTTTTAAATTTTCTCTTAGGCTGAATTTGAACGGAAAAAGTTAGAGATTTCGTCTCAGAATTCAACTGTTCCAGGAGAGGATGAAGTTAATAGTCAACCTACTGTTGAGATGCCGCCTGATTTAGATATATGGGTGGAGTCTTTTGGAAAGAAGAAGAAGAAAGGGAGAGTATTTGGTCTTGGAACCGTTGCCAAGACTTTGATTCCATTATCAACTCAATCAAGTCTTTCGAATAACTCTCAGGAGGTTGATGATTTGAGAAGTCAAGTCCATGCTCTCAATGCTTCATTGCAAAGACAAGAACAAGAGAAGTTTGAGATGAAGCTGTAACACCCTTCTAAATACCCCAAATTATTATAATTAAAATAACAATATATTCATCAGAGTAATTATGCCCCGAAGGGTGTCACACAATCATTTCACAACAATTATCAAAACATCCTGTCATGCTCATTTATTTAATCAAAATAAGGTTCTTTTGCATAATTCGCAGCGGAATAAAATTCAACATCAATGTAAAACATGTAACACACTACATGTAAATCATTTAATAACCAATCTCAAATTAATTAAATCATCCCCTCCCGATGTTACATCTATCAGAGCATGACCCATAAGAAACTACCCTAGACTCCAAGCATTAGCTTCTACTCAACTCATTTCTCGTTACCTGAAAAATAGGTGTAAGGGTGAGTTCCTCAATCAATATAATAAGCATTATAAAACAACATGTAATGCCAAGTAATTAACACATTAATTCACCCTAATCAGGCTACGCCTTCAGCAACATCAATATCCGTTCAACATCATACTCAACAGTAGATTCTCAACCATATTCAACATTAACAACACAACACACAACACACATATAATACTGGAATGCATCCATTCATATTATATGCCATACATTCATTATGCAATGAGACTCTATGCATGCGGTACCGACTATGTTGTGAACATATAGTTCAACCTCACCGTCCAAATCCAGGCACGGCTACCAAGCCCACTAGTCCCACTCATTTGAGACATAGTGACTCACTCACTAATTCCTCACCATGGGAATTAGCTACCACCCCAAATGGGCCATGCTATGCAAGCTACTCACCTAGCATGCAACAATCAACAACAATCAAAATGATTTACTCACTAATTCCTCACCATGGAATTAGCTACCACCCGAAGGCCACAATATGCATGCTACTCATCTAGCAATGCAACATCAACAAAATCAAGGATAGACACATGCTCACACTCTAAGCCATAATACAGTCTAATCACAAATGTATACATTCACATCATCACGTATATCATTACACATTATCAACATAATTAATCACAAAAGCATATCCTATCATGCCACATAATCAAGCACAGTATTAGCACACTCTACTAATACCTTTACCACTCAAAACAACGGGAAATGATCCCTATCACATCATATCTCAGCTAAGTCTCATTACTCAGCCTAAACAACCAAAAACTGCACAACAGTAGCACAGAAAAATCACAATTCTGTCCATACGCGTATTGCCCATGTCCATACGCGTATTGCCCAAACCTGACCAAATCCATACGCGTAACGCCCACTCTCATACGCGTATTACCTATTCCATACGCGTAATGCCCACTCTCATACGCGTACCAACAGAGACTAATCCACGTTCAAAATACCATCTTTTCTACCCATACGCGTAAGGCCTCCTCCATACGCGTACCAGCCAACTCATACGCGTATTGCCTAGTGCCATACGCGTATGACCAGAAACCAGAATTCTCAGATCTGCTATGGCTTTCTCTGTTACGAAACCTATCAGATCCAACCTTCCACAGTCCAAATTACACAAAATAATCGTCCACTTCATCTACACGAATCATATCCTATTCATCTTCACCAATCCTAACATTATTCCTTCTAATTCCTACGAATTCTTTTCAATTATCATTCAATTTCATTCATCCAATATTTCACAAAACTCATCATGCATCAATCAAATTAGAGGTACAATCAATGGTTATCACTACCCATTACATATTATCATATAATACCCTTTAACTGATGATAAACCCCCCTTACCTGAGTTAATCTGGTAGCCTCCGAGCTCTAAGCTTTTCCTTCCTTCAACCTTCGTTCTCTGGCTTTTTGCCCTTTTCTGCCTCTTTTCCCTTTTTCACGTGAAATAACCTTTTTACCAAAAAATGGGATTTTTCTCATTTCCAACTTATATATTATTCCAATAAATAATTATCCCAATAATTATTATTCCCAAAATAATAATAATAATAATAATAATAATTCAATTATTTAATTAAATCAATAAATATATTATTAACTTAATTTAAATAATTATTATATTATTATCGGGGTGTTACAACTCTCCCCCACTAAAAGAGTTTTCGTCCTCGAAAACATACCTCAATCGAACAACTCCGGATAAGATTCCTTCATCTGGCTCTCCAGTTCCCAAGTCACATTGCCACCTGCTGGTCCTCCCCAAGCTACCTTCACCAAGGCAATCTCTTTACCCCGCAACTGCTTCAACTCTCGATCCTCGATCCTCATAGGTGATGTTTCAACAGTCAGGTTATCTCTCACCTGTACATCATCTACTTGGACAACATGCGACGGATCATGAATGTATCTCCTCAACTGAGACACATGAAAAACATCATGCAAATTCGCAAGCGACGGCGGTAAAGCGATACGATAGGCTACCTCTCCTATCCTCTCCAAAATCTGATAAGGACCAATAAATCGAGGTGTCAACTTCTTCGACTTCAAGGCTCGACCAACACCAGTTATCGGAGTAACACGAAGAAACACATGATCTCCCTCTTGGAACTCAAGTGACTTCCTCCTCTTGTCATGATAACTCTTTTGACGACTCTGAGCAATTCTCATCTTGTCCTGAATCATCTTAATCTTTCTCGTAGTTTGTTGAACAATCTCCGGTCCAACCACAGCACTCTCACCGGACTCATACCAACATAAAGGTGTCCGACATCTCCTACCATACAAAGCTTCAAACGGTGCCATATCAATGCTCGAATGAAAACTATTGTTGTAGGTAAACTCAATCAAAGGCAAATAACAATCCCAAGCACCTCCATTTTCCAAAACACAAGCCCTCAAAAGATCCTCTAGCGACTGAATCGTCCTCTCAGTCTGACCATCAGTCTGCGGATGATATGCAGAACTCAATCTCAGCTTAGTTCCCAAAGCCTTCTGCAAACCTTCCCAAAACTTCGATGTAAATCTAGGATCTCTGTCCGAAACAATACTAGACGGAATACCATGCAAACTTACAATCTTCTCAATATACAACTCAGCTAGCCTCTCTAACGGATAATCCATTCTGATCGGAATGAAATGAGCCGACTTCGTCAATCTATCCACAATCACCCAAATAGCCTCAAAATTCTTACTTGTTCTCGGCAAACCAGAAACAAAATCCATACTGATACTGTCCCACTTCCACTCTGGAATAGCCAACGGTTGCATTAGCCCAGACGGCTTCTGATGCTCAATCTTCGACTTCTGACAAGTCAAACAAGAATACACAAAACTTGCAATTTCTCTTTTCATTCCCGGCCACCAAAATAACCCTTTCAAATCATGATACATCTTCGTAGCTCCAGGATGAATACTCAAGCCACTACGATGTCCTTCCTCAAGGATACTCTTCTTAAGTTCTGTAACATCCGGAATACACACCCGACTACCAAATTTCAAAATACCATTCTCATCAACTCTGAATTCACCACCTTGACCTTGATTCACTAAAATCAACTTATCAACCAAAAGTGCATCGGATTTCTGACCCTCTCTGATCTCGTCCAGAATACCACTCGTTAACTTCAACATTCCCAGTTTAACACTATTGTGAGTACTCTCACACACCAAACTCAAGTCTCTAAACTGCTCAATTAAGTCCAATTCCTTAACCATTAACATAGACATATGTAATGATTTCCGACTCAATGCATCAGCTACTACATTTGCTTTACCCGGATGGTAATTCAAACCAAAATCATAATCCTTCAGAAATTCTAACCATCTCCTCTGTCTCATATTCAGCTCTTTCTGATCAAACAAATACTTTAAACTCTTATGGTCACTGAAAACTTCAAATCTTGAACCGTACAAATAATGCCTCCATAACTTCAGAACAAATACCACAGCTGCCAGCTCTAAATCATGTGTCGGATAATTCCTCTCGTGAACCCTTAGCTGTCTCGAAGCATAAGCTATAACCTGCTTATTCTGCATCAACACACCACCTAAACCCAACAACGAAGCATCACAATAAACCTCAAATAGTTCCGACGAACTCGGTAATATCAGGATAGGAGCAGTAGTTAACCTTCTCTTTAACTCTTGGAAACCTTCTTCACATTTTGAGTCCCAAACAAACGCTTGCCCCTTTCTAGTCAACATTGTCAACGGTAACGCCAACTTAGAAAATCCCTCAATGAACTTCCTATAATACCCAGCCAAACCAAGGAAACTTCGAATCTCAGTAACAGACTTAGGAGTTTCCCACTTAGACACCGCTTCTATCTTAGAAGGATCAACAGCAACACCACCTCTGGAAATCACATGACCAAGAAAACTAACTTCTTCTAACCAAAATTCACACTTAGACAGTTTAGCAAATAACTTCTTTTCTCGTAGAACTCCTAAAACCACTCTCAAATGTTCAGCATGCTCTTCTTCAGATTTCGAATACACCAAAATGTCATCAATAAACACCACAACAAACTGATCTAGGTACGGATGGAAAATCCTATTCATATACTCCATAAATACTCCAGGTGCATTAGTCACGCCAAAAGGCATTACAGAATACTCATAATGTCCATACCTTGTTCTAAAAGCAGTCTTCTGAATATCCTCAGTTTTCACACGTATCTGATGATATCCCGATCTCAAATCTATTTTGCTGAACACTCTCGCACCAACCAACTGATCCATTAAATCATCAATCCTCGGCAAAGGATACCGATTCTTGATCGTCACTTTATTCAGTTGCCTGTAATCTACACACAACCTCATAGTACCTTCTTTTTTCTTAACCAACAACACTGGTGCACCCCACGGTGACACACTCGGACGAATAAATTTCTTATCTAACAGATCTTCCAGCTGACTCTTCAATTCAGCTAGCTCAACAGCAGACATACGATAAGGAGCCATTGATATCGGCCTAGTACCAGGTACCAAGTCAATCGAGAACTCAACTTCACGCTCTGGCGGCAATTCATTCACCTCTTCCGGAAACACATCAGGAAAATTACACACCACAGCTAGATTGCCAATCACCAGTTTATCTTTAGCCTCCAAGGTCGCTAACAGCATAAACAACTCTGCCCCATCTGCCACTTCCTCACTCACTTGTCTTGCTGATAGAAACAAACTCTTTCCTTCCTCAATCTCAGGAAATATCACAGTCTTATCAAAACAATTGATATAGACTCGGTTAAACACCAACCAGTTCATACCCAGAATAACATCAATCTGCACTAATGGAAGACACACAAGGTCCATCCCAAAGTCTCTACCAAAAATACTCAAAGGACAATTCAAACAAACCGAAGTAGTAGTCACTGAACCCTTTGCAGGAGTATCAATCACCATACTACCACGCATCTCAGATATCTCTAACTTAAGTTTCACAGCACAATCCAAGGATATAAAAGAATGAGTCGCACCTGTGTCAATAATAGCTACAAGAGGAAAGCCATTAATATAACACGTACCTCGGATCAAACGATCATCTGCGAAAGTCTCAGAACCCGATAGAGCAAAAACCTTGCCTCCTGACTGATTCTCTTTCTTCGGCTTAGGACACTGTGGGCTGATATGACCCACTTCTCCACAGTTGAAGCAAGTCACAGTCTTCAACCGGCAATCTGCAGCCAAATGACCACCTTTTCCACATTTGAAACACTTCTTCTCATTACTGGTACACTCATGGATACGATGTCCAGCCTGACCACATCTGTAACACTTAACAGGAGCACTAGAGTCTCCCCCACTAGGCCTCTTCATCCCACTCTGCCTCTGAAAACCTTTGCCAGCTGCATACGGTTTTCCACGATCAATATGATTCTTACCTTTCCTATCAACCTTCTGCTGATAGCTCTCAGCTCTGGCCTTGGAATCCTGTTCGAAAATCCTGCAACAGTCAACCAAATCAGAAAACACTCTAATCCTTTGATATCCAATAGCCTGTTTGATCTCGGGACGCAACCCGTTCTCAAACTTCACACACTTTGAAAATTCCCCAGCAGCCTCAGCATAGGGAGTATAATACTTCGACAGTTCTGTGAATTTAGCAGCATACTCCGTAACAGACCTGTTACCCTGCTTCAATTCCAAGAACTCTATCTCCTTCTTTCCTCTGACATCCTCGGGAAAATACTTCCTCAGAAATCTCTCTCTGAACACAGCCCAAGTAATCTCAGCATTTCCAGCAGTTTCCAACTCAGTGCGGGTAGCAACCCACCAATCATCAGCTTCTTCTGACAGCATATGTGTACCGAACCTGACCTTCTGGTTATCAGCACACTCAGTTACTCTGAAGATCCTCTCTATCTCCTTCAACCACTTCTGAGCACCATCTGGATCGTATGCTCCTTTGAACATTGGAGGATTGTTCTTCTGGAACTCACTCAACTGACGAGCAGCTCCCATTCCCATAACATTCAGATTTCCTCCAAGTACTCCAGCTAGCATACCCAGAGCCTCAGCAATCGCAGCATCATCTCTACCTCTTCCAGCCATCTCTATTCTGAAACCCAACAACTAAAACAATAAGTACTGATAGGGTTACACAACACCTATACCGTACAGGGAAAACAGAAAAAAAATTACGACTCGACACGACCGACTATGCTCTGATACCACTAATGTAACACCCTTCTAAATACCCCAAATTATTATAATTAAAATAACAATATATTCATCAGAGTAATTATGCCCCGAAGGGTGTCACACAATCATTTCACAACAATTATCAAAACATCCTGTCATGCTCATTTATTTAATCAAAATAAGGTTCTTTTGCATAATTCGCAGCGGAATAAAATTCAACATCAATGTAAAACATGTAACACACTACATGTAAATCATTTAATAACCAATCTCAAATTAATTAAATCATCCCCTCCCGATGTTACATCTATCAGAGCATGACCCATAAGAAACTACCCTAGACTCCAAGCATTAGCTTCTACTCAACTCATTTCTCGTTACCTGAAAAATAGGTGTAAGGGTGAGTTCCTCAATCAATATAATAAGCATTATAAAACAACATGTAATGCCAAGTAATTAACACATTAATTCACCCTAATCAGGCTACGCCTTCAGCAACATCAATATCCGTTCAACATCATACTCAACAGTAGATTCTCAACCATATTCAACATTAACAACACAACACACAACACACATATAATACTGGAATGCATCCATTCATATTATATGCCATACATTCATTATGCAATGAGACTCTATGCATGCGGTACCGACTATGTTGTGAACATATAGTTCAACCTCACCGTCCAAATCCAGGCACGGCTACCAAGCCCACTAGTCCCACTCATTTGAGACATAGTGACTCACTCACTAATTCCTCACCATGGGAATTAGCTACCACCCCAAATGGGCCATGCTATGCAAGCTACTCACCTAGCATGCAACAATCAACAACAATCAAAATGATTTACTCACTAATTCCTCACCATGGAATTAGCTACCACCCGAAGGCCACAATATGCATGCTACTCATCTAGCAATGCAACATCAACAAAATCAAGGATAGACACATGCTCACACTCTAAGCCATAATACAGTCTAATCACAAATGTATACATTCACATCATCACGTATATCATTACACATTATCAACATAATTAATCACAAAAGCATATCCTATCATGCCACATAATCAAGCACAGTATTAGCACACTCTACTAATACCTTTACCACTCAAAACAACGGGAAATGATCCCTATCACATCATATCTCAGCTAAGTCTCATTACTCAGCCTAAACAACCAAAAACTGCACAACAGTAGCACAGAAAAATCACAATTCTGTCCATACGCGTATTGCCCATGTCCATACGCGTATTGCCCAAACCTGACCAAATCCATACGCGTAACGCCCACTCTCATACGCGTATTACCTATTCCATACGCGTAATGCCCACTCTCATACGCGTACCAACAGAGACTAATCCACGTTCAAAATACCATCTTTTCTACCCATACGCGTAAGGCCTCCTCCATACGCGTACCAGCCAACTCATACGCGTATTGCCTAGTGCCATACGCGTATGACCAGAAACCAGAATTCTCAGATCTGCTATGGCTTTCTCTGTTACGAAACCTATCAGATCCAACCTTCCACAGTCCAAATTACACAAAATAATCGTCCACTTCATCTACACGAATCATATCCTATTCATCTTCACCAATCCTAACATTATTCCTTCTAATTCCTACGAATTCTTTTCAATTATCATTCAATTTCATTCATCCAATATTTCACAAAACTCATCATGCATCAATCAAATTAGAGGTACAATCAATGGTTATCACTACCCATTACATATTATCATATAATACCCTTTAACTGATGATAAACCCCCCTTACCTGAGTTAATCTGGTAGCCTCCGAGCTCTAAGCTTTTCCTTCCTTCAACCTTCGTTCTCTGGCTTTTTGCCCTTTTCTGCCTCTTTTCCCTTTTTCACGTGAAATAACCTTTTTACCAAAAAATGGGATTTTTCTCATTTCCAACTTATATATTATTCCAATAAATAATTATCCCAATAATTATTATTCCCAAAATAATAATAATAATAATAATAATAATTCAATTATTTAATTAAATCAATAAATATATTATTAACTTAATTTAAATAATTATTATATTATTATCGGGGTGTTACAGAAGCAACAATTGCAACGACAAGAAAAAGAGATGATTCAAACGAACAATAAACTTTCATTGTTAATGAATCATTTAGGATTTACTGCATCTTCTTCTCATCCACCCCAAGCCAATAATGAAAGAGATAATCCAAGTGAAGATGATGTTGATGAATTAGATGAAGACATTAGTAGTGAATTTTGATTTGTATTTTTTTTTTGTTAGCTAGTATGAAATTTGGATTGTCTTTTTCTTATTAATTTGGTTTGATAAGTGATTCTTAGTAGTTTGATTGTGTTATTTTTAGTAATGTATTATTGACTTTATACTAATATTTAGCAACTTGGTTGCTTTAAAAATTAGAAAGTGATTAGTTTAAAATTGTCTCATTCAAATTAAATTTTAATTTATATATTATTTTTACTTTGATATTTAACATATTATAATATTTAAAAAATGAATTAGACAAAAAAAAATTATTTTCCTGCGAATTTTCCTGCGAATTTTACTGCGATTTGAGACTTTCCTGCGCATTTACCTGCGGGTTTTTCCTGCGACTTTACCTGCGGATTTTGATTCCTGCGACCTTACCTGCGGATTTATATTATCCACGAAGGTTTTAGCTGGGGACGAAAAGTCGCAGGAAAAGTCGCAGGAAACGTGTTTTCTGCGGATTTTAGAATAAAATCCGCAGGTAAATCCGCAGGAAAACAGTGCATTTCTACTAGTGATTGTTTCCCTTTCTTGGTTACTTGCGTGATCTCATTTCCAACTCCAACCTTTTTCTCTTATGACTTGTTTTTATCGAGATGAGTATGCATCAATTTATAAGTATTTTATAATCTTATCAAGAAAATAATGTATTTCAATATTCTTATACACTTTATATTATTCCTTCCCTTTCTAATTAGAAAACTCTAATTTCATAACTTGGTAGAAAATATTCTCTCAATCAATGCTTTCATATTATGGTCATGTAACATTATCTCTCTCAACTTCCTGTTTATATTATTGCAAGAATTTCCCTCTAAATAGGATATACCTCCATATACCACTCTCATTGTGTTTAGTGCTTTCAAACCAAGAGTAATTTGGTCTAGTTGTTCAATCAAGTCCTTCTCTGGGGATTTCCCCAACCCCTTAGGAGGGGATGCTTTTGGATCCTGGGAAGCTTCCTCGCCCATTACTTAAATAACCTCATTGTGGCCATATAGACCACAGAAAAATATTTCCTCCTTCTTCATCTGACTATTTATCTTTGTTGGTTACTTGTTTGATCTCATTTCCACCCTCCAATGGTTGTTGTATTTTGCCTATTTCTCTTTGGACTTGTTTTTATCGAGACGAGTGAACCTTGAGATTTTTTTATTTCCTGGTTAGATATTCAATGGAGTATTAATATGTATGAATTCATTAGTGTTGCATTTGTTGTGCCTATGAAAATTAAAATTTTGGTAGAACAGATTACAGATGTCTTATACGATGTCGAAATAATTGATATCTTCTTATGGACACAATGAACAACACGAACAATAAATTCTACAGAAAGTAAATAAACACACAATAATTGTTTACCCAGTTTGGTCAAACATACCTACTTTGGGGGATAACAATCCAGGAATGAAATCCACTAAATAGTATTAATTCGAAGTGAAACAACCACCGGTTTCCAATTTGTCACTTAACCACTACCCGTGTTATATTTCTACCTAAGTCACTACCTAGGTTGAGGCCCCTCCTCTATTCCTTTTACAATCACTCAGTGATCAACAACACACTATATGCTTAGCAGCTTTAGAGTACACACTTTACAGTCTCAATAAAGTTCTCATATTCTTAGCATCCACTATGATCTAAGAAAGGCTCACAAAAGAAAAAACCCTAATACTTTATGTCAAGTAATATATCTCTTTTACTTGTTATCTCCCTAGGCCTAAACTAACCTATTTCTCCCCTCCTTTATAACCAAATTTCTCAAAGGGTGAGACTATCATGACTAGAACCTGTTGGTCAACACCAATATAACTTTAGAGATTGTAGAATGTCAGAACATCACGTCTGACATTTTGCAACCATTTTATTAGTCCAACATCAATATAACTTTAGAGATTGTAGAATGTCAGAACATCACATCTGACATTTTGCAACTATTTTGCAACCATTTTAGCAACTGTTTTTATTAGTCCAACATGTTCTATCAATTGCATAACCTCCTAGCAATCCAAAGCAGTTTTTCCCAAGCTTCTTTCAAGAGCAATTCTTTTGTGATAAACATGCTTTCATTTTGCAACACTCTCAATTCTGTGAAAAGACACATTATCAAGAGGTGCCTTTGAAATAATCTCAGACTTCCTATGAGATTTCTTTACTGGGATGATGTCTTGAACATCTTCTTCAACATCATTGTTAGATTGTGATGTATATTTTCTTTTCTTAGAGAGTATTTCAACTTTACTACAAACCCTGGAAGGCCCCACGACAACAGTCTTCTTAGATCTTTTCTTGGTGGTTTGGCCCTTCTGCTGTCTTTGAGTAAGTCTTTTTGCAATATTTGGATCAAGACTTTTGGTAACTACCTCATTATCTGAGGGTAGATTGTCATCACTTATAACCTCATAACTTCCCCCTTCCTTGATAGAAGATGTCTCAACATCTTTATCACCTTTCTTTAATTCTATGTTCCTGGAGAGGTCTTATCCTTTCGACTCACTCCCTTGACCAGCCTATTTTTTACCCTTCTCATGATGATCCCTTATACAGGAAAGTATAGTCTTAGAAGCAGACGCATCTCTATCTATATCCTCATTAAGAGTTGCAACCACCCTTTTTTAGATGTTTTTATGAGTCTCATGGATTTCTTCGACAGTTCTAAGTTAGGAGAAGATTTAGGGAATTTATACATATTACTTGGTCTTAGACTTCTGCCCCTTTTCACTTTGAGTTTCCTCAGCTTCGGTGGTATTTGAGATGAACAAGGAATTTTGTTCAACGGGGCAACATTTAGAGCTTTATCTTGTGCCATATTCAATGGTTCAACAACTTTTTCTTTTGAGGGTTATTTGATTGAATGGAGATGAGACATCTTGAATGACTTTGGTTGAGCACTCGGGAGACTGATTTTGGAGAACCAGGAGAAGTAAAATACTGGGATGTGATAATAGTTTAAGGGGTTTTGAAGACACTTATAACACCCAATTTTTAATAATTTATTCGTCGTGTATTTTTGGTGCATTATTGGCCTTTTCTAAGGCGTGCGTATTGATGTTTTGGTGTAGTGTCCTAGTGGGACGGGTGGACTTATGTTGTGATTAGTAATACTGGGCAGTGTGGTAATAATAATAGGTCCAATAAAACATTATTATTATTATGTTAATAATATTAGTAATTAGGATTATTATTATTGTTTTGTTTTAATTAAAAATAATTAGGCTGAATTAGTAAAAATATCATGGTGAGGTAATTAAGGGAAATGATAACTTAATCTGAAAATTAGTGAAAATTAGTCATAACAATTTTGGAGAAACCAAGGGAGATCTAGGAAGAGGAAGAACACAGCTAGGGCATTCTTCATAGATCATTTTCGCAGGAATTTTCTCCAAGATTTGAGGTAAGGGGGAGAAAGGGATTCATATTAGGTTATATTAACATGATGGGGGTAGTGAGGAGTCCTTTCCCTCGAAGGTTTTTCTGTATATGATGTTGTACTAATGAAATTTTTGCTTGTATGACTGTTGTTGTGGATTTGATCTGATCTCATTGGATCTTGGTGTGGAATATTGTTGTTATTCTATATGTTGCATTGCTTGTACATATTTTGTGTTGTTGCAGAATGAGAGTGACGAAACCGGATCTAGAATCGTTGGAACTGAAATTAGTAACAATAGGTGAAAAAATAACATGATTGAGAGTGTAAAATATGTGTAGAAACCTTCTTAAGCCTGGTATGAAGTGTGGAAACGAGAATCATGGGTAACAGATTCATAATAAAGGAGAAAACATGACATTTGAGGTGTCTCTAGAAATACGCGTAAAAGGGGTGCATTATGCGTATGGATGAGCATGAAAACAAGGCATTACGCGTATGGAGAAAAAATTGGCACGACCATCTGCCCATTTTAGTATGATACACGTGGGAAAGTTGGGTAATACGCGTAAGAGGTGGCTATATGCGTATTGGCCTGAGAGTGGTGAGCTATACGCATATCATGGGCATATGAGGGGCTAGGAGCTAGTCCATACGCGTATGGCCTTGGGAAATATGTGTATGACCAGGATTATAGGGTAAATTTTGGTGTTTTGTGATTTCTGTCCTGATTTTGCATTCGATGTCGATTCTCTTGATCTGAGGCAATGATGTAGACCTTAGGACATAATTAATCGAGGATTAGTAATGAAAAATTGATTAATGATGAAACTTAGGTGAATTTAAATAGACAATTAATCACTTAAGTCGCGTGAGGAATATTTTGGTAATTGTGTGGAATTATTGTTACATATGTGATCGGATGGATTGTGTAGATGTATAATGTGATGTTTATACATGTTGTATGCATAATCACGGTCATGCATATATTGAAGTATTATTGGTGGGATGATTCGTTGCTGGATGGGCGTATGTGATTCATCTGTACTCCGTTGCGGAGAATGTTGGAGATATATCATTTTCGGATTGGCGTATGTGATTTATCCAGATTCTTTATGAATCGAGTTCGATTGAATGAACTAAACTAGTACCACATGCATTATGTCATTGTTGAGTCACATTGCATAATTGTTGTTGTTTCACTATTGCATAATTATTGTTGTGATGTTGTTGTATATGTTGATTGTGTTTAAAACTATCATTGAATTGTTATATGCTCCATTAATATTTGAATACATTTCTCACACCTTTGTTGTTGTTGTATTTTTGCTTCCTTGGAAGTACAGATAATACAGGTATTGAGTGTGCATGGACTTCATGTTGCTTGTTCGAGCCATAGGGCTGCTCTGATATGTAACATGGGACTGGAGATTTTTTAATGTTTTGTTTATTTTCATTTTGGTTATGTATCTTGTATATTTTATTGATAACCTTATAAACCAAGAATATTGGAGGAATTATTGTTGATGTTGACATTTTGTTATAAGTTGAAATAATAAGAATTTTCCGTTGTTTTTAAAGCGGAGTTTTGTTGTTAATGTTGTTGTTGTGGCATTACACTTGTTTAATCTCTTATTTTTACTTGTTAATTTATTATTTTATAAATTGGAAAAATGGGGAGTAACTATTGGTATCAGAGTAGGTCGGTCCAACCGGCCAGATGTTGTAGTCGAGTCAGTCCTTAGAATATGAGTTGTTGCGTTTTAACCTGAGGTGTTTGTTATATCATTATGGCATGAAGGAATGATGATGATGATCTTGTTTCTGCTATGCAAGCCATGGCACGGGCTATAGAGAACATCGGTCCAGCTGTTGGGAATGTTGAGTTTCGTGACTTGGATCAATTTAGGAGTAACAAACCGCCTACGTATGAAGGAAGTATCCCTGATCCAGAGGCTGCACAAAAATGGCTGGAGGCTTTTGATAAAATCTTCAAGACCATGGGTTGAAATGATTATCAGAAGGTGAGGTTTGGTACTCACATGTTGAAAGGCGAAGCTTAAGTTTGGTGGGACAACAGTCTCTAAAGGTTGGAAGTTACAGGTACTGGTATTACTTCAGCCTTGTTTAGAGTAGAGTTTCTGGAGAAGTATTTTCCAGAGGATATTCGCAGTGCTAGAGAGGTAGATTTCTTGGAACTGAAGCAGGGTAATATGACTGTGGCAGAGTATGTTTCTCTCTTTGAAGAGTTAGTACAGTATTGTGTCTGAAATTTGAGAACGGGTTGCGTCCTGAGATTAAATAGGGCATTGCTTGTCAAAATATTAGAAAGTATCCAGAACTGGTGAGCAGAAGAAGAATTTATGATAATGATAACATAGCTCGGATTGCTCACTACAAGGTTGTGAGTGACCGAAAGGGTAAGTAGAGCTTTGGGGGTACTTCTTATAGTGCTTCAGATGACAAAGGAAAACAGAAAACTGCTGACAAGAAGCCAAGTGGGGAGGGTGTAAATCCCAATCCTTTGAAATTTTTCAAATGTGGGGGAACGGGTCATCATGCTAATACTTGTCAGAATGAAGTGAAGAAATGCTTCAAGTGTGGATGAATAGGTCATGTGGTGGCGGATTGCAGAGCTACTATGCCTACTTGGTTCAACTGTGGTGAACAGGGTCATATTAGTACAACTTGCCATAAACCAAAGAAGTCTCAAGGAGCTAGTAAGAAGGTGTTTGATTTTGTGGGAGCCCAATCCACTAATGAGGAGCGTTTCGTCAAAGGTACTTGTTTTATTAATAGTACTCCTTTGATTGCTATTATTGATACGGGTGCGACCCACTCGTTTATTTCTGTTGATTGTGTGAAGAGGTTATGAATTGTATCATCTACTCTAGATTAGAGGATGACAATTGAAACTCCATATATTGGTTCAGTGGTTACGTCTTTAGTATGCGTGAAGTGTCTATTGATTATTTTTTTATAGAGATTTCAAAGTAGATTTGATTTGTTTACCGCTTGATAATCTGGATGTTATTTTGGGGATGAACTGGTTGGAATTCAACCGGGTCTATATTGATTGTTATAGGAAGAAGTTGTTATTCCTTACTCCTGAAGAGGAAGCGATGGCAAAATCTTTATCTACTAAAGAGTTGAGAACTTTGTTGGAAGATGAGGCTAATATGTTTACAGTGTTCGCATCTTTATCTATTGAAAGCAAGGTGTTAGTTAGTGAGTTACCAATTGTGAGTGAATTTCCTGAAGTATTTCCTGATGATATTACAGAATTACCTCTGACGAGAGAAGTTGAATATACCATTGACCTTATTCCTGGTACAAGGCCTATTTATATGGCACTGTATAGGTTGTCTGCATTAGAGTTAGTTGAATTGAAATCTCAGATTAGAGAGTTGCTTGATAAGAAGTTTATTAGGTCAAGTGTGTCGTCGTGGGGAGCTCCAATGTTGTTGGTAAAGAAGAAAGATGGTAGTATGTGTCTATGCATTGATTACCGTCAGTTGAATAAAGTAACCATTAAGAATAAGTATTCGCTTCTGAGGATTGATGACTTAATGGATCAGCTAGTTGGTGCTCGTATTTTTAGTAAGATTGATGTGAGATTAGGTTAGCATCAGATTCGAGTGAAAGAAGGTGATATTCAGAATACTGCATTTAGAACTCGTTATGGACATTATGAATATGTTGTGATGCCTTTCGGAGTGTCTTATGGGCCAGGTGTATTCATGGAGTATATGAAATGTATCTTACATTCTTATTTGGATCATTTTATTGTGGTCTTTATAGATGATATTCTAATTTATTCTAAAAAGGAAGATGATCATAAAAAGCATTTGAGAATTGCATTGTAGATGTTAAAGGATAACAAGTTGTTTGCTAAGTTATCAAAGTGTGAGTTCTGGATTAAGAATGTGAGTTTCTTAGGTCATGTTATTTCTGGAGATGGTATAGCAGTGGATCCTTCTAAAGTAAGTGTTGTGTTGCAATGGGAACCTCCAAAGACAGTAATGGAGATTAGAAACTGTCTGGGTTTGGCAGGTTATTATAGAAGATTTATCCAAGGGTTTTCTAATTTGGCATTACCGTTAACTCAATTGACTAGAAAGAGTCAAGCGTTTATTTGGGATACGACTTATGAGGAAAGTTTTGAAGAATTGAAAAAGAAATTCACTACGGCACCAATGTTGGTTTTGCCAAGTCCTGGTGAACCTTTTGTTGTGTATTGTGACGCATCTAAGATGGGATTAGGTGGTGTATTTATGCAATATGGTGAGGTGGTGGCTTATGCTTCAAGACAACGTGTACGATAGGAATTATCCTACTCGTGATCTTGGATTAGATGTCGTGGTTTTTGTGTTAAAGATTTGGAGGCACTGTTTGTATGGATCAATATTTGGGGTATTTAGTGACCATAAGAGTTTGAAGTACTTGTTTGACCAGAAATAACTGAATATGAGACAGAGAAGATGGTTGGAATTTCTGAAAGACTGTGATTTTAATTTGAGTTATCATCCGGGTAAAGCTAATGTTGTAGCAGATGCTTTAAGTCGGAAGACAATCCATATGTTGGCGTTTATGGTGAAAGAAATGGAGTTAATTGAACAATTTCGGGATTTGAGCATGGTTTGTGAGACGACACCTGAGAGTGTTAAGATTGAAATGCTAAAAGTGAATAATGACTTTTTGGATGAGATTAAATAGAATTAGAGACTTGATGTCAAGTTGGAAGATTTGATGCCTACAGAAGGAAGTGACCCTGATGGTAATTTCCAGGTAGATAATTCTAGTGTGTTGAGATTCCAAGGCAGAATTTGTGTCGGACAATGTTGAACTGAAAAAGGGCAATTTTAGAAAAAGAAGAAAAAAGTCACCGAAGTAGCTTGAGTATTCATCTAGGAGCTACAAAGATGTGTCAGGACTTGGAGAAGTTATTTTGGTGGTTTGGTATGAAAAGAGATATAGAACAATTTGTGTATGCTTGTTTGGTATGTCAGAAATCTAAAGTGGAACATCAAAAGCCTTCGAGAATGATGCAACCGTTGGAAATTCCATAATGAAAATGGGATAATATTGTTATGGACTTTGTTACTAGCTTGCCGAATACGGCGAGAGAATTTGATGTTATTTGAGTAGTTGTGGATAGGCTTACAAAATCCACGCATTTTATTCCTATTAACATGAGTTTTCCGTTGACAAAGTTGGCAGAGATTTATATCGGAATAATTGTGAAGTTGAATGGTGTTCCTTCGAGTATAGTTTCGGATAGATATCTAAGTTTCACTTCAGAATTTCGGAAGAGTTTGCAAGAGGCTTTGGGTTCAAGGTTGAAATTGAGTTCGGCTTATCATCCGCAGACGGACGGTCAGTCAGAAAGGACTATTCAGACGTTAGAGGATTTGTTGAGGACTTATGTGTTGGAACAAGGTGGTGCGTGGGATACTGATTTTCCATTGATTGAGTTCACGTACAACAATAGCTACCATTCTAGTATTGGAATGGTACCATTTGAAGCTTTGTATGGTAGGAGGTGTAGGAGGCCTGTTGGTATGAAACAGGTGAAAATGTGGTGCTTGGACCTGAAATTGTGCAACAGACTACTGAGACAATTTAGATGATTTGTGAAAAGATGAAAGCGTCTCAGAGTAGAAAGAAGAGCTATCATGATAATAGGAGGAAATAACTAGAATTTGATGAAGGTGATCATGTGTTTTTGAGGGTCAATCCAATTAAGGGTGTTGGACGTGCTTTGAAATCGAAGAAGTTGGATCCTAAGTTCATTGGATCGTATCACATTTTGCGGAAGGTTGGTACTATTGCATACGGAGTGGAGTTACCACCAGAGCTTTCGAACTTGCATGATGTGTTTCATGTGTCGCAACTTCGGAAGTATGTGTCTGACCCATCTCATGTTATCCCGAGGGATGAGGTGCAGGTTAGAGATAATCTTATTGTGGAAGTGACGCCGATAAGGATTGTGGATTGCAAGATGAAGCAACTCAGAGGTAAAGAGATTCCTCTGGTGAAAGTAGCTTGGGGAGGAGTTGCTGGTGGAAGTGTAACCTGGGAGCTGGAAAGTAGGATGCGGGAGTCGTATCCGGAACTTTTCTCATCAGGTACATTTTTGGAGACAAAAATATTTTAAGTGGGGGAGAATTGTAACCCCATTTATAATAATTTATTCGTCGTGTATTTTTGGTGCATTGTTGGCCTTGTCTAAGGCGTGTGTATTGATGTTTTGGTGTAGTGTCCTAGTGGGACGGGTGGATTTATGGTGCGATTAGTAATATTGGGGAGTGTGGTAATAATAATAGGTCCAATAAAACATTATTTTTATTATTATTATTATTATGTTAATAATATTAGTAATTAGGATTATTATTATTATTGTTTTGTTTTAATTAAAAATAATGAGGCTGAATTAGTAAAAACATCATGGTATTAGGAGAATAATAACTTAATCATAAAATTAGAAAAAATTAGTCATAATGATTTTGGAGAAACCAAGGGAGAGCTAGGAAGAGGAAGAACATAGTTAGGGCATTCTTCGAATAGCATTTTCGCAGAAATTTTCTCCAAGATTTGAGGTAAGGGGGAGAAAGGGATTCATATTAAGTGATATTAACATGATGGGGTAATGAGGGGTCCTTTCCCTCATAGGTTTTATTGTATATGATTTTGTATTGATGAAATTGTTGCTTGTATGACTGTTGTTGTGGATTCGATCTGATCTCATTGAATCTTTGTGTGGAATATTGTTGTTGTTGTTCTGTATGTTGCATTGCTTATACAAATTTTGTGTTGTTGCAGAATGAGAGTGACGAATCTGGATCTAGAATTGTTGGAACTAAATTTAGTAGCAATAGGTGAAAGAATAACATTATTGAGAGTGTAAAATATGTGTAGAACCCTTCTTAGGACTGGTATGAAGAATGGAAACGAGAATCATAGGTAACAGATTCATATTGAAGGAGAAAACATGAAATTTGAGATGTCTCTGGCAATACACGTACAAGGGGTGCATTACATGTATGGATGAGCGTGAAAACAAGGCATTACGTGTAATAAGGTGTGATTACACGTATGGGAAGTGAATTAGCAATGCCATCTGCCCATTTGAGTATGATACGAGTGAGAAAGCTGGGCAATATGCGTAAGAGGTGGCTATATGTGTATTGGCCTGAGAGTGGTGAACCATACGCATATTGGGGGCGTATGAGGGGCGTAGGAGCTGGTCTGTATGTGTATGGCCTTGGGCAATGCGCGTATGACCAGGCTTGTAGGGCAAATTTTGGTGTGTTGCAATTTCTGTTCCGATTTTGCAGCCGATGTCGATTCTCTTGATCTGAGGCAACGATGTATACCATAGGACATAATTAATCGAGGATTAGTAATGAGAAATTGATTAATGATGAAACTTATGTGAATTCAACTAGACGATTAATCACTTAAGGCGCGTGAGGAATATTTTGGTGATTGTGTGGAGTTATTGTTGCATATGTGATTGAATGGATCGTGTATATGTATAATGTGATGTTTATACATGTTGTATTATAACCATGGTCATGCATATATTGAGGTATTATTGGTGGGATGATTCTTTGTCAAATGGGCGTATGTGATTCATCTGTACTTCGTTGCAGAGAATGTTAGAGATAAATCATTTTCAAATGGGCGTACGTGATTTATCTGTATTTTTTATGAATCGAGTTTGATTGAATGAACAAACTGGTACCACATGCATTGTGTCGTTGTTGAGTCACATTGCATAATTGTTGTTTTTTCGTTGTTGCATAATTATTGTTGTGATGCAATTGTATATGTTGATTGTGTGAGAAACTATCCTTGAATTGTTATATGCACCGTTAATATTTGAATATGTTTCTCACCCCTTTGTTGTTGTATATGTGCTTCCTGGAAGTACAGATAATCTAGGTATTTGAGTGTGCGTGGACTTCATGTTGCTTGTTCGAGTCATAGGGCTGCTCTGATACGTAACACGGGATTGGGGATTTTTGATGTTTTGTTTATTTTCGTTTCGGTTACGTATCTTGTTTATTTTGTTGAGAACCTTATAAACCAAGAATATTGGAGGAATTATTGTTGATGTTGACATTTTGTTATAAGTTGAAATAATCATAATTTTTTGTTGTTTTTAAAGAGGAGTTTTGTTGTTAATGTTATTGTTGTGGCATTGCACTTGTTTAAACACTGATTTTTACTTGTTGATTTATTATTTTATAAATTGGGAAAAGTGGGGTGTTACAACACCTGTTTAGAAGAATAGAATAAGTGTCGCTTGACCTTAAGGTCTCCACCATGTCATAACCTGATGTTCTGACATTGAGTCTAAAAACCACCCAGTTCCATCCAGAGTGGTTATCTTTTTCTCTCAAGTATGTCTTATTCATGTCATTTTCCATCATATTATTTCCTTCATTGATGGAGTAAAATGCTTTTTCATTCCTGCCCATGACTCTTCCTCTTGCCATAATTTATTTGATCCTGTCCAGGAGAGACTGATCAACCATCTGACTCCATAGTCTCTCAACATTATGACTAGAAGACCATTCTTCCTGAGTGCTATCGATGAGATGTGAGCATATGTAGCATTTGTTTCTTGTTCTCGTTCCCTTCATGACTGTATGTCTCTTTTTATTTGTAACTACGAATTATGCCTTGGTAAAGTTGACCAAGAGCTCATGATCACATAGTTGACTGATACTTATTAGATTTATAGTTAAACCTTTAACCAGCCATACATCATTCAGTCTAGGCAGACTGAAGTGATTCATGTCTCGAACTCCCTTTATTTCACCTTTTGAGTTGTCTCTAAAGGTAACATAGTCAGATGAATGAGGTTCAAATTTCATTATACATCGCTTGACATCGGTCATATGTCTAGAGCAGCCATTATCAAAGTACCAATTTTGTCTAGAATTGTCATCAGGGGAGAATCATGAAAGCATTAATTCTTTCACCATCATTCTTACTCCTTCCTTTGATGGAGTATTGTTTTGCTCCGGACTGACCATTATCTTTGAGATAACCATGTAATTTATAATAGTAGGGCTTTATGTGCCCCAATTTACCACAATGATGACATACGTCTATTTTTATTTGTAATTATGCATTCTACCTTGGTAAAGTTAACCAAGAGCTCTTGATCACATATTTGAATGATACTTATTTGATTTATAGTTAAACTTTTAACCAGCAAGACATCATTCAGTCTAGGCAGACTGAAGTGATTCATGTCTCTAACTCCCTTGATTTCACCTTTTGAGTCGTCTCCAAAGGTAACATAGTCAGATGAATGAGGTTCAAATTTCATTAGACATCTCCTGAAACCAGTCATGTGTCTAGAGCAGTGTCACACCCCAAATTTTACCCCTAACTGCTCGCATCATACATTCATTGCATTTAAAAGAAAAAATTTCCAAGATTTATTTTTCTGTTTGCTTCCAACTCATTTTTCAAGTTGCTTATAAATCTAATTTTAATTCCTTTTCACTTCCAAGCATCTATTTTTTTTAATTAATTTTTATTTCCCATTTCTAACCTTTTAATTCATTTTCATGTTTTTAATTTCAATTTCCTTTTCTTATTCTATTTTCAAGTTTCTAATTTTTTCTATTTTCTACTTCTAATCTTTGTTCCAATTTCTACTTCTAATTTTTAATTCATTCTTAAATTTTAAACTAAAATTTTATTTCCAACTTCATTTTCAAAGTTTTATTTCTAAATGTAATTCTATTTTTAACTTTTATTTTTTTTTAGTCACTACTTTTTTATAATTTTTATTTCTAGTTTAATGTTAATTTCTAATTTTATTTTCTTAATTTACTTAAAAAAAAAAAGAAGTTTCTATTCCTAATTTAATTTTAATTTCCAATTTTAATTTTTAATCCATTTTTTTCAAGTCTCTATTCTTAATTTAATTTTTATTTCCAATTTTTATTTTAACCTACTTTTCAAGATTCTATTTCTAATTTAATTTCAATTTCCAAATTTTATTCATTTTTAAGATTTAATCCCAAGTTCTTTTTTTTCTTTTACTTCATATTCTAATGGCAAGCCCAAAGCTTGTTTCCCAATTTCAAATTCCTATTTCAAGTTCATCAAAATATTTCAATTACATAACATATTCATGCATCATTACTTATTTTGCTAATGTCACAAATTTCAGAAAAAATAATAAACAGTTTCTTATAAAAAAAATTTAGTACATTGGTGTGATCCCTGTTTCCTTTCACCAACGAGCAAATTTCGGACAAAAAAAAAAAGGGAGTCTTCAAGCCAATAAAGTCAGACCTGCTGTAAGAGCAGGGTTGCTGTTTTGCCTATCCTCTTTTCTCTACTTTCTCTAGTTCACAACAAACACAGCAGGGGACCCTGCAAGTATGACCAAAAACCTGCATTTGTTTTCCTTACACCAAATTGTGAAAAACTCCACTCTAGAGCCCTGCGAATCTGAAACAGAAAAGGACTTCTCATCAGAACATAAAAAAATCTGATATTATAGACTTCTTCAAGAAGTCTTCAGGAAAAATTCAAATTCTTGAACCTTAATTCATTTCCTATAAGACCAGACATTGTTCCATCCAAAAAAAAAGAGAAAAAAGGACAGCAACAACACATAAGACAGCCTTCAAAAAAACACACAAATTCAGCATCACAGAACACATACAAACAGTCCCAATACACCATCAAAACACCCCCTAAACTCATCAAAACCAGTTACAGAAAACAACTCCCACTAAACTCACAAATCAGCCCTGTTACAACCAAAAAAGCTACCAAAAACCCCAACTAAAACAGCCCCAAGTTACAGCCTCAAAAACACTGTTACATTAGAAACTTAAATTCCAAAGAAGAGAGGAGGGAGAGAACAAAGAAGTCAACAACAAGAAGCTGTGCATTAGAAGAGGAATAGGAAACTCACTGTAGTGGACTCGTCACCCCGATAACATTCGGGCGGTAATCTTTCTCTTCTCCTTTCCTTCACCCTTTTTTTTCCAGCATTTGTACATATTTAGTTTTCTTACTCATCTTTATTTTCAAACCTGCATACAAAACAAACTTTATAGTTAAAATTTCAAAAAAAAAAAAAACAAAATCAAAAAAAAACTTCATCATAAACCTTGACATAACCATATTACCACTTTTTTAAAAAAAAACACAGTTTGAAACCTTAAACCTCATCAAACCAGAAACTTGTTTTTCATCAACAATCACCTCAAGCAACCATACAGAAACACTAACCCACTATCCGCAGCAACAATCACCAACATACAACCTAGCCCACCTTTTATGATTCCACATCCTGTACATAGCCAGCAGCACTAACAAACTCACAAAAACCACCACAAATACAGCATCACATCCTTCAATCCATTTTCCTATATAAAATCTGTAATACCTCAAAATTTGCCCTTTCATTTCCTCAACATTTTGCATAGCATTTTGCATATATGGATTCATAAAATAACCAAAAACATTGCATCATGTATAGCATAGCCGAGGTGTGGGTATGTGATCAATGATCGGAGCAACCGAAAGTGATGAAGAGGCTACCGGAGGGCCACAAAGCTTCTCAACCTTGTGCAAAGGGTTCACAATATCCCACAAGTCTTCACTTGAAGCCACAAGTCATGGAAAGTTTTGGTTTGAGTGAAGGAGGCGAGTAGTGCAATATTTCCTGATGAAAAGGCCAAATTAGGGTTTCATTTCTACGGGGTTTCTGCATAAATTTTTGAGTCGAAGTGGATTTCTTTGGCTTATATATGATGTCAAGTGCCTAGGGTTCAAATCTCGTCCACAAATTCATTTTGGAAGGGGTTCGACCGGCTGGACGATGGAAAATCGAGGAATCGGGGAAAAAGCGACCGAGCTAGGTAAAAAGGGATCGACTCCAGACTTTTAAGATCGAGATCGTGAAATTAGGGTTACAATAATCCTATGGTTCATATTTGGTCAAGAAATGATGGAGGAATCATAGAAAAACCAAAGAAAAATCATTTGAAAGGTAGTTAGTTTCACCATTTCCCTCCACCTTTCCTTCCACTTTCTTTCCACACTTCCTTTCATTCTTTCCATCTCATTTTTCCACTTCAATTCCACTCCATTTCCCTTGGAAACTTCCACCACCTTCCACCATGTTCTACCATCTTCTAGAGTGTTCCAAGGAATATTCCAAGGAATATTCCAAGGAATATTCCAAGGAATATTCTCTTTTCCAACCCTAACCCTAACTAACTTCCAAACCTAATTTTGGATCCCAAACCTATTTTTTGGGCCCCAAACCCAAACCTAGCTCCAAGCCTAAACCATATTTAAGCCATTTTCATCCAAACCAAGGGGGTACACACCATTTTTCAATTTTTCACTCTTTGAGAATCACTTTTCTCTCTCACTTTTCCTCTCCCTTTCACAAAAGCTTTTTCAAATAAGCTCTTCAAGTTTCACATTGAAACTTGAAGATCTTGAAGCTTAAGCCTCAACCTCCATTGATTTTGTGGATTGTGGAAGAAGAAGCTACTGAATTTTGTGAAGATTATCGACTTATCGAAAGCACACGAAGGTTCAAGCTCAAGAACGCATTTATTTTGCGGTTTTCGGTTTTCTCTTCGATTCAAGCTTCGATACTTGCAACAATCACCGAAGCAATCCTCCGCTTCGTAGGTTGGTGATCTTAATCACTTCTCCTTTAAGTTATTCTCTTCATCTCGCCGTTTCGGCATTCTTTAAGTGCTTTTCGCTTTGCTTGAATTAATTCCGTTCAATTATGTGTTATTTGCATTTTTGTGATTTTTGTTGAATTAGTTTTTTAAGGTGTTAATAGATATAGGTGTTAGCATGTGTAGATAAACTCAAAATAAGTCGAAATTAGTGTTAGCATGTTCCTAGGTAGGTTAGGGATCCCAAGAAGTGAGTTGGTGGCCAAAAGCACTTATTTTAAAAGCTTTTTTTCAATTCTGTGCAGTGTTAACCGGTTAACCTATGTGGTTAACCGGTTAACGCATGCGTTTCTGGCCAATTTGCTCCTGTTTTGGGTCTGTTAACCGGTTAACCTATATGGTTAACCGGTTAACGCTGATGAATTTTGACTTTTTGTTTTCTTTGATTGCTCATCCCTAAGTCCTAGTGCCTCTATTGTTCATACTTGTTTAGGTAGTGATTTTAGGGAATTTTTGGGTCCATGTCCAGTAGCTAGTTCCCCCATTTCGAGTCGTTTCGACACGATTCCGTTTATGTCGCATATTATGCGTTTTTGTGTTCTTTGTGCATGCCTTGATATTCTTGCATGTTGATACCATGTTTGTGCATTATTAGGTACATATTAATCATGTTGCATTTAGCTTCTATATGTCTCATATTGCATTAAATCATTTTGCATTTCATTCTTGATGTATGTTGCATTTTGCATAATCATGTATGTATGTGCATTTGGTTGCATTTTGTTGCATACTTTATCATAGCATGGCATCAATTCAATTCTGAATTTTGTATGAAGTATAGTGTGTTTGTTGAAGCATCATGTTGCATGTGCATAATCAATAATCACCATGTTCATATGCATGTTTATGTGTTACATTTTTGTATTACTTGTGGCATAATTAACCATATGATGCATGTTTGCATAATCATTCAAAAATGTTCATGATCTTGCATTGGTAGATGTTGATCCATGTTCAAATGCATGTATGTGTGGAAATTGGTGCATTTTTAATTGAGTTTGTGCATAAAAAATGAAAATAATCAATTCTGGATTTTGCTTTTCATAGCTGTTGTTTTGCATAGGGGCTGTAAAAGGCATGCTGTTTGTTATGTGTACATGCTGTTTGTGACTTTTAACACCTGTTTTTGCATACATATAGGTGCTGTAAAAAGCTGTTGCATTGTATATTGCATTTCATAGCTGATTGTGTATTTGAGTGCTGTAAATAGTTGCTGAATTTTGCATTGCATTAGCTTTAGGTCCTTTAGGAATAGAATAGGGTCTAGTTTAGGTCCAAGTTTAATTAGGATTTAATTAATGTGTGTTTGCTTTATTCTTTGTAAATAAAATGCACACTAACCATTTGTTTTGTAGTGGGGAAGATTGAGGTAAGTTTACTTCACTTTATCCTTTATTTTTTATGCATTTCTTTTAAGTTTTTTTTAATTCATTTTCCTTCCATATTTGTGTTTGGTAGGATTCCCCCTTGTTAGGATCAACTTATCTTCCTTAGGAAGTAAGTTGTATCCTATTTCTTCTTTCTTTTCCTTTTGCCCATTAGGATTAGAAAAACCTCATTAACCATAGGATCTCCCTTTGTAAATACAATTAACTTAGGGTTGTGTCTTAGTCCCCCTTAGTTTTTGTCCCTTTTTGCGATTTGAGTCATTCTCTTTCTCATCTCGAAAGAAAAGCAATAAAACACTTAATAAAAGCCGAACAATCTTGTACGACACGAGACTTTGTTGCGGAGTGTTTATACACGTCCTGTTTCGGGGCGAGGTGTAAATACTTCCCGCGATGGATAGGTCTTAGTACAAGACCGTTCACAAACAAATTCAAAAATACTTCTTTTAAAAGCCAAAAACAAACAATAAGCGACTAATCCTGCGGGAACTTCTTCTCATCTCATTCACTCATAACGCGAACTCGCGACTACTTGTCTCGCATGCAAGACGGTTAACGCACTCGTACCAGACGAGCCTGCAACACCTGAGCATAGACATACGCAGTTCCAGCTGTAAAAAAACACAAACCAAGCAGTTCCCGCCTAGGTTAGGCGAACTACGTCGACTCTGATCCTCATTATCCCGATGAGGTACGTAGGCAGCGGGGTAGGGCCCGTTCGAGCACAATCTTTATTTTCCCTACATTTTTCCCCATTATTTCTTTTCTTTCCATTTTCTTATTTCAGTTCCTTTCTCATTTCAGTTCCAGTTCCAGTTAGCGATTTTATTCAGCAGCATTCGTATTTTCTCACCCTTTGAAACAAAATAAGCAAGCGTGGATCCCGTCGGGTACGACGGACGATCTGGGGTGCTAATACCTTCCCAGGTCGTAACCGACTCCCGAATTCAGATCTTTGGTTCGCAAGGCCTTGTCCTTTCCTTCTTCCTCAGGTTTGTGCAACATTACCTTTCCCATTCTTTCGGGATAAAAATGTCTGGCTGGCGACTCTAACCTTTCCGCGCCACTTTCGCGTTTGTACTAGGATGAAAATCCCGGGAGCGACAGCTGGCGACTCTGCTGGGGACTAACCTGATTCTTCCGGTTTCCCTTGTAGAGTCAATCCTAGCGCCTGTTTGGTTTTGTTTCTTTGGGTGTTTGTGTGTTTGATGCTGAGTGCTTTAGTTTAGCTTTACTGTTTTTATTTACAGTTTTATTTACAGCTTTACTTTATCGCATTTATTTATCGCTTTCAGTATTTTATTTTCCATGCATCATATTATACTGGACTGTCTGGCTGTGCTGGTTTTCATTTTTTCTGTGGGTTGGGAGTTACTGTGAGATAAGCCAAATACCCGGCTTGAGTGCACCATAGGATTAGCGTGGACATGTTGTGCTCGCATGGTTACATGATGAGTGGTGATGTGTTCCACACCCAGGTTGCGACTGTCTTGGGACTATTCTGTGTGGGGGTTCTTCCCCACTTCAGGGTACAACCTTGATGGTTATGTGCAGCTGGGGACCGATCATTGAGGACCTTAATGGAAACAACCCTCTCCAGTGATGACAGTGGCAGACCACATTTGTTGGCAAACCCACTCGCATCCGAGGGTCCATTGGGAACTCGCATAGGATGGCCTGGTTCTCTCATAGGAATTCAGTTAAAGCAAACTGTTCGTATGACGATAGTATTGTACCCTTCGGGATGAATGTACTATTGTTTCTCGATTCAGTGCTTGAAGCTGGAAACTTGTGAGGGATGCTTGTTTTTCCGGACTCAACTGAGACCTCCCTGAGTAGTACATAATGCCAAACCGATTCCCTGATTTGGTCATGAGCCATTTCTCGGAAATGGTGAACGTATTATTGCTATTCGGCTTTGAGAGTCCGTGATGTTGACCCGAGTAGCACACCCGTGAGTTTGGGAGGGGTTTACAGGTTTGCAGGAACCCTGGTACCTTCAGCATACCCACTTTGCCTTTGGTTCAGTTTTGTGATCTGGATTTCTGTTCTTAAATTATGGACCCCGGATCAGAGGGATGATTATTGTGATATCTGGATTTTGAAACCGTGCACCGACACCTGATTATATGTTTGGCACATCACAGACACTTCACTGATCACATGCCTTGTCTTGCATAAACATCATATCATCATTAATCATTTGTGTTTCTTTTATTCTCAGGGTCTACATTTATTCCCGGTTCCTGGCCATATTATTGCTTCAGCATGGAAGACGTCAAAAAGAGAACTGTGCACTACAAATTCTTCGATACTAAGATGGATCTGATCAACCAATTGGTGTCTCTGATTACCCCGGGTCATTTGGGCTACTTCAAGGAAACGTATGGTGACATTCTGGATCTGGCATTCAACTTGGATAATTCTCAGAGGAGCGCCATTCACACTTTGTTGCAGTATTATGATCCGCGGCTTAGGTGCTTCACATTTCATGACTTTCAGTTGGGTCCTCTGTTGGAAGAATATGCTGAGATTATGGGGGTTTCAATCAAGGATCAGCTTCCTTTTAATTCGGAGATGACGAGACCAACTCACACCGACATTGCTAAGGCTCTTTATTTGAGCCCATCAGAAGTATCTGCTAATCTGGTTTCCACCAAGGCCGGGGTGCTTGGTTTTCCCTTAGAGTTTCTGGTCGGAAAAGCTGAAGAACGTGCCATGGAGAAGAAGTGGGATTCAGTTTGTGCTATCTTGGCGTTATCTGTGTATGGGATAGTTTTATTTGCTGACATGGACAAGTTTGTGGACATGAATGCCATTCATTTGTTTGTGTTGAAGAATCCGGTGCCCACTCTCTTGGGTGATCTGTATTATTATGTGCATTACAAGAATGAGAAGAGGCGAGGAGGTCTTGTTAAATGTTGTGCTCCTTTATTCTACAAATGGGTTATGAGACACTTGCCTACTACTGAGAGTTTTGCGGATCCTAATTCTACCTGGGCTCAGAAGCTGAGTACTTTGTCTGCTGGAAATATCAGGTGGTTTACTTTGAAGTTGAAGGGAAAGAATTTCATTACTAGTTGTGGTAATTACCCTAATGTGCCTTTGTTAGGAGTATCAGGATGTATTAACTACAATCCCATTCTCCTAAGAAGACAGTTAGGGTATGCGCTCAAGGAGGTTCCTGACGAGTCTGAATTATTCCAAACCTTCTATTTTCTGGTGAAAGACAATCTTCCTTTGGTTCAAAAAGCTGCAGGGTCCTGGAAGATGATTAAGAGGAAGGGTATAGCATGTCTGGGCAAGAGCAACAATCGAATGTTTCCTGAATTTGAAGCCTGGATAAAGAAGGAGGTTCAAGCGGCTCCAGTTCCTTTTTCTGTGCCAACTCCACCACCTGCTGCGGTACCTTTGGAGGAATATCAGAAGTTAGAGGCTTTGGTTAAGCAACTGAGGGTTGAAAATCAAGAGGCTCTTAATTCTTGTCAGGCGCTAATGATCCAGAACCGTCGATTGAAAGATAGAGCTGTGCAAGCCGAAGAGATAGTCCGTCTCAAGCAGAAGGACTTTGAAGATAGAGAGCTCTATTTCCGAAAGAAAGGTTTAGCTGAGACTCATATGACGGCCCAGCGCCGAAGAGAGAAGAAGGATCTTAGTGAAGCCAATGAAGCTGTTACTTTATGGCAGGAGAAATGGGACGAAAATCTGAAAAAACAAAAGGAGTTAGACGCCAAGCACAAACAGGAAGTCAAAAGTCTTCAGGATTCTGTGGATGGGCAGAAAGAACTTCTCAGGAAAGCTTATTATCAAGAGGAGGATCGTATCCGGCGCGTAACAGAAAGTCAGCGGGCGCTGAAGGAAGCTCAAAAGGAGATTGAAGACTTGAAGTTAAAAGCTGATGTGAAAAGGTCGAAGGCCGATTCAAGTCCAAGCAAGGATAATGAAGCAGCATTTCTACAGCAGATCGAGGAGTTACACGCTTCTTCTGATACGAGGGACCTCCTCATTCAGAAGCTCATCCAGGAGCCCGGTCATCCAGATGTGGTTCAGCTGTTCCAGAGCGTCAAATGCCTTAGCTGGAGATTGAAGGATATAGAGTTCCCTAGTGTGTAATTTCATATTGTTGTACTTGGATCACCCACAGGCTTGTTGTGGGATTCCTTATATGTGATGTACTTTTGTTATTGTGATTGGCACCCTTCGGGGACTTTGTATTTTCAGACTCCAGTTTATATGATTGATTTGTTCCGGATTTCTTGTTTGTTATTTGCACCGACACGGGGTAATGAGCACCAATTCTTCACAGCCGTTATTATGTCTGAATATCATTTGGGGCTTCTTCCCAATTCTTATCTTCTTAATGCCAGGACCGGATACAGTAAAATACCCGGGAATAAAAGGAACACATTGCATTGCATACGCATCATTTGCATTTTGTCTTTGTCTTTGCAGGTTTTTCTTCGAGGTGTCTAATTTATCTGTGTTCATCAGGCAAAGATTGCGAGGGCCGCCAAGACCCGGTACATTCGACAAAATATTCTTCATCGGTACGCGACCCGCAGTAATCAAAGAACAGCAATGGACGCCATGCAGACGGAACTCAACAATGTCCATACCAAGATGGCAGAATTTATGACTCTGATGCAGGGGATGGCCCAGGGGCAGCAGGAGCTGAGAAATGCAATTCAAGGGTTGACTCCTCCTAACACTAATGTTCAGGCAACTACTTCCGGTGGACAAGGGGGTCCTCCCAACACTAACGACGGTACAGGTGGACCTCATGTTCCAGATCCATCTATGGCTGCGTATGTTCCTGTGCAGGACAGGCAGGAAGACCAATTCCAGTACTTCAGCAATGATATGGGTTTCGGCGGTGACGGAAATCTCAACGACTTCTTGGTGCTTGCAGAGAAGGTCAAGGCCTTAGAGTGCAAGGACACTTTGGGAATCGACGTGTCAGATATGGGTTTAGTACCTGGGGTGGTCATTCCACATAAGTTCAGGCCACCGGCATTTGATAAATACAACGGCAACTCTTGCCCGAAAACTCACCTACAGGCTTTCTACAGGAAGATTGCGGCTCACACGCGAGACGAGAAACTATGGATGTACTATTTCCAGGATAGCCTTTCTGGAGGATCTTTGGAGTGGTACATGAAGTTGGAAAGAAGTTCTATCAGAAGCTGGAAGGATTTGGGAGAGGCCTTCCTCAGACAATATCAATACAACATTGACATGGCACCTAGCCGTACTCAACTTCAAAGCTTGACACAGAAGAGCTCGGAGAGCTTCAAAGACTATGCACAGAGGTGGCGTGAGGTGGCCGCCCGAGTGCAACCACCTTTACTGGAGAGAGAGATGGTTGATCTTTTCTTGAATACCCTCCCAGGGCATTTCATGGAAAGGTTGGCTGGTTGTTCCTCAAGTGGTTTTTCGGACATTATTCTGACTGGAGAAAGAATTGAAAGCTGGCTCAAGCAGGGGAAAATTCAAAATGGAAGCGCTTCAGCGTCTGGTAGCAAGAAACCCTTTGTGAAAAGGAGGGAAGGAGAAACAGGAGCAGTATACGCGCAAAGAGGAATGATGCGCCAAGGATATTATCAACAAGTGGCCCCCGTCACTATTTCAACTCCTCCAGTTCAACAGCAGGTTCAGCCTCCACAGCCGCAACGCTCACAGGGGTATCAGCCAAGACCCCCTCGTCCGTACTACTCCCAGAGGGCGAAGGATAGACATATTGAAGCTCCACCAATGTCTTACTCTCAACTGTTGAAGAATCTCCTGCAGCTTCAAATGATTCAGCTCCGTACCTTGCAACCTCCGAGGCCAGGCCAAATTCCTGAAGGTTATGACTCGAATGCTAGATGCGATTTTCATTCTGGAGCTCCCGGCCATAGCACTGAGAATTGTAAAGCGTTGAAGCATGCTGTTCAGGACTTGTTGGATTCTAAAGCGATCAATTTCGCTCCTTCTCCTAATGTGCTGGAAAATCCCATGCCTCATCACAGGGGCACGGTTGGTGCAATTGGTGAAGGGGAGAAATTGAATCTGGTGGACGATGTAGACGACTTGAAGACTTCATTGGTTGCTATCAAGGTTTGCTTGTTGAAGAAAGGCATTTTCCCCGGATGCGAGAATGATTGTTCAGAATGTACAGAAGCTACCAACGGTTGTAAAAGATTGAAGGCCGGAATTCAAGGAATGATTGATGAAGGAGTGCTGCAATTTGATAAGATTGTGAAAGGGAGTGAAGTATCTACAGTGACCATCTTTTATGATCCATCCCAAGCTCCTTCGCGTGCTAGAGTGGCACCAATAACCATTACAACTGCTGGACCCATAATGTACCAAAGTGACAGAGCAGTTCCTTGGCATTACGGTGGTGAAGTGTATTACAATGGACAGAGGCAAGAATTGGCCACGACTAGTATAACCCCAGCTCAAGTAGAGAATGTTGGAGTAGGGGGTTTTACTCGAAGTGGAAGATTATTTGCGCCTGAAGCATTGAGAAATAATGTGATACCACCTAGAGATACTGCCGAAGCCCAAGCAAGAGCCAGAGGGAAGCAACCTGTAGTTGTCAATGATCCAGCTCCATCAGCTGATCCAGATCTCACCTTTGACAAAGAAGCCGAAGAATTCTTGAGGATCATCAAGAAGAGTGACTATAAGATTGTAGATCACTTGCAGCAGACGCCGTCAAAGATCTCCATCTTATCATTGCTTATGTGTTCAGACTCTCACAGGAAAGCTCTCCTAAATATTCTGAACAAGGCATACGTGCCTCAGGATATTTCTGTGAACCAGTTAGAAACGGTGGTGTCCAGCGTTAACGCCAGTCATGGATTGGGTTTCACGGATTTGGACTTAACTTCTGATGGGCGTGCTCACAATCGGGCATTGCATATCTCTCTTGAATGTAAAGGTGCAGTACTCTCCCACGTGCTGGTGGATACTGGATCATCTCTGAACGTCTTGCCTAAGAAGGCGTTGATGAAGCTGGACTATGATGGGTTGGTGCTAAGGCCCAGTGATTTGGTAGTCCGGGCATTTGATGGATCAAGAAGATCGGTATTTGGAGAGGTGGAGTTACCCATCAAGGTAGGTCCACAAATCTTCAATACCACGTTTTACGTGATGGATATCCAGCCAGCATATAGTTGTTTACTTGGAAGGCCCTGGATACACTCGGCAGGAGCAGTTTCTTCTACACTTCATCAAAAATTAAAGTTCGTCTGGGAAGGTCAAGTTGTGACAGTCAGCGGGGAAGAAGATATCTTCGTCAGTCATCTCGCCTCATTCAAATATGTGGAGATGGATGGCGAAATAGTCGAGACCCCTTGTCAAGCTTTTGAGCCCTTAAAGTCTGAGCAAGCATCTGCATTAGCAACATCTCCGGAAGAACCGAAGAAGGTAGTTTCCATAGCTTCCTATAAACAAGCGCGTGAATTGGTAGAATCCGGAATCCGAGAAGGCTGGGGCAGCCCGGTAGAAGTGACAGAGAAGAAAGACATGTTCGGGATTGGCTATCACCCTGGAGGATCCTCGTCTGGAACAAGTGCAAAAGGTTGTCAAAACCCAGTTACTTTCACAAGTGCGGGAATGGTAAGCTACGAGAATATCAGTGCCGTACAGGATGACATCGTCGATAGTGATTGTGACTTAGATGAATGGATCAGGCCTGCCGCTCCAGGAACTCAAATTAGCAACTGGACATCGGAAAGGCTCATTGCAGTAACCTCCTTCGAAGAGTAATAATGATTTGTTTCTATTTTTCCTGTACTAAAGCACTATGTCTTGCCCGGGGCATAGTGTCTCTTTGTAAGGGTTCATTTGTTCATTAACACAATCATCAATAAAATTGACGTTTCGCATTCATTCATGTTGTTCTCTGTCTTTCGTTTTTTACTTTTGTTTTTCAAAAAGAAAGAAAAGTTTTAAAATGGCAATGTTTCTCATCTTCTCAAACTGTTGCTAAAGCCTTGCATGAATCATCATTCATGCAGGTGCTCGTCACCGGATCTTATCAATGACGACCCTGTTATGGCTAAGTATGACTTCGACAATCCAATTTATCAAGCCGATGGGGAAGGTGAAGAAGATTGTGATTTACCCGAAGAATTGGCCAGACTGCTCAAACAGGAAGAGAAGATGATTCAGCCGCACGAGGAAGATGTTGAAATGATAAACCTGGGTACTGAAGAGGACAAGAAAGAAGTCAAGATCGGAGCTGCATTAGAAGAATCTGTCAAGACTCGTTTGATGGCTATGCTTCGAGAATACGTTGACGTCTTCGCATGGTCCTACCAAGATATGCCGGGTTTAGACACTGACATCGTGGTACACAAGCTACCTCTCAGAGAAGGTTGTCCTCCGGTAAAGCAGAAGTTGAGGCGCACACGTCCAGACATGGCAATCAAAATAAAAGAAGAAGTGCAAAAACAGTTTGATGCTGGCTTCTTGGCCGTGACTAGTTATCCTCCATGGGTTGCTAACATTGTGCCGGTTCCTAAGAAAGATGGCAAAGTCAGAATGTGTGTGGATTACAGGGATTTGAATAGGGCTAGCCCCAAAGATGATTTCCCTCTACCTCACATAGATGTACTTGTCGATAGTACTGCTCAGTTTTCCGTGTTCTCTTTCATGGATGGATTCTCAGGCTATAATCAAATCAAGATGGCTCCCGAGGATATGGAAAAGACAACTTTCATCACTCCTTGGGGCACCTTTTGTTACAAGGTCATGCCGTTTGGTTTAAAGAATGCAGGAGCTACCTACCAACGGGCAATGGTGACGTTGTTTCACGACATGATCCATCAGGAAATTGAGGTTTATGTTGATGACATGATAGCAAAGTCCCGGACGGAAGAAGAACACTTGGTCAACCTAGCAAAATTGTTTGACAGGCTTCGAAAGTTCAGACTGAGGTTAAATCCGAATAAATGCACCTTCGGAGTTCGTTCTGGCAAGTTGCTCGGCTTCATTGTTAGTGAACGAGGAATTGAGGTTGACCCGGCCAAAGTGAAGGCAATCCAGGAAATGCCTGAGCCGAAGACTGAAAAGCAAGTGCGTGGCTTCTTAGGGAGACTAAACTACATTGCACGGTTTATTTCTCACCTAACGGCCACGTGCGAGCCCATCTTCAAGCTTCTGAGGAAGAATCAGGCCATTAAATGGAATGAAGACTGTCAGCGGGCCTTCGACCGAATCAAAGAATACTTGTTGGAACCACCAATTCTTATGCCTCCAGTGCCAGGGAGACCTCTGATTATGTATCTCACTGTGCTGGAAGGATCGATGGGATGTGTACTGGGTCAGCAGGACGAGTCTGGTCGAAAAGAGCATGCCATTTATTACCTTAGCAAAAAGTTTACCGATTGTGAGACACGATACTCACTACTCGAGAAAACTTGCTGCGCTTTGGCATGGGCTGCTCGCCGACTAAGACAGTACATGCTGACTCATACTACTCTCCTAATTTCCAAGATGGATCCTGTGAAATACATCTTTGAGAAGCCGGCCTTGACTGGAAGAGTGGCCCGTTGGCAAATGATACTCACGGAGTATGACATACAATACACTTCACAAAAAGCAATCAAGGGGAGTGTGTTGTCAGAATATTTGGCCCAGCAGCCGATTGATGACTACCAACCCGTGAGGTTTGAGTTTCCGGATGAGGACATCATGTTCCTCAAGTCGAAAGACCATGAAGAACCACTTCCGGAGGAGGGGCCTGACCCTGAATCCAGATGGAAGTTGATGTTTGACGGAGCTGTAAACATGAATGGGAGTGGAGTAGGTGCTGTTATTATCTCACCAGAAGGAGTCCACACGCCTCTCGCTGCTCGGTTAACCTTTGAGTGCACTAATAACGAAGCAGAGTATGAAGCCTGCATCATGGGGATCGAAGAGGCAATAGACTTGCGAGTCAAGAACCTTGAGATCTTCGGAGATTCTGCTTTGGTGGTAAATCAGGTCAATGGCAAATGGTTAGTTCATCAAGCTCGTTTGATTCCTTACCGAGATTACGTCAGGAGGCTGTTAACCTTCTTTACCAAAGTAAAGCTGAGCTATGTTCCTAGGGACGAAAACCAGTTTGCCGATGCTCTCGCAACTTTATCATCCATGATTAAAGTATGCCAAGAGAATTTCGTGCCTCGAATTTCGATCTCTCGTCTTGAAAGACCGGCTTATGTCTTCGCAGTTGGTGATGGGGAAGATGACAAGCCTTGGTACCACGACATCAAACAATTCCTGAAAGCTCAAGAATACCCGGCTGGGGCATCCAGTAAAGATAAGAAAACTCTTAGGAGACTGGCGGGAGGTTTCTTCTTGCACCAAGATGGTGTGCTGTACAAACGGAACTTTGACATGGTGCTGCTCAGGTGTGTCGACAGACACGAGGCAGACCTGTTAATGCAGGAGGTTCACGAAGGCTCCTTTGGTACCCATGCTGGAGGACATGCCATGGCCAAGAAACTATTGAGATCGGGATACTATTGGATTACCATGGAGTCTGATTGTTGCAAATATTCCCGTAAATGCCATAAGTGTCAAATTTATGCTGACAAGGTTCATGTGCCTCCGAATCCGTTGAGTGTCATGTCTTCACCGTGGCCATTCGCTATGTGGGGCATCGATATGATTGGAAAGATTGAGCCAACAGCTTCTAATGGGCATCGCTTCATCCTAGTCGCTATTGATTATTTCACGAAGTGGGTTGAAGCAGCTTCCTATGCCAATGTCACTAAACAAGTGGTCGCTCGATTTATTAAACGGGACATCATCTGCCGGTATGGAGTCCCTGAAAGGATCATTACTGATAATGGTTCTAATCTCAACAACAAAATGATGGCTGACTTGTGTCGAGACTTCAAAATAGAACACCACAACTCTTCTCCATATCGTCCAAAGATGAATGGCGCCGTCGAGGCGGCTAATAAAAATATCAAGAAGATTGTTCAGAAGATGGTTGTGACGTACAAAGACTGGAACGAGATGTTACCATTCGCGTTACATGGGTATAGAACATCAGTACGCACTTCTACTGGGGCAACTCCATTCTCATTGGTGTATGGTATGGAGGCAGTCTTACCAATCGAAGTAGAAATCCCCTCATTGAGGTTGATGATGGACATTAAACTAGATGAAGCTGAGTGGCTCCGATCCAGATATAATCAATTGAGCCTCATCGAAGAGAAACGTCTAGCAGCTGTATGCCATGGACAGTTGTATCAGCGACGAATGAAGCAAGCTTTCGACAAGAAGGTGCGACCACAGAGGTACATGCCAGGAGACTTAGTGCTGAAAAGGATTCTTCCTCCTCTCAACGATCACAGGGGCAAGTGGACACCCAACTATGAAGGACCGTTCGTGGTTAAAAAGGTTTTCTCAGGCGGAGCCTTAATGCTGACAACCATGGACGGAGAAGACTTTCCATCCCCTGTCAACGCAGACGCAGTAAGAAAATACTTCGTGTAAAAAGGACCCGCTGGATAAAAACAGAATAAAGATCCAGGCAAAAATGGGCATCCCGGCGAGCCAAAAACAGAATAAGAGGCTCGGGCAAAAGTTAGGGAAATTTTGAAAAAAAAATGTACACCCGCTGAGTTGAAAAGCCACATCGGACAACTCAGGCAAAAAAGGGTATCCCGGTGGATTGAAAACCCGAAAGGGCGATCCACGCAAAAGAGGGATTAACACGAACGACTGCGATCCGCGAGATCCATGACCTACCTACAGTGGAGGCTATCCCAAGGGTTGAAGATCAGTTCACTTACTTTCTCTCAAAAGGCAGAAGAGCGGAGCGTCTTGAAGACATACGAGTCATAACCGGGTTGATACTTGATGAGATTCATTTTTCACATTGCCAATAGGGTAGTTTGTTTTTCTTTCAGTTGTTCCCTCATTCCAGGGAACTGCTTCCTTTGTATTGCCTATTCAGGGCCACCTTTCAAAATCAATAAAGTTCAACTTCAGTCAATTGACCACTTTAGCTTTTTACTTTTTCATCTGGCATTGATTGATTGTGAAAACGTCTAACTTGCATTGTGTTATGAACATTTGAATGCTTTTCTAACTCGTACAGGAGAATAGAAGCATTTAATTCAACTCTGAAAGGGTGCTGAGGTACCTAGACAATGATTCATGCTAGGAGCCTGGGGTAGGCAGGTCCCAAACTAAATCTCTATGTTGCAGGTACTATCGATTGTGTTCATGCAGGTACAGGTATTGGTGTTGCTAACAGAGCTAAAAGATCACTATCCAGGATGGGCATTCCCATTTGTTTGAGCAGGAACGGATGTCTCCCAGGGTGTTTCCAATTATCCCCAGCCATGTGCAAGTTGAAATTCCTCCCAGCTAGACAGCAGAGAGCGGGTGCAATCCCCAGGCGGAAGTCTCCTTTCAGACAGGGGCAATTCTTAACAGCGTAAAGAGTATTTGGCCTCCCCAGCAGTTGCTTCCTCAGCAGTGTCATGCCTTGGGTTCCCAGCCAATTCAGGAAGTCCTCACTTCCCCCACCAGAGTTCAAGAAGAGTCCATCTCCAGCAGGGTCTTGGCGCTCCAATCTCAAAGTCCAATTTATTTTTGGCAGTGGCGGCTATTCAGAGTCAGTGAATTATTAACAACTTTCCCCGCAGAGTTGTTTCCTCCTCACCAGGATGAACTAGATCAATGCAGTGATCATCGTTTCTTCCCCGCCAAGTTGTCTGGAATTACCTGCAGTCTCCTTATCAGGAGATCTTTTTGCATTGTCATTCGCATAATCATCATTGCGTCTGCATCCTCCAAAGCGTAGCATTTCCATCATCATGGAGCATTACGCCATAAATTCAAACATATGCATGCCAGCATGGGCTAGTTTTGAGGTATATTACATGAGACCTGTTATATCTCCCATCAGATTGATATGTTCCCCACAGAATGCAACTCCGTTTCCCAAGGTGGTTACTTTTACCAAGTCTTGTTGTTATCCCCAGTTGAGTTTTGTTTCAGTACAACAAACTCAATCTCTTCGCGTCTCCGTTTCAGTACAACGGTCGCGTCTCAGGTTATCATTTAAGTACAATGATCCTGTTTGCTTGGGCTCTCGTTTAAGTACAACGATCCCATTTCATTCGAGTTTCCATTTAAGTACAATGGTCTCGTATTTGAGTCTTGTTTCAGTACAACAGTCTCACATCTCTTCGCGTCTCCGTTTCAGTACAACGGTCGCGTCTCAGGTTATCATTTAAGTACAATGATCCTGTTTGCTTGGGCTCTCGTTTAAGTACAACGATCCCATTTCATTCGAGTTTCCATTTAAGTACAATGGTCTCGTATTTGAGTCTTGTTTCAGTACAACAAACTCAATCTTTTCGCGTCTCCGTTTCAGTACAACGGTCGCGTCTCAGGTTATCATTTAAGTACAATGATCCTGTTTGCTTGGGCTCTCGTTTAAGTACAACGATCCCATTTCATTCGAGTTTCCATTTAAGTACAATGGTCTCGTATTTGAGTCTTGTTTCAGTACAACAGTCTCATTTCTCTTCGCGTCTCCGTTTCAGTACAACGGTCGCGTCTCAGGTTATCATTTAAGTACAATGATCCTGTTTGCTTGGGCTCTCGTTTAAGTACAACGATCCCATTTCATTCGAGTTTCCATTTAAGTACAATGGTCTCGTCATTGAGTCTTGTTTCAGTACAACAAACTCAATCTTTTCGCGTCTCCGTTTCAGTACAACGGTCGCGTCTCAGGTTATCATTTAAGTACAATGATCCTGTTTGCTTGGGCTCTCGTTTAAGTACAACGATCCCATTTCATTCGAGTTTCCATTTAAGTACAATGGTCTCGTATTTGAGTCTTGTTTCAGTACAACAGTCTCATTCTTTCGCGTCTCCGTTTCAGTACAACGGTCGCGTCTCAGGTTATCATTTAAGTACAATGATCCTGTTTGATCGGGCTCTCGTTTAAGTACAACGATCCCATTTCATTCGAGTTTCCATTTAAGTACAATGGTCTCGTCTTTGAGTCTTGTTTCAGTACAACAGTCTCATTTTTTCGCGTCTCCATTTCAGTACAACGGTCGCGTCTCAGGTTATCATTTAAGTACAATGATCCTGTTTGCTCGGGCTCTCGTTTAAGTACAACGATCCCATTTCGTTCGGGTTATCATTTAAGTACAATGATCCCGTTTCATCTCGTCTTATCTTCTTTTGAGTTGTCATTCGAGGACGGCATTCTTCCCAGTAAATTTCCACCTGGTTCTATTTTCGCTACCTATTCAGAGGTCAAAAACAAATCAGAAAATATAAATAAATAAATGGGCAGATGGCATTTTCATTACCCTCGGGGTGCAAATTTTCAGGTTTTATTTGAGTATTCAATCACTCCATACCTTGAACGTCTAAAAGCTGTTGCAATTATCCGTTCAGGTCTGCAGTTGATTGAATAGGGGCAGCTGTAATACCTCAAAATTTGCCCTTTCATTTCCTCAACATTTTGCATAGCATTTTGCATATATGGATTCATAAAATAACCAAAAACATTGCATCATGTATAGCATAGCCGAGGTGTGGGTATGTGATCAATGATCGGAGCAACCGAAAGTGATGAAGAGGCTACCGGAGGGCCACAAAGCTTCTCAACCTTGTGCAAAGGGTTCACAATATCCCACAAGTCTTCACTTGAAGCCACAAGTCATGGAAAGTTTTGGTTTGAGTGAAGGAGGCGAGTAGTGCAATATTTCCTGATGAAAAGGCCAAATTAGGGTTTCATTTCTACGGGGTTTCTGCATAAATTTTTGAGTCGAAGTGGATTTCTTTGGCTTATATATGATGTCAAGTGCCTAGGGTTCAAATCTCGTCCACAAATTCATTTTGGAAGGGGTTCGACCGGCTGGACGACGGAAAATCGAGGAATCGGGGAAAAAGCGACCGAGCTAGGTAAAAAGGGATCGACTCCAGACTTTTAAGATCGAGATCGTGAAATTAGGGTTACAATAATCCTATGGTTCATATTTGGTCAAGAAATGATGGAGGAATCATAGAAAAACCAAAGAAAAATCATTTGAAAGGTAGTTAGTTTCACCATTTCCCTCCACCTTTCCTTCCACTTTCTTTCCACACTTCCTTTCATTCTTTCCATCTCATTTTTCCACTTCAATTCCACTCCATTTCCCTTGGAAACTTCCACCACCTTCCACCATGTTCTACCATCTTCTAGAGTGTTCCAAGGAATATTCCAAGGAATATTCCAAGGAATATTCCAAGGAATATTCTCTTTTCCAACCCTAACCCTAACTAACTTCCAAACCTAATTTTGGATCCCAAACCTATTTTTTGGGCCCCAAACCCAAACCTAGCTCCAAGCCTAAACCATATTTAAGCCATTTTCATCCAAACCAAGGGGGTACACACCATTTTTCAATTTTTCACTCTTTGAGAATCACTTTTCTCTCTCACTTTTCCTCTCCCTTTCACAAAAGCTTTTTCAAATAAGCTCTTCAAGTTTCACATTGAAACTTGAAGATCTTGAAGCTTAAGCCTCAACCTCCATTGATTTTGTGGATTGTGGAAGAAGAAGCTACTGAATTTTGTGAAGATTATCGACTTATCGAAAGCACACGAAGGTTCAAGCTCAAGAACGCATTTATTTTGCGGTTTTCGGTTTTCTCTTCGATTCAAGCTTCGATACTTGCAACAATCACCGAAGCAATCCTCCGCTTCGTAGGTTGGTGATCTTAATCACTTCTCCTTTAAGTTATTCTCTTCATCTCGCCGTTTCGGCATTCTTTAAGTGCTTTTCGCTTTGCTTGAATTAATTCCGTTCAATTATGTGTTATTTGCATTTTTGTGATTTTTGTTGAATTAGTTTTTTAAGGTGTTAATAGATATAGGTGTTAGCATGTGTAGATAAACTCAAAATAAGTCGAAATTAGTGTTAGCATGTTCCTAGGTAGGTTAGGGATCCCAAGAAGTGAGTTGGTGGCCAAAAGCACTTATTTTAAAAGCTTTTTTTCAATTCTGTGCAGTGTTAACCGGTTAACCTATGTGGTTAACCGGTTAACGCATGCGTTTCTGGCCAATTTGCTCCTGTTTTGGGTCTGTTAACCGGTTAACCTATATGGTTAACCGGTTAACGCTGATGAATTTTGACTTTTTGTTTTCTTTGATTGCTCATCCCTAAGTCCTAGTGCCTCTATTGTTCATACTTGTTTAGGTAGTGATTTTAGGGAATTTTTGGGTCCATGTCCAGTAGCTAGTTCCCCCATTTCGAGTCGTTTCGACACGATTCCGTTTATGTCGCATATTATGCGTTTTTGTGTTCTTTGTGCATGCCTTGATATTCTTGCATGTTGATACCATGTTTGTGCATTATTAGGTACATATTAATCATGTTGCATTTAGCTTCTATATGTCTCATATTGCATTAAATCATTTTGCATTTCATTCTTGATGTATGTTGCATTTTGCATAATCATGTATGTATGTGCATTTGGTTGCATTTTGTTGCATACTTTATCATAGCATGGCATCAATTCAATTCTGAATTTTGTATGAAGTATAGTGTGTTTGTTGAAGCATCATGTTGCATGTGCATAATCAATAATCACCATGTTCATATGCATGTTTATGTGTTACATTTTTGTATTACTTGTGGCATAATTAACCATATGATGCATGTTTGCATAATCATTCAAAAATGTTCATGATCTTGCATTGGTAGATGTTGATCCATGTTCAAATGCATGTATGTGTGGAAATTGGTGCATTTTTAATTGAGTTTGTGCATAAAAAATGAAAATAATCAATTCTGGATTTTGCTTTTCATAGCTGTTGTTTTGCATAGGGGCTGTAAAAGGCATGCTGTTTGTTATGTGTACATGCTGTTTGTGACTTTTAACACCTGTTTTTGCATACATATAGGTGCTGTAAAAAGCTGTTGCATTGTATATTGCATTTCATAGCTGATTGTGTATTTGAGTGCTGTAAATAGTTGCTGAATTTTGCATTGCATTAGCTTTAGGTCCTTTAGGAATAGAATAGGGTCTAGTTTAGGTCCAAGTTTAATTAGGATTTAATTAATGTGTGTTTGCTTTATTCTTTGTAAATAAAATGCACACTAACCATTTGTTTTGTAGTGGGGAAGATTGAGGTAAGTTTACTTCACTTTATCCTTTATTTTTTATGCATTTCTTTTAAGTTTTTTTTAATTCATTTTCCTTCCATATTTGTGTTTGGTAGGATTCCCCCTTGTTAGGATCAACTTATCTTCCTTAGGAAGTAAGTTGTATCCTATTTCTTCTTTCTTTTCCTTTTGCCCATTAGGATTAGAAAAACCTCATTAACCATAGGATCTCCCTTTGTAAATACAATTAACTTAGGGTTGTGTCTTAGTCCCCCTTAGTTTTTGTCCCTTTTTGCGATTTGAGTCATTCTCTTTCTCATCTCGAAAGAAAAGCAATAAAACACTTAATAAAAGCCGAACAATCTTGTACGACACGAGACTTTGTTGCGGAGTGTTTATACACGTCCTGTTTCGGGGCGAGGTGTAAATACTTCCCGCGATGGATAGGTCTTAGTACAAGACCGTTCACAAACAAATTCAAAAATACTTCTTTTAAAAGCCAAAAACAAACAATAAGCGACTAATCCTGCGGGAACTTCTTCTCATCTCATTCACTCATAACGCGAACTCGCGACTACTTGTCTCGCATGCAAGACGGTTAACGCACTCGTACCAGACGAGCCTGCAACACCTGAGCATAGACATACGCAGTTCCAGCTGTAAAAAAACACAAACCAAGCAGTTCCCGCCTAGGTTAGGCGAACTACGTCGACTCTGATCCTCATTATCCCGATGAGGTACGTAGGCAGCGGGGTAGGGCCCGTTCGAGCACAATCTTTATTTTCCCTACATTTTTCCCCATTATTTCTTTTCTTTCCATTTTCTTATTTCAGTTCCTTTCTCATTTCAGTTCCAGTTCCAGTTAGCGATTTTATTCAGCAGCATTCGTATTTTCTCACCCTTTGAAACAAAATAAGCAAGCGTGGATCCCGTCGGGTACGACGGACGATCTGGGGTGCTAATACCTTCCCAGGTCGTAACCGACTCCCGAATTCAGATCTTTGGTTCGCAAGGCCTTGTCCTTTCCTTCTTCCTCAGGTTTGTGCAACATTACCTTTCCCATTCTTTCGGGATAAAAATGTCTGGCTGGCGACTATAACCTTTCCGCGCCACTTTCGCGTTTGTACTAGGATGAAAATCCCGGGAGCGACAAAATCCTTCAACAAAACTCTCCTGAAAACAATGACATAAACCTCTACTGAATCATCCTCTAAATCTCATTCTTGCTACCATTCTCATTTTTTCTTTTCTTCAGTTTCGTAAACAATTTCATTACCATGACCATTCACCTTTCATAAATCAACCTTGTTACTTTTCCGCCGCTACTTCTCCCAAGAAGGTAACTGCTTCCATAACAATCTCCGACCCCATTCTCTTCTTTCCTAAAGCACTACGTTGCTCTAGCCGCTGGAAAAATCTTCTCGGCCTCAAAAACTCTTTCACAACCATCCAACCAATCATCCCAAGTCTCCCAAACCAAAGCTGCTACAAATCATCAACACTCAAATCACCGTTTTTTTTTCTCCATTAACAAACCGACACGCCGAAACCTTTGACTCAAACGAAACAGAATCAAAACAAAAGCCAGCAACTCTAAACCTCCGCCGTTAGCCGAAATTCACAACCAGCCTCCGCCGTGAGAACTGAACTCAGCCACCATCTCCTTTCAAAATTCATAAAAATCCCTAATTGGAAAACGCAAGGTTTCAGAATTCAGTGAAAAGAAAAAACAGAGAGGTTGAGAGGAGAAATAGGTCGAATCCGAACCTGAATCGAAGCTTGAATCGCGAACCTGAGAGCCCCCCAAATTTATGACGCCGGCCAAACACGAAACCTCGCAACAACAACAGTGGAACAACCATCCACCAACCCTTGAAAACCCCAGGCATAACCCAAAATCAAACTTCCCAACAAACATCATCAGCCACCATCCATCTTCATAACACCACGAACCACCCTTTAACCTCCGCCGACCGTCACCATCATCACCGAACCAACACCGCCGGTAAACCCCTTTCAACCACCATCCACCAGGACCCTCAAAGCAAAACCTTAAACCGAGGCCGAAAACAAACCGCGATTCAGAGTGAGAGAGAGAACGGCGAGCGAGAGAGAGGCGATTCTGAGAGCGAATCCGAGCGATTCTGAGAGCGAATCCGCATTGAGAGTGAGAGCTGTGAGCGAATGAGAGATTTCTGGGAGTAAGGATGAGAGTGTTGAACCAGGTTGTGAGAGTTTGAGACGGAGGAGAGAATCGCGAGTGAGCAGAGGGTTTTTTCTTTCCCGTTTCATGAAACACGGCCGTTTTGGCCTAGGGCAATCCCTCTTTTTTTGTTTTTTTCTGTTGAACCGGGTCGGGTTTGACCCGTCTGTTTCCTTTGTGTACCCGGTTTCGCCCCATGGGCCTGTTACTAACTCTCAGCCTTTTGTTTCTATTTGTCACATAATTTTATTTATTAAATCTTTAATTAACTTTAACTTATTAATTTAATTTTTATTAAATATTTTAGTTAATTTATTTTCTCTTATTATTTTCTCATTTATATATATCAAATAAATAAATAGTATTTTAATATTCACTTTTCTATTATTATAATTAGTTAAATATATATACAAAATAAATAAATAAGATTTTAATTTCAAAATTCTCTTTTTCTATTATTATTACAATTAGTTAGAATATTATATCCATATAAAATAAAAAAAAATATATTTTAGTTTTAGAATTATCATTATAAATAGTTAAAAAAAAATGTGTATATTTAGTTTCTTGATTTTATTATTTGGGCCGATGATATGACAAAGGTCACGATAAATCGCTTCCGATTAATCGTGACCCGTATGAGGCCATGCATTTAATTTTTCTATTTCATTTATTTATTTACTTCTATTCCATTTAATTTTTTTTTTTTTTTTTTTTTTTTTTTTTTATTTAACTTAGTTCATTTAACTTTTTCTATTTCAATTTATTTCAACTTACTCATTATTTATTATTTATCGCATTTCACACCATTTAATCTCATTTCAAAAATAATAATTCCTTGGTCCAACGCCAAGTGAAATTCACTTCACTTCACTCACACACGTAAGTCGGTCGTTTACGATCGCCATCTGCACAGTTCCATACACTGCACAGCTTTCTAACTTAAACAAATTGTCGCACTGCGCTTGTTTTCCACCCCAGCATTCTCGATCCACATATCGAGCCATAGCCCGGTTACCAAGCCCTTTATCTTTGCATTGTCCATTTACTTTATTCATGTTATTCTTGCAAGTAGCAGCCTTTGCCTAGTCTTAGGAGCTTGCACCATTTATTTATTTTCCATTCTGTTGTTTATGCTTTTCAATCCAAAAGGGAAAGAACTCCTGCAGTTGACTCAATGTCATAGGAAGTTTAGCCGTCCCTAGTTCCTTTTCAACCTTAACCATTAGGACTTTTTATTTTACAACTTTTTGTGACTTTGCTAAAGTCACGTGAGTGTTTGCCATAACACTTACCTTCCCCCGCGAACCTTGAGCGTAACCAAGTGTTCGTTAATCCTTAGGAGAACTACGAGTGCTCTGATTCTATACCCGATACGTAGGCATCGATGCGATGTTGTGCGAGCACCATTAGAAATAAAAAACCTTAGGTTCCCTTAGTTTTAGCAAGCAATAAACAACAATAATACAAATATTAACAAGAGGTTCCCGTAGGATACTGCGGATGCTTAGGATGCTAACACCTTCCCTAGGTATAACCAACCCCCGAACCTAGTTTCTCCTCATTTAGGGTTTTTACGATCTTTTTCCCTTTTCCCTTTGGATTAAATTAAAGTCGGTGGTGAACATAAATGTTTTGCGATTCAAGCTCACTTAATAGCTTGGTATCCGATTCTCACCGCGACAGAAATGGCGACTCTGCTGGGGACTCTATTTTTGAGGGTTAAGCCCACCTTGTATATTTGTATATTTGTTGTTGTATTGCTTGTTATTATTTTTTGGATTTTTGGGTGTTTCATGTGTGGTGAGATAAGTCCTAACCCGGACTTGAGTGCAAAATAAGTTAGGACGGTGGTATATTCAAGAAGGCTTGTAGGGAGTTGAGTCCCGACCAAGTTGACTTGAGACACCACCACTCAGCGGAGGCCTCCTCGGATGTAGTTTTGTTGATCGAGTTCAGTCGTGAAAACATTACTATATTCGACCTGAGAGCCGTTAATGCTGGGGACCGTAGAACATTTACCCCCACTTGGCCTTTTTAGGGATGTAGTGCGATGACTATGAGGGTGCAAATCCAAAGTAGTTGATACGCGATACTGCACTCGGATGAGACTCTCTTGAGAATATTACTGATTACCAAGTCGAGTTGGGAAGTCGGTAATATCCGAAAGATGGGACAGTGATTCTGGGAACTTTTAGAACCCGTTGTATAGGTACAAATAAACTCATAGTACATACCTTTTGGGAGGGTTGAACCTTTGACCTCATGCAAGCTTTGAACCTAAGCCTTGTTTGTGTTTGCTGCATTCACGCATCATGAAGCATCATTTTACCATTTATTCAAGGAACTCAGAAACTCTATCTTTGCAAATATCATAGGTATCATCATGGATTTTGGAAGAAGAAAGACTGTCAAGTACACATTCAAAACTCCCAAACTTGAAGACCTAAGGAAATTAAGAGACTTGGTTTTGGATCAAGATGCCTTCATGGATAAGCATAGGAGACTTTTAGCTTTGCTTAAGACTGATTGGGATGGAAGGTTGCTCTCGGTGATGCTCCAGTTTTATGATCCCCTCTACCACTGTTTTACGTTCCCTGATTACCAATTGGTGCCTACTTTGGAAGAGTATTCAGTTCTGGTGGGATCACGTGTTAAGGATGAGTTTCCATTCCCTGTTCTAGAGAAGGACCCTGAAGAAGCGGAGATTGCAAAGGCGACATATTTGAGTGTTCCTGAGGTCAAGGCAAATATGACCTATAAAGGAAAGATTTTTGGATTCTCTACAAAGTTTCTGATAGAAAAGGCCAAGAATTTTGTTGATGTGAAGGATATGAGAGCTTTTGAGGCGACTTTTATTCTACTGATATATGGAGTGCTGCTTTTCCCAAGCTTTGAAGACTTTGTCGACCTGAATGCCATCAAGATCTTTCTGAAGAAGAACCCGGTCCCTACTTTGCTCGGAGACACTTATCATTCCATCCATCTGAGGAATCTCCATAAGGGAGGGATGATTACTTGTTGTGCATCATTGCTATATGAGTGGTTTATTTCGCACTTGCCCAAGTCATCTTCATTTTGGAACCTTAAGGATGGTTTGTGGTGGTCACAAAGGATCATGTCTCTTACCCATTCTGACATTAGCTGGTACAACCGTGTTTATGATGGAGCATTGATTATTGATAGCTGTGGTGATTTTGCTAATGTGCCTCTTCTTGGCACTAAAGGAGGAATCAGCTATAATCCAGTTTTGGCTCGCCGCCAACTCGGGTATCCATTGAAGGACAAGCCTAAGAGTGTTGAAGTGGAAGGAATTTTCTTTAAGGATGACGAAGAACCAGAGCTCAAGAAACAGATCATGCAAGCTTGGAAGTGCATCCATAGGAAGGGGAGGAGTAGCTTGGGAAAGCCGAATTGTGTTTCTATGGAACCCTATCTCCAATGGGTACGAGATAGGGCAATCATTCTGAAGATGCCTTACCCTCGCCAGGACCCTATGACCTTCAAGAAACCCATTCTAATCTTTATGGATGATGCAGAGAAGCTGAAGATTGATTTGGAGAAAGAGATTCGAGAGAAGAATGCATGGAAGAATCGACATCAGATCATCAGTAGTGAGAATGAAGAGCTTAGAAGACAACTAAAGATGAAGGAAGAAGAAGAGCTCTCCAACAAGAAAAGGAAAGCACCAGAGGATTTATTTTCCTCCAGTACTCAAGAGGACACTTCTTGGAAGTCGATCGTGGATCAACTTATGCTTGAAAGGGCTCAGATGAAGGCGCACATCGAGAAGCTCAACTTGAGGCTTTTAGGAGAATCTCCTTAGGACTTTGTCTTTGTCTTTATTAAGCTTTGTTTGGGATTTTTGAAAGTGTACTCAAGACTATGTATCACTTTTTGAATTTAAGGAAATCATACCCCTTTGATTATTATGTGTTCCTTGGTATTTGCAAATTGTCTCTTAAGTTCCTTGGATAAAATTTTTGCATTGCACTCATACATTTGGCATTTCATTTGCATTGCATTTGCATTTTTTTTCATGAAACTCATTCCCGTCATCTGCTCTCAATTCAGCTTTCACACTGAGGCTCTCACGCAAGTACTACACTCGAGCTCAAGCCAGAAAGAGGATGGCTGAAAGAGACCTAGAGATGGACAGAGTTAACGACGAGCTTTCTGACATTCGTGGAGATATGGGTCAGATGATGGAAATGTTGCAAGTCATTCGAGCAAAGATGGATACCCAACAGACTGTGGTGTCAGAAATTGTTACTGCAACGACTGAAATTGTCACTGCAACGACCCAGCCTACATCATCAGTCACTACCCCTGTGACCTGGTCTCCTTTTGGGTTTCCTCCTGGATTTTTCCCTCCTTCTCAAGGTTTTGCTGCTCAGAGTGCTATTCCCTCTTCTTCAGGATTTGCTGCCCAGGGTTTCTTCCCTTCTTCTCAAGGTTTTGCTGCTCAGAGTGCTATTCCCTCTTCTTCAGGATTTGCTGCCCAGGGTTTCTTCCCTTCTTCTCAAGGGTTTGCTTCTCAGAGTATTATTCCTTCTTCCCAAGGTTTTGCTACCCAGAGTTTTGTACCTCCTCCCCAAGGATTTGCTGTTCAAGGCTTTGTGCCTCCTCCTCATGTATTTGCCGCTCATGGTTTTATTCCGTCCCAAGGTTTAGCTTCTCAAAGTTTCGCGCCTCCCTCTCAGGGTATGGCATTTCCTTTCCAAGGTTTTGTGCCTCCTCCTCAGGGATTTGCTGCTCAACAAACTGTTCCTGTGACTAATGAAGAGAATCATGCAGTTGCTAATTTTACACAAGACATTGTGCACACCCGTGCCCAACCATACTTTAATGACCATCAAGGGTATGAAGCGCCAGATATGTCTGAAAACGGAGATGAGAAACATGTGAAGATGCAGGAGAATTTTGTTACCCTTGAAAAAAGGTTGAGAGCGATTGAAGGTGACCAAATCTTTGGGGCTGCTGCCAGAGAAATGTGTCTGGTGTCTGGATTGGTAATACCTCCAAAGTTCAAGATACCCATGTTTGATATGTATGAGGGTGCAACTTGTCCCAAGAACCATCTTTTGATGTACTATCGAAGAATGGCTGCTCAGGTTGACAATGATAAGTTAATGATCCACTGTTTCCAAGACAGTCTGAAAGGAATCTCTTCTAAATGGTATCTGACGCTTGACCAGTCGAAGATCCGCAGTTTCCAAGACTTGGCCGATGCTTTCATCCAGCAATACAAGTACAACATGGACCTTGCTCCCGATAGGAGGCAATTGCTAAGCATGTCTCAGAAAGAGTCTGAATCCTTTAAAGAGTATGCTCAGAGGTGGAGAGGGACCGCTTCTCAAGTAGAGCCCCCATTGACTGAAAAAGAATTAGCTGACTGGTTTGTTGACACTGTGCGACCAGAATTCTATGAGAGAATGGTGGGAAGCATAACTGCAAGTTTCTCTGATTTAGTGGCTGTGGGAATCAAGGTAGAACTCGGTTTGAAGAGTGGAAAGATGAGTAGTGCATCTGGCAGTTCCAGCACTGGCAGTGGAAGTAATGTTAAGAAATTTACCGGCAACTTTCACAAGAAGAAGGAAGGTGAGACAAATGCCATAATAACAGGTCAAAGAAGAAATCCGCTTTGGCAGAGACCTTCACCTATGGCTCAACAGCAATATGCTCGTCAACAGCAGTATGCTCATCAACAACAGTATGCCCAACATCCTTATGTAGCGGCGGTTCAACCAGCATTTAATCCACAAGTCCCCATGTATCGGCCAGCTCAAGCAGCACCGATGTACCAACAAGCGGCTCCAATGATTCAACCTTATCAACCAATGATCAATCCGGGCTATCAACAAGCACCCAATGCTTCAGCCTATCAGCAGAGGACTCCAGCTCCTCATCCAAATCCCAATTTTCAGAACAGAAGACCAGGTGGAAGGCCTCCAAATCCTCGAATCCCTATAACTTATACTGAGTTATATCCTTCACTGCTGAAGAAGGGTTTGGTTACTCCAAGGCCTTTGGGTCCTCCACCAAATCCGCTCCCACCAAATTACAATGCAAATGCTCACTGTTTATTCCATGAAGGTGCCCCGGGGCACGATTTGGAGGGTTGTTATGCTTTGAAGTACATCGTGAAAGATTTGATGGAGAAGAACATTCTGTCATTTGGGAATACCGGTCCGAATGTCAAAGATAATCCTTTACCCAAGCATGGGTCTATAAATGCTATTGTTGATGAGTCCGAAGAAGGTTTGATTTTCAATGCCACCGAGATCAAGACCCCGCTCAGAGACTTCCATGCGAAGTTAGTAGAGGCGGGTATACTGAAGAGTTGTCATCAGAATTGTGAAAGTTGTGTTGATAGTCCAAAGGGATGTGAATCGGTTTTGAAAGATGTTCAAGATTTGATTGATGAAGGTGTATTACAAGTGAGCAGTCATATGAAGAAGAATGAAGTGGCAGTAATTGAACCAATCTTCAACTTGCCGGAATCTAATTCTACCTGGGTGCCAGTGTTCAACCTTCCTGAATCTTCAGGAGTTCAACCTGTCTTCAATACTCCAGAATCTGTGGTGCCAATTTTCAACATACCTGAGCCAAGATCGGAACAAAGGAGTAACTCTTTCCGTTATGAAGACACTAAAGCAGTTCCTTGGAAGTATGATACAGGGAAAGTTCATCAGAAGATTGATAAAGCTAGCCAGAAGGAAGGTTCGAAAGTTGCAAGTACTGATATAGCGGGTGCAGGTCGTCTGACCCGCAGTGGTCGTGTATATACCCAACAAGCCAATACGGCTCCGCCTAAAGAAGTCATACCAGCTGTTGTCAACAAAGATAAAGAGGTAGTCCTGGGAGAAGAGGATGCAGAGTTCCTCAGAATCATAAAGAAGAGTGATTATAAGGTGATTGATCAGCTACATCAAACGCCTTCCAAAATATCAATCCTATCACTGCTTATGCATTCCCCGGCTCATCGAAGTGCACTTCAGAAGTTGCTAGCTCAAGCTCATGTTACGCATGATATAACAGTGAACCAGTTTGATGGTGTCATTGCCAATATCACTGCGTGTAACAACCTCAGTTTCAGCACGGAGGATCTACCGAAGGAGGGCTTAGACCACAACCGTGCTCTTCATATATCAGTGAAATGTCAAGAGGATACCTTAGCAAGAGTTCTTGTGGATACAGGATCCTCATTAAATGTTTTGCCGAAAAGAACACTGGCTAAGTTATCTTATCAAGGGGCAGAGATGAGGCCCAGCGCACTGATCGTGAAAGCATTTGATAGGTCAAGGAGAACCGTTATTGGAGAAGTAGACCTACCAATCCTGATCGGGCCACAGGTCTTCAAAATCACTTTCCAGGTTATGGACATCAATCCTAACTACAGTTGCTTGCTGGGAAGACCTTGGATCCATGCTGCTGGGGCGGTCACTTCTACCCTACATCAAAAGATGAAGTTTGTAGTTGATAACAAGCTGGTAACCGTGTCCGGGGAAGAGGATCTCATGGTTAGCAACCTTTCATCCTTCAGTTATATTGAGGCTGATGAAGATGCTTTGGAAACTTCTTTCCAAGCTCTTGAGATAGCCAATGCTGTCCTTCTGGAAGTAGAGGAACCGAAAGGGAAGGGTATCCCATCTTTTGCATCGCTGAAGAGTACCATTTCCACCATTGAAGAAAGAAGCTATGAAGGTTGGGGTGATGTCATCGAAGTCAAACAGAAGCTAGATCGTTGCGGGTTGGGTTACAAACCAACTCATGTGAAGGAAGGAGCGTCAACCTCCGTTAAAGGACGTCTGAAGACCATTCATGAGGTGTTTTCCAGTGCTGGTTATCAGGTCAATGCAATTGATGGAGTTTCTGAAGATGTGAATCACTTGGTGTATCAGTGTGAAGAAGCCTTGGACAATTGGGAAGCAGTCGAGATCCCAGAGTTTTTTCCATTGTCAAAGTAATTTGTTGTTTTTTCAATGTTTTCAAGTTCCCTAGCCCTGCCCAAGGCTATGGGAGTATTTTGTAGGGCCCCTTCTCATTTTTAAAGTTATTATCAATGAAGGCGTTTTGTTGAACTCTTATTTTGATCATTTACTGTTTTTCTCTCTTTTCACTTTTAAAAGGAAATGGCAATCTTTCAAAACCAATAAAAAAGAGCTTTTTCTCTTGCATTTCTCTATTTTTCCACTTTTAATAAAAGCAAATCATATTCATATGCAGAATAAACGAAAACCCTGTTGAATCCAATGACTCTACATTCCCTCCTAACTTTGATTCGCCCATCTACCAAGCGGAAGATGAAAGTGAGAAAGATTGTGATATTCCCGAAGAACTGGCAAGATTGGTTGAGAATGAGCACACAGATCTTCAGCCACATAAGGAGCAGGTTGAGACCATCAACCTTGGCACTGATAAAGACGTGAAGGAAGTCAAGATTGGTACAACACTTGGGGCAGATGTCAGAGAAAGATTGGTCAAGCTTCTCAGAGAGTATGTAGATGTGTTTGCGTGGTCATATCAGGATATGCCCGGTTTAGACACAGATATAGTGGTCCACAAGTTACCTCTTCGACCAGATTGTCCTCCGGTAAAGCAAAAGCTTCGAAGAACAAGACCAGACATGGCTCTGAAGATTCGAGAAGAGGTCAAAAGACAGTTTGATGCTGGATTCCTCGCAGTTGCAAAGTACCCTGAGTGGGTAGCTAATATTGTGCCAGTCCCTAAAAAGGATGGCAAAGTCAGGATGTGTGTGGACTATAGGGATTTGAACAAGGCCAGTCCGAAGGACGATTTCCCTCTTCCGCATATTGACACTTTGGTTGACAACACTGCTAAATTTGCTGTTTTCTCTTTCATGGATGGGTTTTCAGGATACAACCAGATCAAGATGGATCCTGACGATATGGAAAAGACTACATTCATCACCCCATGGGGCACTTATTGTTACAAGGTTATGCCGTTTGGTCTCAGGAATGCAGGAGCCACCTATCAGAGGGCAATGGTCACCCTGTTCCATGATATGATGCATAAAGAGATAGAAGTTTATGTGGATGATATGATTGCCAAATCACAGAGTGAGGAGGATCATTTGAATCATCTCTTGAAGCTATTCGAGCGTCTCAGAAAGTTCCAACTGCGTTTGAATCCAGCTAAGTGTACTTTTGGTGTCAGATCAGGAAAGTTACTTGGTTTCATCGTTAGTCAGCAAGGTATTGAAGTAGATCCGGACAAGGTCAGAGCAATTCAAGAAATGCCAGCTCCCAAGACAGAAAAGCAAGTCAGAGGCTTCCTCGGAAGATTGAACTACATCTCCAGATTCATTTCCAACATGACTGCTACTTGTGAGCCTCTATTCAAGTTACTCCGGAAGAATCAAGCAATTGAGTGGAGTCCTGATTGTCAACTGGCTTTTGAGAAGATTAAGGTTTATCTACAAGAACCTCCTATCTTGATCCCACCTACTCCAGGGAAGCCTCTTTTCATGTATCTCACTGTGCTCGAGGGATCTATGGGTTGCGTATTGGGCCAACAAGACGAAACTGGTCGTAAGGAGCACGCCATTTATTACTTAAGCAAGAAGTTCACAGACTGTGAAAGCAGATACTCACTTTTAGAGAAGACTTGTTGTGCCTTGGCATGGGCGGCCAGACGCCTCAGGCAATACATGATTTGCCACACTACTTTGTTGATCTCGAAAATGGATCCAATAAAGTACATTTTTGAGAAGCCTGCTTTGACTGGAAGACTTGCCCGTTGGCACATGTTGTTATCCGAATACGACATCCAATATGTAACCCAGAAGTCCATTAAAGGCAGTGTTCTATCTGAATACCTTGCTGATCATCCTGTCGAAGACTATGAACCTTTGAAATTCGATTTCCCGGACGAAGACATTATGTTGATAAAGGACTGCAAAGTTCCAGATCCAGATGAAGGTCCCGAGCCAGGGTCCCGTTGGAAGATGATGTTTGATGGTTCCTCTAACTACATGGGGCATGGTGTAGGAGTTGTTTTGATGAATCCTGATGGTGGTTATACTCCTTTCACGGCTAGATTATGTTTCGAATGTACAAACAACATCGCAGAGTATGAAGCATGTGTTTTGGGTATCGAAGCTGCAATTGATACCAGAATCAAAATCCTTGATGTATATGGAGACTCAGCTTTGGTCATCTACCAAGTTAAAGGTGAATGGGAGACCCGTGACGAGAAGTTGATCCCATACCGTGCCCATATTGTGGAATTGATCAAATACTTTGACGAAGTCACTTTCCATCATGTTCCAAGGGCAGAGAATCAAATTGCAGATGCTTTGGCTATGTTGGCTTCTATGTTTCAAGTCAGATTTCTTAATGAAGCTCCACTCATTACAATCGAGCGAAGAACTGCACCAGCCTACTGTCTACTGGTCGAAGAGGAAACCGATGAGAAACCGTGGTTCTATGACATCAAGAACTACTTGCAGAATCAAGAGTACCCAGCTGACGCAACAAATCTAGACAAGAAGACTTTAAGAAGATTGGCGTCCAAATTCTTCCTCAGCAACAACGTGCTTTACAAGAGAAATCATGATATGGTCCTGCTCAGATGTGTGGACAAACGTGAGGCAGACTTATTGATCAGGGAAATCCATGAAGGATCGTTTGGAACACATGCCAATGGACATGCCATGTCCAGGAAGATTTTGAGAGCTGGATACTTCTGGTTGACCATGGAATCAGATTGTTTCAAGTATGCCAGGAAGTGTCATAAATGCCAGATTTATGCCGACAAGGTGCATGTACCTCCAACACTTTTGAATGTTCTGTCATCGCCTTGGCCTTTCTCAATGTGGGGCATTGACATGATAGGGGCAATTGAGCCTAAAGCTTCCAATGGTCATCGGTTTATCTTGGTCGCAATTGATTACTTCACCAAATGGGTAGAAGCAGCTTCCTACGCCAATGTGACAAAGCAAGTGGTTGCCCGCTTCATCAAGAACCAAATTATCTGCCGTTATGGAATCCCAAGCCGAATCATCACAGATAATGGGACCAATTTGAACAACAAAACAATGAAGGAGCTGTGTGAGACATTCAAGATTGAACATCATAACTCTTCTCCGTATCGTCCGAAGATGAATGGAGCTGTTGAAGCTGCAAACAAGAACATCAAAAAGATTCTGCAAAAGATGGTGAAAACTTACAAAGATTGGCACGAGATGTTGCCATATGCTTTACACGGATACAGAACATCAGTTCGCACTTCAACAGGGGCAACCCCTTTCTCTCTGGTGTATGGGATGGATGCAGTTCTCCCTATTGAAGTCGAGATACCATCTTTGAGAATCTTGATGGAAACCAAACTGGAGGAAGCTGAGTGGGTCCAGAGCAGATACGACCAACTGAACCTCATTGATGAGAAGAGAATGACTGCCATGTGCCATGGCCAGATGTACCAGAAGCGCATCAAGAGAGCATTTGACAAGAAAGTCCGTATCCGAGAATTCAAAGAAGGAGATCTTGTACTCAAGAAAATCTTGCCAGTCCACAAAGACATGCGTGGAAAATGGAGTCCTAACTATGAAGGCCCATATGTTGTGAAGATGGCGTTCTCCGGAGGTTCCTTAATCCTTACAACTATGGATGGTGAACAACTGAAACACCCGGTGAATTCTGATGCAGTCAAAAAATATTATGCCTAAATAAAACCCGATAGGTCGAAAACCAGAAATGGCGACCTAGGCAAAAATGGGTATCCCGGTGGATCAAAACCTATGAAGGAGATCCAGGCAAAAGTTAGGGATAAAAAATGAAAAAATAAGAGCTCGCTAAGTTGAAAACCCGAAAGGGCGGCTTAGGCAAAAAAAGAGCGTCCCGGTGGATTGAAAACCCGAAAGGGCGGTCCAGGCAAAAGTTAGGGACAAATGCATTTGACTGTATCAGATGGTGTTTACCATTACTGAAGAATCATACCGGAAGATCGATCCAATTGCTCTCGTCGGAAGCAAAGTGTCGGGCAGTCTTAGTTATTAGGGATTGTAGTGGTCGTTGGATTCAATGTAGACCTTTCCCCATTGCCATTTTCAAATTGTAATTTTCCATGGAGTTTTTGCCATTGGCAAGCTACCATTCTTGAATAAAATACAAACTTTGCCTATGAATTTTGTTGTTCAAACTCTTATTTTCTTTTGTTATGCAAAATGCCATCACTTGATTACAATTTAACTCTGAAAATGACAAGTTTTTTTAAGGAAATGTTTTTTGGAAGCATACTGAAAAAACTTTTAAGTTTCTTTGACTTTGGAAAATTGAAAAAGTTTCTGTTTCCCCAAGAAGTCCTGGTTTGCAACACTTTTATGCTTTTATTTCAGAAATCCCCATAGAAGTTCAAAACTGATGACACTCTTGGATGGATCTTTGAGCCAGCTTGATTTCCAAGTTCGAAGGCATCCCCCCAGTGTTTTCCATTTTGCTCATCTGAGTATTGGTGTTGAGAGCCTGCTCCTCTTTGAGTCTTGTCAGAACTCTTTGTCTCTTTAGAGTCAGCATTTGCATATCATGATCATTCGCATCATGCTCAATCATGCGCATTTGACATTAGCATTTGTCTTTCCCCAGTTGTCGTCTGTCTAACTCCAAGTCCAGATATCATTAGTGTTCATTTTTAAAATTCATTGTTGTTGGTACCCGAAGTTTGGTTTACCAATGTTTTTGTCCCCAGTAATTGCTGGTGTCCCCTGTGGACTTCTATTTGTGTTTGGTATTTGTCTTTATGACCACCAATGTCTCCTTGAAGTCCAATTGTCATTGGCACAAATCTGTTAAGCAGGTCGTGGAACCTTTTGCTTAAATCCAAGTCCATTTGTTTTTTGTACATACTTGTACCTTTCTCCTGATGGTTCCTGAAGGAATTTCCAGAGTTTGGATGTCTTATTTTATTTGAATGCTCCAACATATTTTGCTGTTTTTTCTTTGCGTTAGCCGGTCGCTTAGAGCCGTTGATTCATTTTTGGGTGATCTCCATTCTATCCCCAATGTTAGCTGGTCGCATAGAGCCGCTACTAAATCATTGTGATTTCTTTCCCTATCCTCGGTGTCGGCAGTCACACTTGAACCTGCTAATTTACCATTTTGAATACTTTGACTACTTTGTCTTTATCATTCTTAGTGTCAACCGGTTTTTTTTTTTTTTTTTTTTTTTTTTTTTTTTTTTAACTTGTTGCGCATTCACTTTGAGTGTATCTTGGCTTTCTTTGTTAGTGTCAATAGGTTTCGAACCTATTGTGCTTCCACTTCGAGTATTTTTGTTGTTATTCATGGTGTCAGTTGGTCGCATTGGGCCGCTGCGCATTCACTATGAATATGTTTATCTTGTCTTTATTCTCAGTGACAGTTGGTCGCATCGAGCCGCTGTGCATTCACTTTGAATGTTTATTTTGTTGACTATTCTTGGTGTCAGTTGGTCGCATTGAGCCGCTGCGCATTCACCTTGAATAAGCTTGTTGTCATTCTCAGTGACAGTTGGTCGCATCGAGCCACTGCACTTTCTTTTTGAATTTTTTTTATTTTGTTATTCTTGGTGTCAGTTGGTCGCATCGAGCCGCTACGCATTCACCTTGAATAAGCTGTTTATCATTTTCAATGCTAGCTGGTCGCGTAGAGCCGCTGCATTTTCTCTTTGAATGTTTATCTTGTTTGTATTCATGGTGTCAGTTGGTCGCATTGAGCCGCTGCGCATTCACCTTGAATAAGCCTTTTGTTATTCTTAGTGTCAGTTGGTCGCATCGAGCCGCTGCGCATTCACTTTGAATATTATGATTATCATTTTCAGTGTTGGTTGGTCGCATCGAGCCACTGTACATTCTCTTTGGATGTTTAGTTTGTTGTATTCTCGGTGTCAGTTGGTCGCATCGAGCCGCTGCGCATTCACCTTGAATATATGTTGCCTTTTATTTCTCAAAGTCAGTTTGGTCGCATAGAGCCATTGGTCTACCTTTTCGATTTATTTCCTTGTTGTATTCTTAGTGTCAGTTGGTCGCATCGAGCCGCTGCGCATTCACTTTGAATATTATGTTTATCATTTCCGATGACAGTTGGTCGCATTGAGCCACTGCGCTTTCCCTTTGATCGTTTATTTTGTTGTATTCTTGGTGTCAGTTGGTCGCATCGAGCCGCTGCGCATTCACTTTGAATATGTCGTTGCTTTTATTTCTCAGTCATTTGGTCGCATAGAGCCATTGGTCAACCACTTCGATTTATTCCCTTGCCTTATTTGTACTCTTGGTGTCAGTTGGTCGCATCGAGCCACTGTGCAGTCACTTTGAATTGTATTTTGTTTTGTCTGTGTTCGTTGATCCAATGATTTGGATTTCTTTCGTTCCCGTCTTTTGTTATTCTTAGTGTCGACAGTTACACTTGAACCTGTTGTTTTATCACTTTGAATATTTCCCGTTTTCGTTTCTTTATCCCCAGTGTCTGTCGTCCCCAGCGTTTGTCATCCCCAGTGAGTCTTGGCTTGTGGTCGTTTCATTCTCTTTCTAATCATTTCATATCATAATCATCATTTCATTGCATAATAGTTGCAAAGTTAGATAGTTTGTAGTCCAGCATAACATTGCATTTAGGGGCAAAATTTTCGGTTATTTCTGTATTTAAATACCTTTCACCATGATTTCATGAGTGCCTATCGTCATTCACGCCATCTGGTAAAGTTATTTAAATAGGGGCAACTGTCACACCCCAAATTTTACCCCTAACTGCTCGCATCATACATTCATTGCATTTAAAAGAAAAAATTTCCAAGATTTATTTTTCTGTTTGCTTCCAACTCATTTTTCAAGTTGCTTATAAATCTAATTTTAATTCCTTTTCACTTCCAAGCATCTATTTTTTTTAATTAATTTTTATTTCCCATTTCTAACCTTTTAATTCATTTTCATGTTTTTAATTTCAATTTCCTTTTCTTATTCTATTTTCAAGTTTCTAATTTTTTCTATTTTCTACTTCTAATCTTTGTTCCAATTTCTACTTCTAATTTTTAATTCATTCTTAAATTTTAAACTAAAATTTTATTTCCAACTTCATTTTCAAAGTTTTATTTCTAAATGTAATTCTATTTTTAACTTTTATTTTTTTTTAGTCACTACTTTTTTATAATTTTTATTTCTAGTTTAATGTTAATTTCTAATTTTATTTTCTTAATTTACTTAAAAAAAAAAAGAAGTTTCTATTCCTAATTTAATTTTAATTTCCAATTTTAATTTTTAATCCATTTTTTTCAAGTCTCTATTCTTAATTTAATTTTTATTTCCAATTTTTATTTTAACCTACTTTTCAAGATTCTATTTCTAATTTAATTTCAATTTCCAAATTTTATTCATTTTTAAGATTTAATCCCAAGTTCTTTTTTTTCTTTTACTTCATATTCTAATGGCAAGCCCAAAGCTTGTTTCCCAATTTCAAATTCCTATTTCAAGTTCATCAAAATATTTCAATTACATAACATATTCATGCATCATTACTTATTTTGCTAATGTCACAAATTTCAGAAAAAATAATAAACAGTTTCTTATAAAAAAAATTTAGTACATTGGTGTGATCCCTGTTTCCTTTCACCAACGAGCAAATTTCGGACAAAAAAAAAAAGGGAGTCTTCAAGCCAATAAAGTCAGACCTGCTGTAAGAGCAGGGTTGCTGTTTTGCCTATCCTCTTTTCTCTACTTTCTCTAGTTCACAACAAACACAGCAGGGGACCCTGCAAGTATGACCAAAAACCTGCATTTGTTTTCCTTACACCAAATTGTGAAAAACTCCACTCTAGAGCCCTGCGAATCTGAAACAGAAAAGGACTTCTCATCAGAACATAAAAAAATCTGATATTATAGACTTCTTCAAGAAGTCTTCAGGAAAAATTCAAATTCTTGAACCTTAATTCATTTCCTATAAGACCAGACATTGTTCCATCCAAAAAAAAAGAGAAAAAAGGACAGCAACAACACATAAGACAGCCTTCAAAAAAACACACAAATTCAGCATCACAGAACACATACAAACAGTCCCAATACACCATCAAAACACCCCCTAAACTCATCAAAACCAGTTACAGAAAACAACTCCCACTAAACTCACAAATCAGCCCTGTTACAACCAAAAAAGCTACCAAAAACCCCAACTAAAACAGCCCCAAGTTACAGCCTCAAAAACACTGTTACATTAGAAACTTAAATTCCAAAGAAGAGAGGAGGGAGAGAACAAAGAAGTCAACAACAAGAAGCTGTGCATTAGAAGAGGAATAGGAAACTCACTGTAGTGGACTCGTCACCCCGATAACATTCGGGCGGTAATCTTTCTCTTCTCCTTTCCTTCACCCTTTTTTTTCCAGCATTTGTACATATTTAGTTTTCTTACTCATCTTTATTTTCAAACCTGCATACAAAACAAACTTTATAGTTAAAATTTCAAAAAAAAAAAAAACAAAATCAAAAAAAAACTTCATCATAAACCTTGACATAACCATATTACCACTTTTTTAAAAAAAAACACAGTTTGAAACCTTAAACCTCATCAAACCAGAAACTTGTTTTTCATCAACAATCACCTCAAGCAACCATACAGAAACACTAACCCACTATCCGCAGCAACAATCACCAACATACAACCTAGCCCACCTTTTATGATTCCACATCCTGTACATAGCCAGCAGCACTAACAAACTCACAAAAACCACCACAAATACAGCATCACATCCTTCAATCCATTTTCCTATATAAAATCCTTCAACAAAACTCTCCTGAAAACAATGACATAAACCTCTACTGAATCATCCTCTAAATCTCATTCTTGCTACCATTCTCATTTTTTCTTTTCTTCAGTTTCGTAAACAATTTCATTACCATGACCATTCACCTTTCATAAATCAACCTTGTTACTTTTCCGCCGCTACTTCTCCCAAGAAGGTAACTGCTTCCATAACAATCTCCGACCCCATTCTCTTCTTTCCTAAAGCACTACGTTGCTCTAGCCGCTGGAAAAATCTTCTCGGCCTCAAAAACTCTTTCACAACCATCCAACCAATCATCCCAAGTCTCCCAAACCAAAGCTGCTACAAATCATCAACACTCAAATCACCGTTTTTTTTTCTCCATTAACAAACCGACACGCCGAAACCTTTGACTCAAACGAAACAGAATCAAAACAAAAGCCAGCAACTCTAAACCTCCGCCGTTAGCCGAAATTCACAACCAGCCTCCGCCGTGAGAACTGAACTCAGCCACCATCTCCTTTCAAAATTCATAAAAATCCCTAATTGGAAAACGCAAGGTTTCAGAATTCAGTGAAAAGAAAAAACAGAGAGGTTGAGAGGAGAAATAGGTCGAATCCGAACCTGAATCGAAGCTTGAATCGCGAACCTGAGAGCCCCCCAAATTTATGACGCCGGCCAAACACGAAACCTCGCAACAACAACAGTGGAACAACCATCCACCAACCCTTGAAAACCCCAGGCATAACCCAAAATCAAACTTCCCAACAAACATCATCAGCCACCATCCATCTTCATAACACCACGAACCACCCTTTAACCTCCGCCGACCGTCACCATCATCACCGAACCAACACCGCCGGTAAACCCCTTTCAACCACCATCCACCAGGACCCTCAAAGCAAAACCTTAAACCGAGGCCGAAAACAAACCGCGATTCAGAGTGAGAGAGAGAACGGCGAGCGAGAGAGAGGCGATTCTGAGAGCGAATCCGAGCGATTCTGAGAGCGAATCCGCATTGAGAGTGAGAGCTGTGAGCGAATGAGAGATTTCTGGGAGTAAGGATGAGAGTGTTGAACCAGGTTGTGAGAGTTTGAGACGGAGGAGAGAATCGCGAGTGAGCAGAGGGTTTTTTCTTTCCCGTTTCATGAAACACGGCCGTTTTGGCCTAGGGCAATCCCTCTTTTTTTGTTTTTTTCTGTTGAACCGGGTCGGGTTTGACCCGTCTGTTTCCTTTGTGTACCCGGTTTCGCCCCATGGGCCTGTTACTAACTCTCAGCCTTTTGTTTCTATTTGTCACATAATTTTATTTATTAAATCTTTAATTAACTTTAACTTATTAATTTAATTTTTATTAAATATTTTAGTTAATTTATTTTCTCTTATTATTTTCTCATTTATATATATCAAATAAATAAATAGTATTTTAATATTCACTTTTCTATTATTATAATTAGTTAAATATATATACAAAATAAATAAATAAGATTTTAATTTCAAAATTCTCTTTTTCTATTATTATTACAATTAGTTAGAATATTATATCCATATAAAATAAAAAAAAATATATTTTAGTTTTAGAATTATCATTATAAATAGTTAAAAAAAAAATGTGTATATTTAGTTTCTTGATTTTATTATTTGGGCCGATGATATGACAAAGGTCACGATAAATCGCTTCCGATTAATCGTGACCCGTATGAGGCCATGCATTTAATTTTTCTATTTCATTTATTTATTTACTTCTATTCCATTTAATTTTTTTTTTTTTTTTTTTTTTTTTTTTATTTAACTTAGTTCATTTAACTTTTTCTATTTCAATTTATTTCAACTTACTCATTATTTATTATTTATCGCATTTCACACCATTTAATCTCATTTCAAAAATAATAATTCCTTGGTCCAACGCCAAGTGAAATTCACTTCACTTCACTCACACACGTAAGTCGGTCGTTTACGATCGCCATCTGCACAGTTCCATACACTGCACAGCTTTCTAACTTAAACAAATTGTCGCACTGCGCTTGTTTTCCACCCCAGCATTCTCGATCCACATATCGAGCCATAGCCCGGTTACCAAGCCCTTTATCTTTGCATTGTCCATTTACTTTATTCATGTTATTCTTGCAAGTAGCAGCCTTTGCCTAGTCTTAGGAGCTTGCACCATTTATTTATTTTCCATTCTGTTGTTTATGCTTTTCAATCCAAAAGGGAAAGAACTCCTGCAGTTGACTCAATGTCATAGGATGTTTAGCCGTCCCTAGTTCCTTTTCAACCTTAACCATTAGGACTTTTTATTTTACAACTTTTTGTGACTTTGCTAAAGTCACGTGAGTGTTTGCCATAACACTTACCTTCCCCCGCGAACCTTGAGCGTAACCAAGTGTTCGTTAATCCTTAGGAGAACTACGAGTGCTCTGATTCTATACCCGATACGTAGGCATCGATGCGATGTTGTGCGAGCACCATTAGAAATAAAAAACCTTAGGTTCCCTTAGTTTTAGCAAGCAATAAACAACAATAATACAAATATTAACAAGAGGTTCCCGTAGGATACTGCGGATGCTTAGGATGCTAACACCTTCCCTAGGTATAACCAACCCCCGAACCTAGTTTCTCCTCATTTAGGGTTTTTACGATCTTTTTCCCTTTTCCCTTTGGATTAAATTAAAGTCGGTGGTGAACATAAATGTTTTGCGATTCAAGCTCACTTAATAGCTTGGTATCCGATTCTCACCGCGACAAGCAGCCACTATCAAAGTACCAGTTTTGTCTAGAATTGTCATCAGGGGAGATGTAAACTATGAAGGCATTAATTCTTTCACCGTCATTTTTACTCCTTCCTTTGATGGAGTACTTCTTTGCTCTGGACTGACCATTAGCTTTTGGATAACCATGTAATTTATAATAGTAAGGCTTTATGTGCCCCAATTTACCACAATGATGACATATCAGCCATTTATTTTTGTCCCTTGATTTGCTTCCCATCTGGCTTCTGTGATGTTGTCTAGGATGTTACATCATCTCATTCGACATGGATGTAGATCATCTTTCTTTCTTTTGGTAACCTAGACCTGTAACATCCCCAAAGTCCTTTCCACTTAGAACAATGTTATCAAGAATGTCAGACTCGTTGTTTATACTCCTTACAGAATTTATCATGGAGTCAAGTTTTGATGTAAGCATTACAATCTCAGATTCGAGATTAGAGATATTTTCAGTTTTTTGGACCTTTCCTCTTGAAGTATCACAATAAGTTTACATTGTTCTGTTGCTATTTGGACTATTTCAGCACTTTTAACCCATAGAACTTTGAAGGCCTCAATAAGCTCCTTAAGAGTAAGATTTTCAACCCCATCTTCTTGGTAAACTCCCATGAAAGCGACTACTTTCTTGCTAGATTCCTCCTCATAGCTCGAGTTATCTTCTGACTAAGATGCTACTAGGCTTTTTCTTTCTCTCTTTAGAAAGGTAAGACATTCATACCTAACATAATTTATTCCTCCACACTCATAACACTTGATTTCCTTGCCTTGATTGAAATTGGTTTTGAGTCTTCTTATGGGTTTTGACCTTTTGTCAATAGACCTATTCTTGAGGTTTTGTCTTGGTCTTCAGTTATTGGATGGCTGATTAAACAGTCTTTCATGAGCCTCAACATGCTTAGAAGGGATCCCTTTTGAGTACTGACCTATTTCATCTTCAATGGATGCAAAAGCTAGGTCCTTTCTCTTTTCTGACTTATCACCCTTGATTCCAACTTCAAAGGTTTGTAGGGACCCAATGAAATCATCAACTTTCAAGGTGTTGATATCCTGGGCTTCTTCAATAGCAGTAACCTTCATCTCAAATCTCTTCGGAAGGGATCTTAGAGTTTTTTGAACCAGTTTGGCTTCTGAGATCTTATCTTCTAAAGCCTCTGACTAATTTTCCAAATTTATCACTGTCATGTGATACTCCTGAATACTCTCATCCTCCTTCATCTTCAAGTTTTGAAACTTGGTTTCCAGAAGTTAAAGCTTTGACCTCCTTACTTAAGATGTCCCTTCATGGGTAGTCTTCAAGATTTCCCAAACCTGTTTTGCAACAGTGCACTTGTTGATTAATTTGAAGATGTTCTGGTATACTCCATTGAATAATGCATTCAATGCTTTAGATTTCCCTCATGTTTATTTGTCATATTCATCATCCCAATCTTCTTTAGGTTTTACCACATCACTGATGACACCATCCATGTCTTTGACTCTTGGAGGATCCCATCCTTTCACCACAGCTTTCCAGGCCTTGCCATCTAAGGATTTTAGAAAGGCTACCATGAGAGACTTCCAATAGTCATATTTTGTTTCATCTAGAATAGGTGGTCTTCCCACCACTATTTCGTCCTTGTTCATTGTACCAGAAAATATCATCCCTGAATTTTACCTAATAACACATTAGGGTGCCAGTTCTTGATGCCAATTGAAATTCTGGTAGAACGGATTATAGATGCCATATACGATGTCAGAATAAATAATATCTTCTTATGAACACAATGAACAACACGAACAATAAATTCTACAGAAAGTAAATAAACACACATCAATTGTTCACCCAGTTTGGTCAAACATACCTACTCTACAAGATACCAATCCAAGAATGAAATCCACTAAATAGTATTAATTCGAAGTGAAATAACCACTGGTTTCCAACTTGTCACGTAATCACTACCCGTGGTATATTTCTACCTAAGTATTCACCTAGGTTGAGGCCTCTCCTTTATTCCTTTTACAATCACTTGGTGATCAATAACACACTCTATACTTAGCAGCTTTAGAGTACACATTTTACAGTCTTAGTAAAGTTCTTTTATTCTTAGCATCCATTATGATCTAAGAAAGGCACACAAAAGAACAAACCCTAATACTTTTCTCAAGTAATATATCTCTTTTACTTGTTATCTCCCTAGGTCTAACATAACCTATTTATAACAAAAGAACACATTGGGTTTGGGATTTAAACTCGCATTATTTTGATCCCACAAAATTTGTTCAATTTCTCCAAGATGCTAGCAACTATTCAATCTTTAGTTACCAAAACAAATCCTCCCTGATTTGCGATCTTCAAGCCTTCAATCTCTAAAAATCTTCTATCTTGGACGCCAGCTGCAATCACAAATATTCCATCAAATATTCTGTGATTTTCTTCAATTTTAACAGTTACTAAAATTGTCGTTGAAGCAGCATGTCGAGAGACCGAAGCTGGGACATCTACTTCGACATCTTCCAAAAATAACATGTTTTTCCTCAAAATAGAACTTCATCTTCAGTATGTTATGACACCTTGTCTAACATGTTCAATATAGGTTGTTTTACCAAAATTACTGCCAACTTCAACTGAGCAAAACTAACAAAAATGACAATATCCACCCATATACACTTGTGAACAATTTTAGTGTCTCTACTTGTTCTTCCTTTAACTTTCAATTGACACACTCTTGTAGGTTGCACTCTCTTGAAGTGTTCACTGGGGTATATTGTAACACCCTTCTAACCCAACATAATATACACGATAATTATGCTTAAAATAAATCAGATTACTTCATAAATGATGTCACATTTCTTTATTAAACATCAATTCAAAACATTTTTAAAATAATAATCTCTCTAGTAATGTCCACAACTAAATTCAAAATTTTGCAGCGGAATCATAATTCAAAATATCTTCTTTTATATCATCAAAATATCAAGACCTTTTAATCATTGTCAACAATCATCATCAACTCAAATCGGCATATAATAACTCATATAAATCATTCTAACAAAACAACATAATCTTCACTTAGGTGTTTTCCCACCCGATGTTACATTTACCAGAGCAAGACACCATACAACTCTAAAGGATTAAGCTAAACAAATTCAATCTTGAACTTTATGCACCGCGAACTAATCTTGGTTATATGCACATTACCCACGTAGAGACAACATTCAAATAGGCAGATTGAGTAATCATAATTCATTATACGAGATATAAAGAAATAGATATCATATGTATAACAATTAAACCTAACTCTCTTTCTAGCTCTAGGATTCTCCTCTTCTCTTCTAACTCTAGGGTTCTCCCCTTCATCTTACCTCTTTCTCAAGTTCTCTAAGAATTGGATGAAACCTAACTCTCTTTCACCTTTTAGAATATATATCTAGGGTTTTCTACATAATCTCTTCTAACTACCTCATTAATTCCCAACTTATTCTCCTAAATATCCTCATTGCCCCTTATTTATCTGCTAACTCCTATTTTCTCTATTAATTAATCAATCAAGTAATTTCTATCATAAAGTCATACTTCTGTATTTAATTACTCTATTCTTATTATTTTACCTCTAATAACAAAATAATTAAATTCACTAAAATGCTACTACTCATATTATTCTATTTAATAATTAAAACAATATTATTTTAATTATTCTACCACTTCTACATTATTATCATACTACTCTATTCTTCTCGGTCGTCTCACTACATTCCACACACATAAAACAGTTATTCAATTTAAATCAATATTTAAAATCATATAACCATGCTAAATCACTCCAATACACAAATTAACTTAATTAAATAATTAAAATGAAAAAAAAATCAGGATGTTACATATGCAACTAAAGTTCTTCTTCAACCTTAGGATTTACAGTTCATCGTTCTTTTTCTTCAACCCCGTCAAGGGTGTCTTCTGTAACCTTGCGAATTAGAGTTCATATTATGAATTAGGGCATCTCCATTTCCAAAATAAAATAAAATAATGATCCCTTCAAATTCATATTAATTTCCAAAATATTTTAGTAATGGTGGAGAAGAAAGTAACATTTTTGAATATATGGATTATTCATCTTCTTTGAAGAAGTAATGAAGGCCTAGATATTTATGTCGAACATTGGATGTGCTTAGAAGGGCAACAACAGTTAAAAAAATTGGGAAGCAATTTTTGAGATGTCCACACAATAAGCAAGTCCGACCTTTAGTTTGAGCAGCGGGTGTTATAGCTGTGGGACCCAAATTTGGGGGGAGGCATTTTTTCTAATTAGTACAACTACATATTTTTTACCTGTTTTTTCTAAAAATAGGTGTTAAATGATAATGTTTTCAAAATCTATTTTACATATATTTGTTAAAAATAGGTGTAAAATCATATTTTATTTTCAAAACCTATGATTTTATACCGATTTTTAAAAAAATTGGGTGTAAATTCATATTTTTAGTCCTATTTTTTAAATTAGTTCAGGGCCCCATATTGATTGGGTCGGTCTTAATTATAAAGTATGATGTCTCATCTAATCTTTCTATTTTAATTTGGCACAGTATTTATGATGCCTACGCTTAGTTGATTATGTGTAATACATTCGTAAATTTACGTGGTGGTCTACTAAGAATGGATGTGATTATTTTGCTTGTTATTATGATGAAGCGAAAGATGATAACATATTTATCATGAAGAAAAAAAAGGTTGGAGATGTTAGCAAAAGAAAATTAAGATCAAATTATTAAATTAGTTCAATGTGAAGGAAAAATTGAAAGATAAAAAGGAAAAATTAATGCAAAAAAGCAAGAGTTATAAGACTTTGAAGTGGATCTCAAGAACACAATGAAGTTGAAGAATTTTTGAAAAAATTTATATTTCTAAGTCATAAGTGTTTTATTATACAAATTGATAATGTTATTTAGATGAAAGAAATGGAATTCAAGTATATGTTATGTGTGAGTTTATTTTGTAATGAAATTTTAGATGAATGAAATGCAATTCAAGTTTTAATCTTTACCTACATGTTTGTGATATACTATTTTTTTTAATATCAATTGACATTAATGTGACAGAGCAAATGATAATTAGTTGAACTGGATGCATCATTCTTTTATTGGATGCATCATTATTAAATTGGCAAATGATAATTAGTAACTTAAATAGATGAGCTTTTTTCTATAAAAATTTATATAACTTAATTTTTTTTTATTGTCCTCGATTTATTTCAATTTTGAGATAGGAAGAATCTTAACATATTTATGAAAACTCATGAAACCTTCAATTCTCATATTATAGAAACACATTTGAATTATATTTCAAGTTTTAGTTTTTGCTAGAAGAGCCAAACTTATAGGTTACATAAGTTCCAAGTGCTACAATAACTAAAATTGCAGCTCCCATATTTACAACTAAAGGCTTTTCTTTCTCATTCAATTTTCCTTCTCCTATTTTCTTAACAACTTGAGAAGCTGAATTTGTCACTTCTTTGAAGATTCCATTCTCTTTTGCATCAATTTCATAATCCTTCTTTTCCCTCTTTGCTTTGTCAAAAGTATTAGTAACACTTTCCTTCTTTGCATCTTTTGTATCTTTTGCATCAAAATATTCTTCTCCTTTTGGTGACTCTTTTCTTGCCCTAATTTCTTTTCCTTCTAAATACGTATTATGATCAACATATCTTTGATCAACCTTGCTTGACTCATAAGTCTTCTTATTATCGTCTTCGATTTCCTTATTCGCAGTACTTTTCTTTTCTTCGTTTCTGACGTCGTCGTGCAGTTGCTTTTTAATTTTTTCTAATATGGCCCTTTTCCTAATTTCATCTTGAATTTTCTCATCATCTATTTGATTTATAGGATCCACTTTAAATTTTGATTTTTGATCAATTTCCTCTTGACCCTTTTGACCTTTTGCACCTCTTGACACATTATTTTCCTCATCAAAAACTTTAGGTTTAGAAGACTCCACATTATAGGGTTCCAAAGCTTTCAACTTTCCCTTAGGACTTTGACTTATGAAATTTTCTTGTTGAGTACCCTTTTGTTCCTTCAACTTACTCAAATCATTTAACCCTTTCACAAGATTACTTGGTGAAGAAGGAACTTTCTTGTCTCTAGTAGATTCTTCTATTACTCTATTATTTGTTGCATTTTTTGAAGGAACATTGGTTCCCTTAGGAGTTCTAGGACTTGCTACAAATTTTTCTTTGGAAGTTTCAACTTGTGAGGATTTAGGTGATGGAAATTTCTTTGGCATTGCAACAATGAGAGTTCCATTTTCAAATTTACCTTCAAGTTTTTCAACCTCACAATTTTCTGGAACAGGATATGATTGATCAAATTGACTCCATTTGTTGCTACCAATTATTTGTCTTTGTCCTATAATCCTTAGGGTTCGAGAAAGTGCCACAAATTTGATACTTATTCTCTCCTTTATAAAACCTTGTAGAATATTAAAGAGAATAATATGATTCATCAATTTTATTATATTTCAAAATCTTTCTAATATTTTAAAATATATATACTATAAAAAAAAACATAAATCAATTAAATTTCATGCATGCCAATATCTAATATAAACTTACATGCATATAAGACATAATACTTGTGCAAAATATAATTTTTTTCAATTGAAATTGGTATTCTCTACACGCATCTGTAAAGATTATTTTTTTAAATTGAAAAGAACCGTGTGCAAATGTAAATTGATAAAGTGACAAATTTTAGACTAATTTTTTTATATTTGCGACTTTTTCCTTGTCTTTTTATAATTGTCAATTTTTAAAATAATGTACTCATAAAAATTAAATATTATATTATATATTATAAATTTATTTTATTTTCTCATTACATGATAATATTTTAAAATTTAAAATCAATATTCTCTATGCGTAATTATAAAGACTAATTTCTCAAGTCGAAAAAAAACGTACTAATTTTTTTATTATTTAAATGTTGTTACTTTCTAGGGCTAAAATATTAAATGACTTTCTCCTCTTCTTTTTTAATAATTGTCAATTTTTAAAAATAATATACTCATAAAAATAATATTATGATTTTATTTTATATAAAAAAAATATTAAAAAAGTTTATATTGTATTATATAAAAAATAATGTACTCATAAAAATTAATATTATATTTTATTTATTTTATTTTATCTCAACAAACAAACAAAAAATATATATGAAAAAAATATATTTAAAAAAAAAAGGTAATATATACGCACCAGGAAGGTAAATGTGAAGAAAGTATGCTTGTTCATTTTCCTTTAATTCTGACATGGGTTGGAAAGTTTCATAGACAGGATCAATGGAAGGTTTTGTTCTAGGAATAGTTGTTCTTGATCTCATAGCCATAGCTCTTAGTTATTGCTATTCTTGATTTGTTCTATAAGTTTTGAATGATGAACTTTTGGATATAAGATCATATATATGTGATTTTTACTTTGTATTAGAGTTTTCTTGTTGAAGAGACTATTCCTTTTTGTGTAGTTTGGTTTGTTGATATAATTGAGAAACCATTGTTCTTTGTTTTTGTCTTACACTTGTAATCCAATTACTTTCATGTCATAAATAATGTATAGTTGTCAATATAAACTTTTTTAATTGATAAAAAAAAAATTAATTTATATATTACAAGAATCCTAGTCTATCTCAGTTGCTAATATAAAAAAATAAAAATTTTGATAAGAAATAATAGATATACTTCTCTAAACTTTTTAAGCCTTGAAATATTTTTATTTCTTGTGAATCTCCAAAATCTAATTTTCCTAATAAATTTCTAACAAAATAAAACCTTACATAATTCGTCAAATTAATTTTAATCAAATAATAAAATAGATATTTTTTCGGAAATTTCTTAATGTACCATATATAAATACATATAAATATTAAAATATTCTCATAGGATGTATCTTTAAACGCATCTCAAAATACATCAAATACATATATAAGTATCAAATACATATATAAGTGAATCATATCCTTATTTTATAAAAAACTAATCCCGAAATATATTTCCAAAAATTTTGATCATGTAAAGGTAATTTTGGTCACACTGAAAAGAAAATTGAGGTAATAATAACGGAACTCTGATATTTTACGACGATACATCTCTGATTTTAGACATGTATTTTCGGATCTTTTTTGACAAAATAGAAGTGTTTCACCTTCAATGTCTTTGCATTTTAGATCTATTCAAAGATGCATCTCTAAAAATTGAGGGGCGTTTTCGGTTTTTCGTATATATATATGTTTTTGTGGGGTTAGAAATTCTTTTTTTTTCAATTTAAAGTTAGGCCTTTTATATTAGCCCAATGGGCTTGGCTTGGGCTTGGGCTTTCTAAGTGACCCATCTTCTTCTCACATCAAAGCAACATCAGTACACATCAAGAGTTGAATCGAACATCAATGGGGATAACCAATTTCGTGCTCACGGTTGCCGGCGTTAGCGCCGTCGTGCTTCTCCTCCGAAGCGACGTCAAGAAATCAGCTTCACTTTTCAAACAAAACGTTAAACAGATTCGTCACTGGCTCGAAGAAGAAACCCCTAATCCTTCCAAGTGAGTTTCCCTAACATTTCCCATGCGTGTAAAGTTTCGATTTTGATTATTAGGGTTACTTTCTTTTTCGATTTTGTTCTTGTTTTCACAACTGGGTCTTCTTATTTTGAAGTTTGTATGCAAAATTGTAACTTTGTGATTGGTTATAAACATTCATTTGAACATGATTGATGCGTTTGATCGAGTGTTTTGAATGGAAAAATGAATTGGGGAGTAAAAAAATCGATTTTGAATTAAGAGAGATGGACATTGGTTATAATCATGAATTAGAATTAGGAAGTGGAAATTCATTGGCTGTAATATGATAAGAATTTTGCTATCTTTTCAGGGTTACAAAAGAACTACAATCAAAGGTTACTCCAAAGGACATACCTAAGGATGATAAGCACTAGTATTTATGCTGCTAATAGGATGTTTTAGCATTGAAATTTTGTTTTAATATGGATTTCTCTTGCTCTGTATTTGAACACTTGAGTGTTTTTTTTTCTAAAATAAACTTTTAATCTTTGTAATATGTTCATATAAAGTAGTTTTTCTTTGGATTTCTTAGTTTTCTTCTATGACCTTTATATTCTGATTCATATCTATGAATAAAAAGGAAATTATGGTTATTACTTATTACACATTCTTAGTTTATAGCAGCATATTTGCTTAGGAGTTAGAAAGCATTGACATAGATACGACACTGACATTACGACAAATATTAAAATGAAACTCTTTGTCAAGATTTCATACATGATTTCTTTGTCAAGATTCTTATCGACTTTGAGAAACTCGGGCCAATCTTAACCTTATTTCCAATTAATCGCATGAATTTTCTTGCCATCATCGTTAGCGCCACACACAAAATTAGGTTTCAATTGTTGAATCTCCTCTAAACAAGCTTTAGGCAAAAGACTTGTCATCATTGGATATATCAGAATAGTCTCAATAACACTTTAGCTAATGTGGTACGACATGCTAATGACAACGATTTTGTCTTCCAATTCGAAAGTCTCTAGCCACTTGCTCAATGATGTAAATAAAATTTGTTTTCCTCATAGACCTTCCACATATTGGTACCCCAAGATACCTCTCAAAATAATTTGTTTCTCTGAATTTACAGATGTTCAGCATCTTGTTTTGAAGCCTCCTCGAAGTATTTTTAGAAAAGAGGATACTAGACTTCTCTTCACTAATTTCCTGTCCAGACATACTACAGAACCTCTGCAAGGTATTCATCATACAAGTTACTTGTTGTTCTGTGGCTTCACCGAATAAATATAAATCATCCGCAAACATAAGATGCGAGATGTTCGGGCCATATCTTCCCATCTTAATAGCTCTCCACGTCTACGCTCAATAAGATGAGAGAGTTTTTCCATGCACATAACAAAATATACGGAGAAATGGGGTCACCTTGTCGAATTCCTCGATGTGGTCGTAAGAACTCACCCCGAGCTCCATGCCAATTAACGTTCATATATGTACTCGTGATGAAGTGCATGATAATATTGATAAAATCACCAGGAAGCATAATCTCTTGAAGAACTTACCAAATACACTCTCATAGGCCTTGGATACGTCGATTTTGACGACAAACATACATTTCTTACATTTTTTCCGGTGAATGATACGCATAACGTCTCTGGCAATAATGATATTCTCATGTATAGATCTCCCCAGAATGAAACCAACTTGGAACGACGAGACTAGCTTGAGAATACAATGCTTTAATCTTGCGACAATAACCTTGCTGATGACTTTATATACAAAATTACACATGGAGATTGGAAGGAAGTGCGTAATTTGATGCAGTAAATCTCTTTTCGGAATCAAACATATATTTGTTTGATTTATGGTTGATATTGATATACACTATTTCTAATCCTTTAATAAAAATATGTGAATGCATTTAATTCAATACACTTTTTCTGATTTTACTCTTCTTTTTTTTTTAATCATTACAAACATAAAAAAGTAAAAATAAAAAAAAAAATCTAAAAATATTTAAAAATATTTAAAATAATAACATTGAATTTTTTGTTTTGAAAATCACTACAATCATAAAAAAGTAAAAATAAAATGAAAATGAAATATTTAAAATAATAACATTGAATGTGATAATTATAATTGAATGTGATGATTATAGATTACTTTTATTTATATTTAAGATTGAATGTGATAATTATATATTACTTTTATTTATAAAAAAAAATTGTGTATTATATTTGAAACCGAAAAGAGTAAATATTTAGACGACTTGAAAAAAAACAGCTAACAATGGTGAGTTTAAGATCAAAGATGCTGTCTTTCTACCTTTTGATCTAAATATATGAAAAAATTGCAACAAAATAAAAGATTTTCATTTAATGTTTAAAGAACATAATTGTTGGGCAAAAAAACAGTTTTTACTTTTTACTTAAAAGGATGTTTCCATTTCATTCTCTTACTATTCTGTTCCAATTTTGAATTCATAAAATATAAAATACTCACAAAATTTTAGTATATTGCCATAATAGTCTTCGGATTATCATTATTTAGAGCTTAGTCATTTAACAACTTTTTGATATGAATAAAGCATCTTTTGTAATTCTTGTAATTCATCAACAAACCTTAACATCAGTATGCTATCAATATTGATGTCAAAAATAAATTATATTTAAAGAAAAATCAGACAAAAAGCTTACATAACTTAGTAAAAATAGTATTCCATACCAATGAAGACATTTAAGCTACAAATTCAAAAAACACTCAACAAAATCTAAAAATCAGATAAAAATGGTATGATCTGACTAAATTGCATGGGACTTGTTAAGGATAACACCTTCATATTTCACTTGAAACCATTTCATTGAATCCTCCTTTGTGACACGGTGCTGGATTCCAACACGTGCCTTGCAACGGCGACGACGTCCAACACGGTAACCAGGGCGCTCCAACACGACAAAGAAATCCATCCCGTAAATGCCAGTAGAAGGATCATACCTGATAAAGCCAAATTTCATCATAATATGTATAATCAATAAGTTAATTTCAGCACAAACAATAATGGTTTTTTCAGCTTACTTGATTCCCAAGTCAATGTGTTCTTGAATACCGAAGCCAAAACAACCGGTATCACTAAAATTTCTCCTCAAAAGTTCATATTCCTTCACCTTCAAACCACTCTCCAAAAGCTGCATTGCCTTGTCCCCTCTAACAGTGACGTAGCACGCGATCTTTTCATTCCTTCTAATACCGAAGGAACGGACAGTGTACCTAGCTGTCAATGAGCACGCAAGAGAAAAAGAAGAACCAATCAGCGCACAAGCTCAACCCAAATATCCAACACAAGTGTAAACTATGTCATGTATTGGCGATTTCCATAAATTTAAGAAAACTCGAAAGTATGGCTAGATTTTCATTTTTCACCGGCAAAGACACAATACTAACACAAACACTATAAATAATTAAAGAAAATTGTAATGATTGAGTGTAACCACATGAATCAATGTCATACATGTGTCAAACACCGAAACATCTTAGATACTTTTTTAACCTCGAAGTGTATGTCTGTGATACATAAATTAGTGTCCCAGAGAAGTGAAAGTAATAAAAATAACAAGTAAATGAAATAAATAAAAAGTACCTTTGGAGAAAACAGGGGTTTGACCACTAAGCTGCTCGAGAACCTATGAAAAAGAGATCCCATGCGGTTACAAAATTGAAAGAAATGAACTGAGAAACTGTACAAATGATAATGAAAAACATACCTTAGCAGCTCTGGTAAGCCGATCTCCACTCTCACCGACGGAGATGTTGAGGACAAGTTTCTGAACTTTGATATCCCGCATTGGATTCGAAAGTTTCTTCTCCGCAGCCTGTCATAATCAATATTCGTCAATTTTGTTTCGTTCCAGTAATATTAAACCAATACGACAAACAGAATATTGTTATGTTGGATTTTCATTGTTGGTTTTTTATCTTCTAAACAAACATGTTTAAATATGCATTTGTTCATATGGATGATATCATACACAATAATTGTTAAAACTAACCATCAAAATTGATTTCAGTCATTGTTTTCAAATTGATATAATCTTAATTCTATATAGTCAAATACATAGACTTACATGTTCAAACATCAAAATTATCTTGAGCCATGATATTGGTAAATGTATATGAACATAGTAGATACCAAACCAGATCAGCTATTTCGGCTTTTTTGGATAAACAACTTATTTAAGTGCTTATATACAAGTTATATCTAAACCAAAAGATGCAAAAAAGTCAAACTATTGTTATATAAATTATAAGCTATTTTAATAAACTATCTTAGTGTATGTTTGGTTTAGCTTATGGAATAACCAAAAACAATTCTAAAGGTGGAGAATTGATTTTGCAATGATTTTAAGGGGTTTGGTACATCTAAAGTAGAATTGATTCGGCCTCCAGAATTGATTCTACTTAAAGCTAGAATCTAAAATTGGTAGCTTCAGAGTTTAAACGTAATTTATACACTAATGGATTCAAACATAAATCACTTTTACTTCCGACGTACTTTTACAATTCTCTCAGAATCAATTCTACAAAATCAATTCACTCAGAATCAATTCTGGTCATGACTGAACCAAACACGCACCAAGAAAGCTTATGGGAATAAGCCAAAAACAGCTTATAAAAAAATGTCATAAGCTGTTTTTTATAAGATCTCTCAAACAATATCATAAGTGTTTATGCAAATACATAAACTCAAGTAAATCAATGTTTGTTCATAGATATATAAAATAAAAAATTCATTGACATTTTAAAATTAACATTCATATATCCAAGATCCAAAACTGTAATGCAACAATGTTATTTATCAATCTAAGAAAACATGAAGAAAATTCACACAAACAAAATGGAACATAGAAGCAATTTTCAAACCCTAGAATAGTATCTTATTGCATAAATTAGGTTAAATTGAATTGAATACAACACAATAGAATAGAAACAGTGGAAGAAGAATGAAGATAGAGATTTGATTTTACCATTTGGAATATGGAAATTGGAATTCTTGCGAGAGATGGAAGAATGGAGAACGGCGCGAGTGGTGGAAGAGTGAGGCGGTAACACTCGCTCACTGATATCAAAGGCTGGATTGAAGATATCGATACTAGGGTTTTTTTTTAGCTTTCAACGGCTTGAAATGACAACTATACCCTCTGCATCTCTTTGTTCTTTTTATAGATACTAGGTATTCATATTATTTGTTTTAGTTCTGGTTGTTATGGAAATCACACTCGTGATTGCAAGAAAATATAAGATAATTTGTCGTAATCGACCATTTCTACAATGGTGCGACCAAGAGGTTCGCTGGAAAACGATGTTATCCATGAGCAAAGACAGATAGAAATGCATTGGGAAGTTGGCGAAAATAACTCTGAAATTGTAGTAAAAGAATCTAGAGAAATAAATATAGTATCATGATGATTGGATGGTGGTGCAAAGAAAAAAAAACGCAATAAAATAGACAGTTATGGTCAAAAGAAACTTTTATTCAGTAATGCGCTTAGAGATCCGAGGAGAGCTAAAATCAAGAGGATGATGTTTCTTGAAAAGGAATAAGCGTTGACAACAAAATTGTTGGACTCGATCAACTTGACGTGGTTTCTAAGAAACGACGATTTGATAATAGTGGACCCACCCCCATACGTGTATCTGCTAACATGGTGAGGGGACCCACGTGCCAATGTCAAATCTGTCAGTTTTTAACCACATCTTGCTATGAGTAGTCCTTCATACAAAACTAGGCCAACTTTTAATTATTGCCCATCACAAAAGAGTGTGCCTAACACTGCTAAATACATCTACATCATTCTTATAGTAAATTTGAGTTTGGAAACCATCACACGATACAATATTCCACATTTGGAACCAACAACAAGTCAGACAAATGGAATTAACCAATGGGTTATGGATAAGGGTGTTACCCAAGAAGAGGAATATGTTTGTAAAACTCTCATTGAATGGGAGTCGGTTACGTAAATTGTTCATGATAAGGACTTGATTTGCAACCTCTATCAACTTGACAAGTTATGTTAGGTTTCAAATAAGTCATTATGATCTCTTAGAATATCTAGAGAGCCTTTAACAATAAGGCTAAAAGATACATGTTGGATTTAATTAAAAAGCATTTTCCAACGTTTATAATCATTATTCAAACACACATTAGTTTTCATAAGACCAAAACCTTATGGAATAAAGTTGGATATGTGATTGTTTACTGCGTGGATGCGCCTAGTCAATTCGGGGGCATCTGGGTGTTAAAGTAGAATGGCAGTAACATTAGCATTGTCGTGCAAGATGTCTTAATTAATACAATTACTAGCAAATTATCATTGGTAACTTCATCTTGATATGCAACTAAAATGTATGCTAGTCTCGTGTACACTTCTCGTCTCAATCTATGGATCCACCTCATTTATCGTAGAAACACTATTGATGGTCATTGGATGTTGATTGGAGACTTTAATGATATCATTCATCAGAGTGAAGAAATGAGGTAATTTAATCATTCTATAGTTGCTTTGTTGAATGTCATTGGTAAATATAAGTTAGTTGAAATTGACATGACTTGTGGGAAATTCACTTGGAATAGATCTTGAATTGACAATTGAATGGTCCATCACAAGATGAATAGAGCAATGGTTGACGTTTCTTGTTGCATAGCTTTCCCTAGTGCATATGTTGAGGTCGGGGAAAATTTCATTATGATCACAACCCCATTTTCCTTATGAGTGGCCATCCCTTCTAAGACCATGGGATGCATTCTTTTAGGTTTATGACAACTTGGATCACTCACCCATAACACTATAAATAGTCTATACTACTTGGGGTAAATCTCCATATGGTATTGTAACTTGTCTCCAAAATATGCAACATGATTCTAACCTTTTTTATAAGGAAACTTTTGGCAATATCAGCAAACAAAAGCATAACATTGTGAAGATACTTAATATACAACACTCTTTTGAGAGAATGCATTCAACAAGACTAGTTTATCTCCAATATGAGCTTCAACAAGAGTATGATGAGATCCTTACACAATAGGAAATTCATTTGTATCAAAAGGATACTTTATCCATATACATGTAATTTATATTTGTTAAGTTAATGTTATTGTTATTGTTGTTAGCTTATCATAATTTAAATTGTGTTTAAATTATAGATGTTTAGAGACCAAACACGATTCTCACAATAAGATATAGATGACATCTGATCATGTTGGGATGGTATCTTCGTATCTTTTTATGAATCTCAACAGACTAGTTTTCTTGGTTATTGTAAGCATCGTATAAATGTTTTTTCATTATAGGTTATAATATGTATAAGTTTAAATATGTATGGATTCTCTTGCTATAGGTTTTATGTATCCCAAATGTCATTATAGGTTTTGTAAGCATTATATGGTTCTTTTTTCAAATATGTATAGGTTCTATTGGTGTATCATTTTGGATATGTGTACGTTTTATTTTGTAAACAATATAATTTTGTATTTTGTGTATATTTAATTATGTTTTGTGTGTGATAAACCGTTAAGATTCTATCATAAAATTTGAAGTTTATGTGAAAAAAAAAAAACAGGACATTCAAATTGAGATTTAAAATAAATTATAAATAACATATAAATAAGTTATACTCCCGGTTAATATATATATATATATATATATATATATATATATATATATATATATATATATATATATATATATATATATATATATATATATATATATATATATATATATATATATATATATATATATATATATATATATATATATATATATATATATATATATATATATATATATATATATATATATATATATATATATATATATATATATATATATATATATAACTAATGTAAATACAATCCTTTTCTCTCAGATATTTATAAAAACTAAGAGGTATATGGCGTGCGCTTTATAGTTATAAAAATAAAAATAAAATTGTTGTTGAGGATCGAACTAATGACTTTTATAACTATCCCCTCGGTGAAACATAAATCAATAGGTAAATCGACAGGTTTTCATGAAGCTCTTCATTACCACGCATGTGAAACCGAGGTAAAATCCCTTTCGTAACCGAGGTAAAAATGTGTTTTTGTAGTAATGCAAAGTTCTAAAGGGCCTTGAGGAAGATATGGTTGCTGCACGACATAAATCTCGGGAGTCCATTCACCGGGGTATGAATACTTTGTATCGAGTCAATGATTAGACGTTGGAGCATGTGTAAAGATTTTGTCCCGACCTTTCTGTCCATGCCGACTAGTTGGATCCTTTCTGAGTTGTTCCTAGAGGGGACATTAGAGGTGGTTCGGGCGCAGTGGATCCGAAAGCTGGCATTTAAAAGTTTTTTTCACATTTTTCTTCTGTTTTTGTTTTGTTCCTATAAGATTTTGTCGGGATCTTGGTCTTTGGCTTGTTAACATTATTTGTATTTATGAATATTATTGTCTCTTACATGTTTGTGCTTTTCGGTTTCATGTTCCACTCTTTTTAATCGCATTTTTTTGGTGATTTAGAGCTGAAGAACGTCAGGGTTCGACTTTGAGCCTTGTAATATATAAAGTTTGTCTATTATAAAGAGCGATAAATAATATTTGCTTAAAGTGTAAACAACCTTAATTTCTTTATGAAGTCGTGTTTGACTTCTTTATTTGTGAGCATGTAAGGTTAAGATTTACACGTTGTTTTGGAAAGATGTCGCACCAGTGGAATGTGGATATAATTGGAACATGCTTACGCACGTAAGCATTGGCTCAAATCAATGTGTTTTTACGTTAGATTCGTAAATGTGAGATGTGAGCTCAGATTCGGGCGTCATGCTTTAAACTACATTTGTAATGATTTTGCATTGAATCATATTCATAGGAATAAATCATGAGTCCAGTTAAATGCAGTTATCCTTTGAATTATACTTACAAAGAAGGGACATGAAACTATCTAGATGTGGCTATGCTTTTGAATTGAGCTCAACGTCATAGAGGATCATACTTCTGCCAAAGGTAGATGATCTTCATCCTTATCTTCGAGGTAAAAGCTCAGATTGTGGTGGATGTCTCCAGACTCCACCACTCATGTCCCTTGGATTGGCTAGATCCAAAGGGGTGTGTCAGCTACGCATGAGTGCCTAAATAGGTACAACCCTCTTCTAAAGGAGGACTTAGGAGGTCGTCAGAGAAACTTGAACTCGACCCCATCAACAATGGACGAGCAACAAACATTGGTACACTCAATAGAAAAAGAAGAGTATCCAAAGTAACTTTACTCTTGACCAGTTGTATTCCCTGCCTTATAAGTATGAGCTTTACTTAATCTTTCATATGATTTGTGCATAATTATTGTTAAAAGAGACACGTCGTGGATGGGAAATGAAAAGAAGAGAAAAAAAATCCCGAAGTTTCTATGATTTCCAAATATGACCCTTATTTCTTCTCTAGAATCAGCCTTTATCAATAAGAAGGCATTAATAAGGTGATACAAGATTTTTTGGTTAATCTCATCAGAAATACCATAGGTCATTGATGAAGCTCAATAACAGTTTCTTCTGGGACCCTCCTCTTTATATACATATACATTTTCCCCATAAGAAAGTGACTCTCAGTGCAATACTTAAGAAACAATTCAGCACATCGTCCTTCCACTTTGTTCCCAACATCGCATACCATGGTATGAGCTCCAGGGCCAATGGGGTGACCAATAAAAACATGTCTTCAAATTGGTTGTAGCTTAAGAAGATGCCCAATGCCACACATAGTCGACTCCAATAAATCAACCCTCTACTAAACCCTCGAGTCATATGACTACGAAGGCATTTAAGGAGATGAAAGAAAAGAGTTACATAAGGCTTTCTTATCAAGTACTGACACTAGTACTAGTAAACCTTCATGTACACCCAGATTTTAGGGTGAAGTTGTGAAGGAGCTATCACCATATGCTACAAGACATCTATTTGAAAGGCAATAAAAGGGTCTATGAAGAACTAAGACGGAGAAAGTGAACTCGTAAAAGGGAATGATGCAATCTTCATATTTGTTGCATATCATTTCATCCACAGCGGTCCTCAAGACTCCCCATTAGGAAGATGGACCGACTTTGGAAAAGAAGTCATCCAAACCGCCTACTTTAGAAAACACAAAAATAATATAAGAGAAAAAAGAACCCACCCAATAATATAGAACACTCTTTTGGGATTTGTGAGCATTTTTTTGCCCATGTTGCACTAACTTTTCGGATGCAAGAAAGTGAAATACTAAAGAAGAAATTAACTGCTAAAACTGGAAAAATGACTCAAAGAAAGCAAGGCTGGCTTTTTTAGGCTTATATTGTAGCATGAAAAAATGAAGTTAGACTATATCAAATGTGTTAGATCACTTGCATGCAACACTAAAGTATTTCATTTTCTAAGAGTCGTAATGATAACACTTCCAAAAAGATGTTTGACGTATGGTGCATAAAATGCATGAATTCTCAAGAAACTGAAACATTTCTTTTTCGCTAGTCCAAAGGGGATCAATGGGGTGGTCGGCGTAACAAACCCTCGCCTTACTCCACATCGACAAGGGCATGAGAGAACTTGTTATGGGCCGACCATATCGACCACAACCGACCACCATTAATGAGTCATACTTCTTCTAGAACCTTCTTAGCACACGACAATTATCATCCTGATGATCATAAAGGATCCCAACTGCAAATGTATTTAACAACTCTCAACAATTCACTCCTAACAAATAACGAATTTGTTATTTCCCTCTCTCTCTCTCTCTCTATATATATATAGAAAATGCGCTAAATTGAGATAATAGATTTCAAATTCAACTTCACCTCACTCAATCGCATCTGAAGCCTTGATCTGTTGTCACCACTTTTTCTCGACTCATTCTTAGTTTCTGAACAAAAGACATTGTAATTTGAATTTTGAGATATAACAAAGGGTCACCTTTAAAATGACTTAATCATTCAAATGGAGGTCATAGCAATATTGTTAGATATTCATATGAGAATTTGACAAACAATGGACAGATAATGTAAATGATAGAAGTTCTACGCCTAATTATTATGGTTTGGTTTGAACAAACTTCATAAAAGATTAAGGTGCAAATTGTTACAAAATATCTTGTTATGGCAGAAACTACTACTTGTAAATAGGATCGGTCCAACACATACAAAGGTCAAAGGCAAATGATAAAATATTTTTCTTAAAGAAAATTAATAGTACAAAATATCTTATAATTTGATTCAAACGCACAATCTTCTACACATTAAAATTCACAAGAACCATTAGATTGCGTGTTAAACAAGCACATCATCGACATAGCTCGTAAACTCTTATGATTGAAATGCTAGTTATAAGAGTTGAAATTTTGTGAATTTAGTCAAATAGAAATTATGTGTGATAAGCATTGTTTTACAAATTTAATTTTTTTTGAGAGAACTAAACTAATAGAAATTGATTACCACTTTATAAGAGAAAATATCATTTTTGGCATCATTAAAGCATCTTCATCTTCAGTAAACTAAAATGAAGAGTTAAGTTGATATCCTTACCAAATCTTAGGGAAAGGAAATGTTGAATATTTTCTATTTATTTTGTATTTATATAGTTTCTTATTTTCTACTTATGCGAACAATACATAACTATGAAGGGAATATGAGCAATCTTATGCCACTATTTACCACACTTCGTCTGTAAATTTGCTTCCAATAACAGACAATCTATGATAGATAATACTTTAAGAGAGGAAGGAAGTCCCTGTTTTGACAACAATTTGAGCTTACAATCTGAACCATATTCATCATAACATCGAATTTGATTCATCTTTAAATTTAAACTGGTTAGTTTTTTTGGCGATGCAAACTTCATTTCTCCCTTCTTCAAAAAAATTAACATCTATACTTTTCTTGTATACACCCCTACTCCTATCAAGTAGTCCTTTCTTCATTAGATTTGCAAATTCCTCTCTAATTTTTACAAGAGGGTGTGTCTGCACGAGTTCCCCTCCATTGTAGGTCTCCCTCAGAACAACAGTTTGAGGGTCATTCTTCTTGGAAATGTAAAAAATATTAGGATGTCGTTCAAATGCTTTAGTGAACTTCTACGACAAGGCCAAGGGTCTACATAAGTTGCTAACATTCTTACGCTCGGTTTGCTTATGAAATGTAAGGCGAAGGAGCTCATGAAAAACTCCAACTACCTTTTTCTCAGATTCATCAGTACGAATATCCAAATGAGATGCATTGGTGTAAGGCGAAGTATACGGGAGCTTCTGCCACTCTTTCAACCATTCCATGCTTTTCCTTTTCAAACCAAAACCCCTCGTAAAACTTGAAGGTGTGAGAAAAACACAAGAAATGGGAGGTTGAATTGAGTTTTCACTCTTGGCTACTTTTCACACTTTGATGAGTTGTGTCAAGTTATGCTATAAATGTGTTGCGGAAGCATAAGTAAATTAAAGCATAAAGCAAGAGTAAAGAACAAACGATATATCCTGGTTCTCTTGAGAACTTCTCAAGCTAGTCCAATCCACCCGCCAAGGTGATTTCGCCTTAAACAAGGACTTAATCTACTATAACTAAGATCCATGATTACAATCGCACATCAGCATTGTGACTAACGCAATGAACCGTTCAAAGATCCTTCTGGATATAACGTCTATTGACCCAACATAACCTCTGCCATGATTTCATCTCCACTCACAGCTAGACCATTCAAGGATCCCATCAGGATATAACGTCTACTTAAGGAGTAACCTGTACGGTGACCTGCCGTGACTAACTGCACAACATCAAGTGTCATGACCTCCTGCACGGCCTACAACCATGACTAACCACACAATAATAGTTGCGACTTCATGCTCTAGAACCAACCGTTCTGAGCTGCTCCAGAACCTTAGCCCCATAACATATCATCATAATACATAGTTATATGAATGCACTGGGCATTAACTTCTGTGCTTTCCTAAAGTTCTGACTTTCACCAAGTCATTTAGGGAAAAGGTTGTTTACAAATGTTATGCTTTTTAATAAGCAGATTGTAAACTCACTTAAGTACATCAGAAGAACCTAATACACACTAAGAATATTACATTTTATTCTTGCTCCGTTGTGCGGTATTCTTCTTCTTCAAGTTGCTTCTTCATTGAGCATTTGAAGGTTGAAGTCTTCTTCTTCTTCAAAAATTTTGCTAGCTTGATCTTCATTGAGACACAAGAAGGACTTCTTCGTCTTGATTCACATAAGAACATTTCTGGGCAGCAATCCATGTTCTTCTTCAATCCAATAATCACTTCAGTAGTTGATTTATTGTTGAAGCTTCCATGATCATCTTCATTGTCTTCTGTGACTTTACAAGTCTTCTGTACCATATGAAGTTAAGCACATTATGAATTCAAGATCTCTCTGCTTTTAGCAGATTGTTGTAAAAGAGTAATAAGCTAGAAGAGTTGTATATTCAGGTTGACTCTTTGTGCCTTATTCCATTATTATCTTAGTTTATCATCAACCTTATGTGATTGTTTGACAACATTAACAACATGGTTCAAAGACCATTTGAGAACTTAGTTGTATGTATGTTTAGAAACCTTTCGGTTATATTAGTCAACATAAACACATAAACCAAAATGGTTGTATCCTTGATTACTTCATATAGAAGAATATCCAGTTTATGGATAATCAACCAGGCTGAGTTCCTATCTAAAATCAACAATACTCAAAAGTGTTGTTGTTCGTTTGAATTCAATAGGAATAAAAAACATCACAAAGCATGTGATATTTTCCTTTTATAGCCAACCATAAAAGATCCATTACAGTTGGATTCGGCTACTGAGGAATCCGTTACACAAGGAATAAAATAGTATAGTCATGTATTGTCCTTTTCCACAATTCAAAGATAGTGGAGAGGTAGTGAGATAAAGCATTATCGTATTATGTACTATCCTTGCCAACGATAACATTGCCATCTGAACTTCAGAGGCTTCTGATTATAAATCAATGAATGAAGCATGAGTTAGGGACAATGATACTTGGGTATTAAGAGAACATAAGGCTTTAGTCTTCAGAACTTGTTCACATAGAACTACGTTCTTCAGGACTTCAACACTTAGCTTGAAATCTATGACATTCAGAACTTCAAGTCTTAGAGTCTTCAGAACTTTGTTCACATAGAACATTGTCTTTAGGGTCTTCAGCATTTGGTTCTTTAGAACCATTCTTCAGAACTTTAAGTCTTAGAGTCTTCAGAACTTTGTTCATATAGAACATTTTCTTCAGAATCTTAATCTTCAGAACTCGTAAGTCTTCAGAATCTAACAGGTACTTGGTCTTCAATCGTTAAGTTTTCATAACTTCAAGTCATCAGATATATATATTGACATTGCTATAAATAGACTTCCAATTTAATAATGCTCAAAATATAAATTAATACTCCTATAAAAAGTACAACACCTAATATAATATTAAATAAAATGAAGAGAAGATTTATAAGCCCATGCAATACGTACTTGAAGTCTGACAAAAAAAAATGATACTACCTCCGTTCCTTTATATGAGAGACAAGTCACTTTTTAGATTCATTGAATAATTAATGTATTTAGTCTTTAAACTGACCAAATACATTGGTTATTCAATGAACCTAAAAAATGACTTGTCTCTTATAAAAAGGAATAATGTAGTATTAATTAACATATAGAAGACACACATTTTATAATATTTCAATCTAACTTTGTTTGTTTTACGTTAAATAATATTACAATTTTTTATATATCTCATGCATTATCTTTTTTTTAAATATATATATATATATATATATATATATATATATATATATATATATATATATATATATATATATATATATATATATATATATATATATATATATATATATATATATATATATATATATATATATATATATATATATATATATATATATATATAACTAGTTGAGATACTCGTGCATTCTCCACAATATATTCTAAGGAAATATAATAAAGTGAAAATATCAATCCACTATATATTTTTTCCCGTATAAAAATATTTAAATCAACAGTGTATTTTTGCCCGTAAATAAATACACAAATTATATTACATCAAATTTCATCTATATAAATTTAAATCAATTTTTGGAACAATAATACGATTGATAAATAAATATCATTAAATATTTATAACAATAATATGATTCATAAATTAATATTATTCAATATTTGAAACAATTAAAGATAAACATTGAAAAAATAAATTTCAATAATAGAATAAGATATAATTAATTTCTAAAATAATACATTGAATACATAAGTTAAGTATTTTAGTTAACATTAAATAATATTTAATAAAATAGTTAAGTAAATTGAGATATATAAATATAATATATAATTAATTTCTAAGATTACAATAATATATTCTATTTCTTTCTTTGTAATTATTATTTTTGTTTAAATATTAAGTTGTTCAGTGACATAGGCTTTTAAACAAAATAATGATATTCATGCATTCGTACGGGCACTCGTTTTAAATGTGTATTGTGTGTAAAAGAAAAATTATTAAAGTATCAAATAAATAAATTAAGAAAATATAAAAATGTGATTTTAACACACATATATATATATATATATATATATATATATATATATATATATATATATATATATATATATATATATATATATATATATATATATATATATATATATATATATATATATATATATATATATATATATATATATATATATATATATATATATATATATATATATATATATATATATATATATATATATATATATATATATATATATATATATATATATATATAATTATTATAAAGTTTTCCATCCTGGAGCAAGAAGTTCTAAGGAAATGAAATAAGCATAATTACCTATATTTCAACAAACGATAAATTTGACTACATAGATCATATAACAATTATAAATAACATAGTCAAATGCTCAAAAACAGTAAGTATGAAATGAAACACATTTTAAGGCTTGTGGCATTCCTTATCCTTAGAACAGGGCATCCTCCTCTGCCATAAGAACAATATGAAATTTTCAGTTGTTATGCTTTTGTTCTAAGGAGTCGAGCAATATCATTGTGCAGACTAACTTGGTTGTCAGTAATGGTGCATACAAATGGAAGAAGAATTTTATTTTGATACAAAGGGATTATGTGAAAAAATTTAATACAATAAAGTTAATAAGATAAAAAATTAAAGCAACCAAACAAAAAATATATGATTGATCCATTTTGTGTTGATAACTTGTAATACGTTTTTCATTGAAAACAATAGTCTGATATTAAATTTCATTCTATCCCACATTTAAATATGCAACCATGGAATAATTTTCAGAATGTAAAAGGAAGCTATTCTAATAAACATCTTCGTCTAATCACAATGTAGTACAACAACAGAAAATATAGAAATGCTGAAAATGAAAAAAATGTTGTTATTCTAATCATCATATCTAAAACGTCGGACCGAGAAAAACTTGTTATATGATCAATCTTGTTCATCTTCGTCACTCGAACCAAAGATTGAATTGTCTTCATCTTCATCATTGTTGAAGACTCGCGTCCTTCTGACCCTTTTAGCTGATCTCGTTCTTCTTCTGTTTTGTCTCCTCTGGCGCACAGCGGGCAGCTGAACAACCATTACAGCATCTTGAAGAACTTGTTGATGACGCTGGAGTTGTATAAGAAAAAATTCAATTAGGGTAGAATGAGTAAAAGCAATAAACAGATGCAGATGAAGAACGAGAAAAAATAAAGAAAAATCATAAAAGATGCCTGCTGAACCATATTTGGTTCTTCGACGTCGGGAGGTTATTGTGGCAGCAAAGGTTGGAAGAGCACCAGAAGTGGTTGAAACTCCAAATGTGCGTCGAGTCGGACAGGCTGATCCTGAATCTGTAGCATATGTTGATGAAAAAATGTTTAATACACAAGTCAAGTAAAATGGAGAATTAAGAAACATATGAATTTGTTGGACTTGTTGTGCCTATCTTTCTGGTGTGGGATGTTGGAATTGTTGAGGTTGGTCTACGACCCTCCGAACATTGTTTGACGCCATAGAGGTAATTTAGTCCTAAAGATAACTGAATGTATTGTTGAGTTGAACTACTTAGGTTGATATAACTGAGGTTGAGTCTCTTCATGTTCTCCAATTCCTTGAAAATGTGAAACCATTAATTGTATTGAAACTATAACTTTATAACATTGGGTGGTCAAATAATAAATGAATATGACAGTCAAGTTTCATAGTATGTTGTTGATACAATGTATCTATTGATGGACCATTATAGAAAGAGATCTATTAAGTAACAAAACGTCGCCTATATATTTTGGGACTACATTCTGCAATTATTTTGTAAATAAGACACAAATAGTAAAATCTAAAGAAACAAAAATTTCGGACTACATTATGCAATTATTTTGTAAATAAGACACCAATAGTAAGACTGAGTCATAGAGAATGTAGTACAATGAGAGTTGGTGTGAGAGGGTCAAAACCAGAACCAGCAGAAGCAAAACTAACTTCTGTGATAACTTCCTCATCAATCAGATTTGGATCCAAATATGATGCACTAATTCTTTCAAACCTAAATATGAAGTTGTAAAGTACCAATAAAATCAGTATTAAGAAGTGATCTAAGTATAAAATCAGTAACAACTGACAAAAGAAAATATGGAATGACATCCGAGTATGTAATTCCAACTAGCTCAACAAAGAGTGATTCACTCTCTCCAATCAACTTGAAATGTTTTTCATTACACCGCCATCAATGAATGCTAAATTCTAACACATAAAACAACATCAACATCCAATTATAAAATGGCTAGTTAATCAACTATGTATGTGTATAAAACATGAAATTAAATAATCAAGCCAGAGAATGCTTTACATATATACAAAGAATGTTGTAAAAACAAATGGGAATTTGTTACTTTCTTCCATCTGAATTTGTTTAATGGAATTTGTTACTTTCTGACCTGGAGATTCATCGTCGAGCACCTGGAGATTCAGAGATGGTCTTGAAAAAGCAACAACTTCAAACAGAACAATCATGGATGTTTCCATTATATCATTTTGTGAAAAAAACAGAAGTTAGTGGCAGATGCTAAAGACACAAATTAGATGAACAAAGTTATGTTTTGAAACAATTGAATGAATTATAGCTCATATACTAAAAAACATGACACATAAGAATTAAGTTTCTGATCCCTCAATTTTATCGAATTCATGAAATTATTCTCTCTATTTTAAATACAAATTATTTTGATTCTCTCTCATTTCTTCATAGAAAATCAATAAAATGTTTGTATTTTTTTTAACTTATATGCTTGTTATTAAAATTTCAAAATAAATTTATATGATGATTTGTTATATTTAATCGAAATTTAGCATTTTAAAAGGCTGTTTTATTAATCCTTTTTGCATTTTACTCTATCATATTAAATGATGCAAATGTAGAAAAAAAATTATTTTAAAATTAATGAATGGACTATTGTCTTAAAATTTCAAATGCAAACCTCTTCAAAAAAAAAGTATCTCCTTTTTAATTCTTTTGAATTGAAGAATGTCAAAGATAACTTTAGAATAAAAACTTATCATTCAAACCCTAATGATTTGGTGAAGTCACTAAGTCTAGAACATAGAAAAAATATCAAAGAGAGATGTAAAATGTCGTGGCGGGAAAAATCATATATTCATCACCATATTTTATTTATTTCTAAGAAATAGGAGAAATAATGATAAAACTCTAAAAGAAAGACGATTATCACAACCAAATATGAGTTCAAGAATCGACTAAATGATGTGAAGGTGTTAGACACCCCTCGCCTCCGTTGTACTTAACGGGAAGGTATTTATAAAAAGGGTAAAATGGAAAGAAAAAAGGGCCAGTTTTAAATTATGGGACTCATTGGGATTTCACAGTCTTGTGACTATGTATTCCCACCTAATGATAAGAAAATCAAAGTCTACGTAATTCGCCGAGTTGTTGGTTGGTTAATTTTAATTTATGAAAATGATTTGTATTGGTTTTTAATTAGATGCAAAGGGGCAAAAGAAATTGATTTATCGCACGACGCAAAAAAAAAATGAAATTCGATTTGATGGGTGACATGGATTTTAGTTGTGTTTGAACTTGTAGAAAATGTTAAGTTAGACTCGGTATGGTAAAAATTAGTTGTTTTCGAATTTGTAGAAAATGATAGCAGATGACTGATAGCTTATAAATTATGACCGATGACTTATAGCTGGTAAGCTAATTAAAGTGTTTAGTAAAATTAGTGCTTTAATTAACTGATCAATTAAAATAAACATAAAAGATATTTAATAATAATTATTTTATCTTAATTACAATAAATTATAAAGGATATTAGTGGATTTTAGTTAAAATAATAAGGATAAAAATGGAAGAAAAATAATAAACTATAAATTAAAACGCTATTTAAAATAATAAATGAAAAATAAATTATAAATTATTAAAATAAGTTATAAGTTTGGGGTGAAAATACCATTATCAAACAGATATTTTATTATCATATGAATTTATAAACTACAAGCTCAAAAATGTCTTACCAAACAATGTCTTAATTTGATTAGAAAAATAAGTTTTGATATGTACAAGTATAAGTATGAATTATTTACAACAGATTAAATAACGGCTAGTAACAAACTTTTGTAACAAACTTCTCGTTACAACTGTCATTAACCGTCAACCTATTTGATATTTCAACTTCTAATCAATCCCAACCTCCACCACTCTATAGCCTCTCCCGGTTTGAACACAGAACCTCTGCATTCGTTCTCATCATACTGCAAGCTTCACTGAAGGTAACCTTCGATTTCCCTCCTCCGCCGCCTCCGGCAAGAACTGCCTTTTTTCATTTTATTGATTTCTTACTCCATGTAATAGGATTATTGCTTTTAATTTAATAGTTATTTTCTCCTTTTCTCTTTCAGTCATGGAACACGACAGCAATTCAAGAAAGAACAACCGCAATTCAAGAAAGAACAGAAGCAATTCAACAACGAACAACAGCAATTCAAGAAAGAACAGAAGCCATTCAAGAACGAACAGGGTTGTAAAGAGAAAGTTTGGCGACATGATGGACAAAAAGGCTGATGATCTATTTGTGACTGAGCATCAAGAAACTCAAAGGTAAAAAGATTCATTATTATTATTATAATTTGTTTTTTAATTTCTTTATATATTAATTTTCATTATTATAATCTTTAATTTTGATTAATAGGAAATATGGCACATCTTTCATTCGAAGAGGAAAAAGACCTATTTTCGATTCAGAATGGAGCAATGCTCAGAAAGCTTCTGTTATGGAAAAAGTGATGCTCTCAACCAATTACTCAAATCCATATCCAATGGGGAGAGGATTTTGAAAGCTATGAAAGAGAAAAACGAATCAAGGTTCAATTTTAATTAACCTTGATTATTTTTTTTATTATTATTAAAACTTATTATTTATCATATAAGAAAATTCACTCCTTGGGTTTAAAAAACAAAACTGACATGTGGATGACTTAAAATTGCTTCATCCTCAAAATTGCTTCATCCTCTTCTCCCATCATCAAGACTTGACATACACAGTCATAACATACAAACCATACATTAATTTTTCACTTAAATCCATAACTTCCATAACTTTCATTCTTTTGATATTCCATAACTTTCATTCTTTTGATAATAATTCTCATTTAAGCAACCTTCCTCCTATCTCATCTTTTGTTGATCTCTTTCAAAAATATCATTTGTTCAGGTGACTTCTATGTGTCATTTTCTATTCTGTATATTCACCCACTATAAAAGTGTAATTGGGTTTTAAGTTCTTTTTATAGTAATATGAATTTATGTCTTCGGTTTAGTAATTATTTCTCTACATTTTTAACAACTTCTATTTTTTAAATGATATTAAATATATGACTATTTTATGAATTAAATATTTGGATGGTTATATAAAATAAATTATGTTTCGTTCAGAATATAAAATAAAAATTAATGAATTAAGATTTTATAAAATTATAAAATCAAAACATAATGTATTGATTTGAGGTTCTATATTGTAAATTTTAAGAGATTATATTAAAAAAAATATCATTGAAAATATAATATACATTTAATTTATTTTATAAAATTATAAAACAAAATTATAAAATTAAAATTAATGTATTTTGTAAAATAATAAAAATAAATGTAAAAATGTATAACATTAATGGTCAAATCTATAATCAAAGTAAAACACTTAAATTTCAAATATCATATAAGAAAACTCACTCCTTGGGTTTAAAAAACTGACATGTGAATGGCTTAAAATTGCTTCATCCTCTTCTCCCATCATCAAGACTTGACATACAAACAATACATTAATTTTTCACTTAAATCCATAACCATAACTTTCATTCTTTTGATAATAATTCTAATTTAAGCAACCTTCCTCCTCTCTCATCTTTTGTTGATCAAAATCACACTCTTAACATGTTTCATTTATCAAAACATAAAAATCAATTTCATCTCAAATACATGTTGAATATTTGCAACTTCCTCTTTCAAAAATATCATTTGTTTTATATTGTTTATTTTGTTCATTCACGTGACTTCTATGACGGAGAGCCAAAGCACTGTCTGCATGAAGATCATGGGAGGAGTCGAACGAGAGGTGAAGAGAATTAAGGTTGGAAAATCTATGAAAGAAACGAGGGAGATAACAAAGACGTGAATGATCAATTACCAGAGAGAATATGAGACGGTTGGAGATGGAGAGGAAGTTTTTTGAGACGAGGGAGAGGGATTTAAAGTTGAGTTTCTTTTTGTCTTCGGTACCGTCGACTGGATTGATGATGAATGAGAGGACATGCTCCCAGCAATCTTCTAGTAAGTAAAAATCAGGTTGTTGTTTTAGAGATTTCACACAATTTCTCTTCTTCTTTTTCGTAGTCCTTTTCATTTCTCTTCTTCTTTTTCGTAGTCCTTTTCATGCTAAGGGCTTGTGCCGTAAGAGTTTTCTTCTTCATCGTAGTGAGGAGAAAGAGTGAGAATTTTTTTTTAAAATAACAGAGTTTGTTAAATAATTTTCCAAAATAACATATATTTGAAAACAATTACCAAACTAACATAGTTTGGTAATGCATTCGCCAATCCATATGAAGATCATGTGTTTTTCTGGTGCAATTCGCCAATTGGATTGAAGATCATGTATATTTTTGAATGTATTCGCCATACCATTTGGCGAATGAGTGTACTTTGATGTACCAATTCGCCAAATGGATTGTTGAATGTGTACATGTTGATTTTAGAATTTTTGGTTTTATGGTTTTTGATATTTTTGTGTTATATATATTTACTTATATATTTACTTATATATATATATATATATATATATATATATATATATATATATATATATATATATATATATATATATAAAAGTATATATATATGTATATATATATATATACATATATATATATATATATATATATATATATACATATATATATATATATATATATATATATATACATATATATATATATATATATATATATATATATATATATATATATATTTACTTATATATATTTACTTATTTATATATATATATATAAATATATATATATATACTTATACTTATATATATATTTTTTTCTTTTATAAATATATATATAAAGGAAAATTACAATATGAAATAAAATTATATCTAAAGAAAATTATTGATATAAAAGAAAATTAGAGAATATGAGAAAACGAAATATATATTAAAAGAAAATTCTTATTAATAATTCAAGAACGACATTACAAAAATTAATTTCCCGCCCGATCTAACTGCCCCCCAGTACCACATCCACGGGGATGACCCCGTCTTCGAACCCTACCACCAGGTTGTCGAGGTTCCGCTTGTATTTGTGTGTTTGGTGGAGGCGGTTGTTGTTGAGTCCATGATTCAGCCTGTCCCCAATTACGTGGAAGGTTGCTGCCAAAGGCGCTGCCGTAACTGAGTTGTGTGCCCATGTTTTCAAAGTTGGGTCGGATAGGTTGGGCTGGGTTGGATTGGGTTGGGTGAGGACGATAGGCTTGACCAAACGAGGATATTGCCTCGTTTTGAGAACGAAACAAAGGTGGGGGGCTATAGGTTGGTGTGGACATGAAGGGGTTGTCGGGGGTATAGTGGTGTTGGTAAGGCTCTTGATGTTGTGATTGGGTTTGTGGCATGAATGGGTTATGTGTTTGGATGAATGGCCTATGGGTGTGTGAAGTCGATGGCTGGAATTGGGTGGGGCAGTCATGTTGTGGAGTTGGTGGTTGGGCGTATGCTGCGGCCTGGGCGCGGGGGTCGATCAAGTATGGGTTATCAGACACCCATTGTTGCATAGTAACCGACCTAAACCAAACTAAATATTCTCTAGTTGGTCTGACGTTTTGCAGCACTTGGTCAGTTAGGACATGTTGGCGTCGATCCCTCCATTGTTGACGTAACTCCCTTGCAAAGTCTCTCCAATCTTCCATGTTCCACATGTCACTTACTCTTTTCAAATGCCAATTTCCCAAACATGTAGGAGGGCTCGGAATATCCTGTTGCATTCCGAACTGCATTTTGACTCGATCTGTTTGGTGCATTTCAATTGTAGTGAAGCGGATGATTGGAGTTTTCGCCGTCCAAATTTCAGCATCTTCCGGGTTAGGCTCATGGTCGAGTGCTAAATATGGGCGCCAGATGAACTACGGAAAAAAAAAATTCGGTTAGTATAAAATTATTTTAGTTAATAAAATGCAATAAAACGGAAAAATATTTTTTATATGTGACAATACCTGATCGATCCCCACGTGGTCTAACAACTGGCGATATAGAACTATAGAACTTCTTGGGTTTCTACTATAATCCATCCCAAGATCGGACCAGCTAAGCACAACAAATTTAAACACATTTAGATACAATAACAATTTAAATATTTAAAATTTAATATGTTTGGAAATAAAAATTAAAAGTGGACTCACTGGTTTGCGTAGGGGAACGGGCATGGATTCATGTTGCGTGGGGCAAGCATCGGCAGTCTGGAATACCCCCAAGCTTGTAACAAAAATGCACACCCATAAAAGGTACAAGTATCCTTTGCGGCATTTTTGCAAAGGCTACTGTACAAGTGTGCCAAAACAGCTGAACCCCAACTGTATGTATTTACATTGTTGATGTTTCGCAACAATGGTAAATACATCATGTTTATTGTGTTCCCGGTACCGTCGGGAAATAAAAAATGACCAAATAAAAGCATAATATAACACCGAGTTTTTTGCATTATTTCTAACTCGGTAGAATCTTCAGTTAAAATAAAACTAGAATAATGCTCTCTAAGGAGTCCTAGATTTATACCTGAACCCCGGCTACGAGTATTTGATGGCTGCTCCTCGTCAATTAGAGGGGCACCCAGCAAATCCGCAACTATAGAAACATCCTGGTTGACCTTACCGAAGACGGCTCTGCCGGTTACACGTAACCCCAAGAGCATGTATACGTCTTCCAAGGTGACAGTGCATTCACCGAAGGGCAGGTGAAATGTGTGTGTCTCTGGCCTCCACCTCTCTTGGAGTGCCAAGATGAATTTTGAGTCTATTGAGTTGTTGTGAACCTTAATAACATCCCCAAACCCGCACAACTGTAGACACGGTTCAATGATCGGATCGAACTCAATGTAGTCGTGCACCCGACAGCGAAATCTTCTTACATTCTGTAAAAAAATTAATCGAAATAAGTACGCAATAATATATA